>JAHDVE020011131.1:0-324189 GCA_022606495.2 Halesus radiatus
TGCTTTGCTCATATTCAGAAGGGCCGCATCTCGAAACAATTTATTTCTATATTCCGGGCACTTTGTGTTGTATAGGCATTGATATTTTATGTACTCTTGCACAAATTTTATAGTTTGCTCCTCTGTCCACTTCATTTTCGTCCATACTACGCACTTGACACGTGATAACTGTTTGTTACAGTGTTTAGTACAGGCAAGGAAGACATTTTTTACAAGAGCACAGGCAACGTTGCGAGTGAGGGAAAAGAGCGGGCGGGCGCGGGAGGGTACTAAGCACAAGAATAGACCGCGGTTCTAATCACTCACACTTCTCACTCGCACTACTTGTCACTTGACATCTCTTGACGCGTCCGTTTACACATTGAGCACTTGCATTACGCGCTCGCACTTGCTACTAATCAAAGTATAAATGTAAGGTGACCATTTGCACTGGTTTACGATCAATATAATTGTCAACATTATCGCCAATACTTCGTCCAGGCGCGATGAATGAGCTAGACAAGTATCTAGCAATAGTTGCACACACAAAAATGTTCGAATATATTATTAATAGTTACAAATGATTTAGTACACTTTATTATCCCGTTATGACAGCTTAATAATTATTTATTAATTGATAAACTAAAGTTCTTAAAAACTTAAGACAAGATTTTTGTGCATAGCGCAAAGGGTAACATTTATTTTTATAAACAATAATTAGCCTGAAACACTCATCCAAATTGAAAAAAAAAACCTTTCCGAGCAAAGATAAATGTCGCCGACAGGACTCGAACCTGCACCCTTCTGATGTCCGGTCAGATGCTCTACTGTTGAGCTACGTCGGCTTATCGCAAACCCGCCAAGTTAATCAATATATACTAGTGTTTCATTCAATAATTACTGTTTTTATTATATTTTCACCTGTAAACAACCAACTTTATTAGTATGAGAAAGGCTTGTAACGAAAATCTTGTCTTAAGTTTTTAAGAACTTTAGTTTATCAATTAATAAATATTTGACACGTCAAAGCAATTTTCAACAATAAAATGTAGACATAATTTGTCTCGACGCCATCTATTTGAGGGATTTAGCCGTTCTGTCCGAGGTGATGGAACGTGTGATCTTCTCGTGTATGTGATGCATGTTTGGGGGCGGTGCCTGGAAGGCTACGGTGAGACCCAAGTGGTTGCACTTGACATTTCAACAGCCTTTGACCGGGTTTGGCACCGAGGACTTACCAACAAACTGCCTTGTTACGGATTTCCCGTATACTTGTGTACTTGAATTGCCGACTTTTTGAGGAAGAGGCCGATTCAGACGGTTGCTGACGGAATCGTCTCTTCTTCACATTCAATAAATACTGGCGTCACACAGAGATCGGTTCTGTTTTCGACTATGTTTTTGTTGCACATCAATGACTTTTTGACATGTGCACCAATTCATTTTTACGCGAATGACAGTGCAGTTCATGATAGCTTTTGTTTGATAAGCCCCCGAAGGGAATACAAACTCTAAAGGCTCTGAGACCTCTAAAGCACATAATGGATGGTTACCTCGAGTGGTTTTCCTCTTGGGGTAAGAATAACCACCTCGAATTTAACGTTTCAAAGAGCAAATCGTGTTTGATAATGTCTAAAAGAGATCGAAATGACAATCTAGAGACTTTAAACAAAATTAATCTCCCAAATATGCCTTTCATTGAAATGCATGGTGATCAGGCTCGGGGTTCCATCGAAGATATAGTCAAGTTAGCCTCTCAGAAGCTGCGCACTGTACAGGGCCCGCAGATACTTTAATAGTACACAACTGCTGATCCCGGACAAATCGTAAGTGCGCCCCACTGTTGAATTCGCATCCACATCTGGTCTGGAGGCCCAAAAAATCTGAAAAAAATCTTGATTTTGCAGAAACGGGATTGCAATCTTTAGAGCACATACGTCAAGGAAACCCAAAGGTATACATTTTTTTCAGCATGTATGTCAAAAAAAATAGTATTGCTATTTTGTTAATGGAAAAAAGGAAAGGAAAATAAAAACGTGGTGAATACCAAGCACATTTTTAAATTCATTTATTAATAATGCCACAAAGTGAATACCAAGAAGTTTGAAGAAATTATAAAATAAAAATAATTCGTTGAGGCCGATAATTTTCTTGCAGTGTTGCTCGTGATTTCTCATATCATAAAAGTCAAGTAGAAGTTATTCCTTCAATGGCCGAGCACAAAAAGGGTACAATTTTAACGAATATATTTATTTTCTAGTCCAATTATCTCCGAAAATATATATTTTTTCCCATGATACCTTTTTAGTGGTATTGGCCACGATAAGATCTCGGGTTGCTGTTTTAAAACTCTCTGTAAACAGATTTTACAAAAAACGAAATATTTGAAAACTAAATCAAAAGAAAATTTAAAAATAGTACCACCACTTAAAAATCGCTTTATTGTTATGCTCATAATTTAGGTACTTTTATTATTATATGGCCACAGAAAACGTTCACTCGGTCGCCCTACAGATGTGGGAGTTGGTAGTGAAGTGTTACCTGCCTGGATTTGCTCTATGCTTCAGTTGCAAGCTTGACTGTCATGGCAAAAGCTGTTTTGGTCGTGTAGGTAGTGTTGTG
Source organism: Halesus radiatus (assembly GCA_022606495.2). Lineage (NCBI taxonomy): Eukaryota > Metazoa > Arthropoda > Insecta > Trichoptera > Limnephilidae > Halesus > Halesus radiatus. The sequence continues at coordinate 2,602 of JAHDVE020011131.1, forward strand.
TCAATCGCGAATTTGTGCACAGATTTATTAACTGGATCAGTTTCTTTGATTAAAGGGTAAGCGAATTTCTTGTAAAAATTCAGCTGTTTCTTACATTATATAATGCCAGATCTGTACTCTAATTTTTAGTGTATTCTTGCATTATGTGTGTCGATCGATTAAATTAACTCATACTTGTGTGCAATTTTATTACAACCCCTACGAATATAGAACATTCTTTTATGACCTTTTAAAGATTGTAGAATGTTGGATTTTGATAAATAAAATTGTAAGGTTTCCAAGGGTTTCCCAAGTCTTTACCTAACTTTTCAGTATGTTTAGTTTTATCTGTCACTATTGCGCTACTTTCGCCAATTTCATAGCTAAGATGACGTTATTTTCTTTCTTTTTATAAGATATTATAATTGTCGAATTACTTGGAGAATTTGTTTATAAAATAATAATATTTGACGAGTAGATATTCTGTAAAGTACAAAAATGTGCATCTGATCGAAATTGTAATGATGTTATGTGTGCACATTTCAGGCAATATTTATAATATTTGACATATAATCAATACAATAAATGAATATACATTTGCTGATATTTATTGTTTCCTTAGGTTCTCGATGGTTCAAACTCTTGAATCACTTTTAAGCTGTGTGCTTTAGATGTAGTATTTTGTAGATAAAACTACTTATCCTCGTACTTTTGAATTCCATCCAAAATATTCTAAAACCCTTACCACGACATAGCAAACTAAATATCCATAGATTCAATTTAATTTTCACACAAATCCTAGTTTAAAGGGACAAAGGAATATAATTAAGATGTCTCCATTCTAATATCATGATTTTAAATAGCCTCAGTATTTCTTTTTTCAAATGTGAGGAACACAATTAGAATTTAGAAGAAAACACATTTTACCGAGATGTCATAAACCCTCACGAAAAAAAGGAATACCATAGATCTTATGAAAACTGTGGAAATACATTTGAATGGATAACAACAACGAACTGTTCCAAGTTTTTGAATAATGATAAGTTATAAAAGTAATTTATTATTCCAGTGCCATTTCTCCGTTCCTTGGATATTTTGAAATAACCATCAAAACTTCATTGATAATAATATATTGCATATTATAATATTAATATTTTTGTACTATGTATATCAAATATTTTACCAGTGTGTAGGTTAAATATGTTTGATTGGCAATATGTTTTTTTTTGCATAGACATGTATTTAATGCGCATAATATAAACTATTTATTACCAATTTGCCTATTAAAGTTGTGAAATACCAGTGCAATATTTTTTCTTAATTTGGTATTATTATGTTGTTTGTATTATATTTGACAATACCTTACTGATACTGTACAACAAGAATACTGTTTATTTGCAGTCATTGTTTTTTTATAGATTTAATTCATTAAATTATCCAAAGGTGTCACTATTCGTATTGCAACTGTAATTGGATTTAAGTACTTATAAGCAGTACTTATAAAAAAAAATGTATTTGTTTAAGAAATCAAAAATATCTGTTCTGGATTTTTATTTGCATATTTTTGTCTAGTAGATGGCAAATTTGTGGTTGGACATTAACGATGAAATGAATTTTTTTGTTTGTTTTGGTATAAACCTCTAATATTTAATGCAAATTGTTTTTCTTTGATCTAAGATACAACAGGGCGCTATAGTAACGCCACCACCGATAGATTACTCGTGTTAAAGTCAGAAACTAAACATATCAATGCAAATTTTCAATAATTTTTATCAGGTATTGTTCGGTGTCTGTAAAATCTATTTGACTAGAGTATATTATATGGGATTGTGTATGATAAATATTAAACTGACTTATTAGAGAAATTTTATATAACTATTCATTCATTACCTATGAAAATAACAGGATATAAACTCAACTTACCAAGATGAAAACTGAAGAAATTGATTTCTATAGAATCATATAAATATTACACATTTCAAATATAGAATAAAAATAACTGTTTTTTTAAATATTTATAATAAAGGTAGGTACTTTATCGCTTGTCTGAATTAGAAAAGATTCTTTTTATGTTTTGATAATTTTCACAACGTACACCAGCTCTAGTTTTGAAAATGTCCCACATGGAAATTATATTGTTTAATTATCTTTTATTTGTACCTACTTGTATTTTATTTGACCGAAGTGCAATTTTTTTTGGTTTTACCAAAGGTTTCATGCGTTAACAAGACATCTTTTCAAAGCTGAATATCAATTTTTAAGCAAACCAAATTAAATAGTTCTTAGGTGAGTAAAGGTTATGCATACATTATTTTGTTAGCGAGATAAGATGTATAGGCACTAAATAGAATAAATACACAAAACCATCTACTAGCCAGAGGTCTCAAACTGCGGATTAGTTTGGGCTGCACACATACACATATCCGGACTGAACGATATTATCAGTATTATCACTTCTTGGTAATGTATGCCTTCAATCTATTTTTGAAGATCGCTCCAGCTGTGTGAATTTTAATTACTTTCTTCCATTTTTTAAGGGATTTCATTCTTAAATACTTGTCTAAATCAGTAGGTACAATAAGTAAAATAATATGGATACCAAATAAAAAAGATATAAAGACTTCAAGAATTTTTAATACTAGAGTTGAGGAGCACCTAAGGTGTTTAAGTAATAATAATTATTCTGAATTTGCCAACCATGTTTTGGAAACAAATCATTCTTTTGACATGAATAAAGGTTTAAAATTTTTACTTACTGGTTTACAATTAGATAAATTAGAAATTAGAAAAAGTGTTAATAGTCAATAAAATATTATTAATAATCAAATATTTTTTTTAAATAACTGTATCTTAAATTTATTTTCACATGAATAACTAACTATATTTAGGATATTATTAGTATAAATTTTAATAGTAATATCTATCATTATTTTATTTCTATGCTTTGCTTTTTACTTCATTTTATTTATATTAATAATAAAAATAATTTATTGTTTAAATTCTTAATATAATTTTTTTATTAAATTGTATTAATTTTTTCAATTATTTTAACATTTTGAATTAATTACTTACTTTCATCACTTATTTTTAATGTTTGTTTATGTTTGTAATTTATTCTATTTGTTATTTGTCTATACTTGTCATTATTTTTAGTATATTGTTTATCCTGATGAGGGGAGCTTTGCTTCTGAAACACGTATATGTTTGTATATTAAAAACACTGGTTTAAACAAAGTAATTCTAATTAATTTATCAATATGAATACCTACCAATCATTAACTAACTAACTAACCATCACGCCGTTTTCCCGCAGGGGTAGGCAGAAAGGACGGACCGCCAAACAACTCAATCTTGGCACACACTTCTCGCTTCATTCACTTTCATACAACGTCTCATACATTCTCTTCTGTTAGTCCGACTTCTGACATGGCCCGACTCAAGTATTTGATTCACTTGATCGTGCCATGTCTTCCTCGTGCGTCCCCGGTTTCTTCTTCCATTCACATTCGCGTTATATATTCTCTTTACACTCTTCTCTTCGTTCATTCTCTCTACATGCCCAAACCATCTAGCGTCCCTTTCTTAATCTTGCTCACTTCGCTTACATCAGCCTTGCATTCTTTACGAATCTCAACATTTTTCACACGATCCTACATGGTTTTACCACACATTCGTCTCAGAGTTCTCATTTCTACAGCATTCAATCATTGTTTAAAAAAAACATTGTTTTTAAAAAAATGATAATGCTAGTACCTACCTACCTACTTATAATGTTTTGGGCAAATTAGTATTTCATTTAAAAAAAAATTTTAATATAAATTTTCTTTTGGCCTTTCTCTTAAAAAAATATTTTTTTTAAATTAAAGATTTCTTTATTTATATTCATATTATAATAAGTAATTTATCAAATTACTTTCTTTTATCTTTAAAGTACATAAAATGCCTACTAGTTTCGTTACATTATCATAACTTCTTCAGGGCAATTATAAAAATTGGTGTCTATTTAGCAAGGTGACATAAAATTCACCCCGCATTTTAAGGTAGGAGACGGCTATATATAAACACAGTTTTTTTTAATGCAATGCGGATTACAAATCTTTTATTACGTTTATTTACAAAAACGCAACGATAAATGATTAAGGGGGAGAGGGACGTCGGAGATTTATTATTTATTCATTCAAAATAATGATAGTTTTATTACGCAATACGATAAACATAATGTTTTTAAATAGAAAAATATTTATTAAATATTTTATAAATTTACATTTATCAAAATACAATCAGAAATATTAATTTTTTCTGACCGTTCCATTGTATGTTTTACAAAATATTTAAAATACGAATATGATTTTTAAAGTAGAGAAAAGTATGTTTAATAATTTTTCGTTGCGTTTTTGTAAATAAAACGTAACCAAAAATTTGTTATCCGCATTACAAATTTTGATTTTTGATGAAAAAAGAATGATTTTTTTTTTGTAATGCGGATTACAAATTTCAAATTTTTGGATGCTTTTTGCATAACTACGTTTGAATGATGCCAGGGGCCGCATCTGGCCCGCGTTCCGCGATTTATGATTCCTGCATTAACGTACACTACGTATAATAAATAATCCCCGACAATAATATTTACCTGTTTTTTTTTTTAATCTAGATATTTATTTTGAATAGGAAGTAGGGTAGACTGTAGACACTGTCAAAGATTACAGCTGTTTATTAGAACAGAATTGTATCTCTATATATTCGTACATTGGTAAGGTTTGGTTTTAATCAGTTTTGTGGATTTAAAATGAGTCCATTTGTATATATATATATTTTTTTCCTTCTCCTATTTCATTTGCGGACTTACTCGTACATGAAATAAATAAAAAAAATCAAAATTTAAATATATTTTGTGGTCTGTTTAGTTTTCGTATAATTATCAGTTTTTTCAACAAAAACGCATTTGCCGTTGCCTTACGTTTATTTTATAATAACTGGTTTTATTTACCACTTGGGTGAAGTTTGAATTGAAAAATACGAAACAAAGAATATGTTGTATCATTTTGTTGACATTTAAATTGATATTTAAAAACGCTTTAACTCATGATGTAAATCATATGGAATCAGTTGCGTTAACCTAGCGATTCCAGTTGGAAAATGCTATACAAATATCTATATAAATAATATATATTCACTTTTCGTTGGTTTTTAGTCAGACACGCAGAGTGCGTGTTGAGATTAATATATTGTTATATTTTCCTATAGAAAAGTCAATAGATGCCCCATATAAATAAAAATAGGATAGGTATATCCGAAACACTACCTGGATTTCAAATAAATTCTGGTAGAATCTTATAAAAATCACACAAAAAGATAGCAGCCAAAAATATGGGATTTAATAGAGGATGATATTGATAATTCTTAAATATGTATAATATGGTATCGTATCAATAAAAGTGACGGAAAGTAATGAGGTCTCATTACCTTAGTGGTTAGATTGCTAGTCCCGCTAAGACAGAGGTCCTGGTTTCGATTCCCAGATGCGATCGTAACATTTATATTTTGTGTGACTTTTCTGTTTCGTATTTCATTTGAGATTTGTTAATATTATCTTCAAATGATTAAATATTACTATAATGTGCAGATGTGGATAGTGCTCCCTTTACGATGTTAATCTGTAGCAAATTCGTAATTATTCAGAGTGCTCGTGTCGCGTGTTTGCCTTGTCCTCTGGCGGCGAACAAGCGTCTGGAGAGGGATACCGTGCATCTGGGGCAAACATCCCTTATAGATCTCTTATCCCTAAAGCCAAATCCCCCACCCCCCATCATCCTCTACCTCAATCAATAACCAGATTTGCATTATGCTTATCAAAGGGAATTTTAAACAAGATGTCACGTAGCGCTGATTAGAAGTTCTGTGCACTGCTGTGTGTGGATAGTTTCATCACTGCATGCCTCATTACACCAATCAAATAATTTATTCATGTCATCATCATCGCCGGTACAACCTTTGGGGAGTGCCGGCCGCTTCTGGGAAATTCCTCCCCTTTTGCCGCCTCGCTCCAGTTCCTTAAGCAGTTTCTTCTCGCGTCCTGTAGGCTTATTGTAAATATATCAGTAGTAGGTAACAGATTTACGCAGGCAGATAAATATTAAAGAATTTATTTGTCCCAGAAAATGTCTAAGCACTGTTGTAAAACAACTGAATGTTTACTAAACACTTTCGCGTATTGATATAGTTAACATAATTTTTACACTCGTATTTTCAATAAAGGCTTTAAAAAATAAAAATACGACAAACATTCCCGGGTTACGAATAACCCGGCAATATTTGAAAATCTCCTATTACGATCGCAGTAAGCGGAAGATGGTGCTTGTGTCGTGATGGAGGACTTGAGGAATTGAACTCACGATGCCTGGGTGAGACCCAGACTCGATGCGATAATGCGAATTTTGTCATTTTGACGCGAAAAACAATTTTTGATATTTTTACGCGAATAATGCGAAATTAGTGATTTTGGAGTAAATAGTGTATATTTTCGTATTTTTCACACAATATTCTGTATTTTAAAATTAATATTATACCTTCTCAATATTTCTTTGTCTATGGTTTTGATAAGCTTGAATAGCCGTAAACGAACCGCAGCATCAACTTCATGTCGAAAACGCCGCGTACAGTAATTCTCTGTTCAATTTAGAAAGAAAAAAAGTACCATATTCGTAAAAAGCATTTACTTTGTGACTTGCCATAATTATAATGTAAACACATACATCTGTTCTAAAAAGAAGATTGAGGTGGTTTAAAACAAATTAATGTGTTTATATTATAAAAATATATATAACCTTTGTTGGAAAATAACTTAAAAGAAAACATAAAGTATAAATAATTGCTGTAAAAATTTCATTCGGAATCTAATGAAATAGACATTGCCCTCCCTACAACATAAGATCCCTCTTATCCGACAAACGTGTGCATAAAAACATATCGAATTTTCTTAAATTTAACGGCATCAGATTTTCAAAAGGCACTTATAATAAATTTTACCACTTAATTAATAAAAGAAGTCAACTTGTATTTTGTGTATGTTTAGCTTTTATTATATTATGTTATGTAATTGTAATTACAATTATTTAATATTTTAACCTACTCTTACAAACATTCCACCACCATTCTCTACTTGACACTGGGGTGAAAAACGATTAAAAAAAACACACACACCACTTTTGTTGCAAAATAACTTAAATGGAAACATAACACCACCTTTGTTGCAAAATACCTTTGCTTTTCCTGAAAAATAACACCACTTTTCCCATAAATAACGCGAATTTGACAATAACTACAAAAAACGCAAAATTTTCAGGTTCCCATGGCTAATCAATTACCATAGCTAATGAATTCCCAAAAAAATATTTTGATACATGATCTGAATTCAACATTAAGATATTTCCACAAGAAATTATATTTTAGCAGCAAAGTATGAGCACCGAATTATCAAAGTTATAGGTGCCCATTTAAATAGGATACTTGACTTCAAAGAAGAATCGATGTTGGCTTCATAAATAAGTGAGAATGTGTTAGGTTGGGTTGGGTGCTGTATAGGGTTACAAACCTATCTCACGCCGCTGACAGCTTTGGTGACTGGTGAAGGTACTGGCCCCTGTATGCTCCACGTTCCTCGAATGGCAGGAGCCATCAGGCCATCCATTCGCCCTCCGATCAATCTCTCCCAACCCTGCCGAAGGGTAGGCGGGAGACCCATGGACACTTGTAAGGGAACCACCCCAGCCGTGAAATAACGCCAAGAAAACACATATTTTACATTAACCCTTTTCCTTAACTTGATACCTTACCTCTAGACTGGAACCTTTAGTTTTACATAACTTAACGACATACTTTCAAATCAATCTATTTTAGATGTACGATACCGAATCTTAACTTCTTGGGGTGAGTGGGATTATGGCATCCCCAATTTTGAGGCAGATTTTTTTTTTACTGGCGCTAGAATTTGATCACGAACTCGAAGATCTAATTGAGCATGACACCAAATAAGTGTGTGCCTCAGGGGAAGCGACCGGCCAGCCGCCTGACATCCAGGAAACCCTTTTGGACTGAAGACGAAAGACTTCTTCTATCACGATGCTCCCCTGAAGAGTCGTGGCGAATTCGAACCAAATTTGAGTGAAGTCACAGCCGTTGTGCGTATATGATGCATAAATAATAATAATAATGATGTTTTATTATCTTCTTTTTTTTATAACAAAATAATAAATAATGATATCCTCACTGGGATTTCCCGTGCTAAATGGCCTAAAGGATCCGAGCTTTCTGAATGTGGACATATTCAAACAACAGAACACATCGTAGTTTCCCTATGGTACATCTCTGCTGAACCAAGTGACTCACGATGTTGTCGACTGGCTGAATAACCTCAGCATCCCACTATGACCTCCACCATCTCTCCTCCACCATACGAATAAGAAGAAAAAGTGGAAGCGACCAGAGGCAGATCCAGGAAGAGGTGAATTGAATGCGTTGAAGAAGTTTGGGGCAGGATGTGGAGATCTGACACCGGTTCGAATTAGGGAACGGTCTCTGTGGAGAATATTTGTGCCCGCGATGACGTGAGGTTGAAGGTGAAGAATAGCTATAACCATTTCAATACAACGTTACATTCTATACTTATTGTGTTTTTCATTCCGGAACTATGTGCAGATACGTAATATATTATGTATTTTGATTTGTTTAAAACTGTTTGAAGAAATCCACATCGATGAATGATTTTTTATTTGCCCTTGTCGAGTTTTAAACTTGGGACCTCTGGCTCAGAGCCAATGATTTTATCGTTCTGATACGGAGGTCGTTGTGGACTACATTATGGAATACCTTAATATTTAATTAATGCATAGCGTCCGTACGTTATTTAACCAAATTCCATACAATCGGGTGGAATATTAGAATATAAGTTGGCTAATTTTGTTACAAATTTATTCAATATTACGTATATCAAGGCAGAAGGGCAATCGCATTTAAGTAGTGGATTTATAAAACTTGATTATCTACTAATTTAATCTTGACATAATAAGAGAACAAACACACGCACTTCGACCGAATCCCAAATTGTTAACTAAATGTAAATTTGGCATATTTAAAATTCATGTAATTTAATATCTATATATATATATATATATATATAAGAATAAATGTAAGTTTGTTTGTTTGTCCTCGATGTTCTCGAAACTCTACCGGTTTCGCTGAAAATAGCACAATTTGTTTTTATTAGTGTCGGGAAGGTTTAGAAAGTAGTTTGAATGAAATCCAATACGTAAAACTGTTGCTAAAACGTTTTAAAATTAGTATGAAAAACATTGAACCCGCAATATTTTAGATATAACACTCTGGTTAGCCACAAATTGCATATTCAGAAGAAGGTTTTTTTGGGTAGAACATTTTCAAAATGGAACCTACTTGGAACTTTATGATTTAGATATATTTTGAAAAAATAAACGTTTGGAATGAAATAAAATATTCAAATGAATGTTTCTTTATTTGGAGATAGTTACTTTCGCTGTCAAATCAATTATGGCACCCTAATAACAAGTGAAATATCCCGAGCAAGGCCGGGTACACATCAGCTAGTTTTAAATAAAATATCACATTGAGTGCGTTTTTCAAAAGTATGTAATATATATATATTTATTTATATAATATATAATGTCAACGTTAAAAGCAGTTGCTGCCCGGTTTCACCCGAGTCTCAATACTACCACTAAACATTTAAAAAACACAAAAACAAACAATTTAACATATTTTCTTATTTTAACAGTTAGAGATTTCCTGCTTCAGCACTCAGATTTTCTGCTTTATACTGACGCTTTCCTTCAAAATACTATTAACACGGATTAAACGAGGCGCGAGGCGCAAATTTGAAATGTACGTTATGCCTTTCTGTGTCATTTATTTTTCACGGTAGAATGAATTCCTGATTGGACTCCTGCCCTTAGTTAACATAAAATCATAATCTGAATTTACCACGCCTTTCATTAATCCAGCAGAAAAGTTTACCTTGCTTATTGCGTCAGTGCACTCGGAGAGTTTTTCCTCTTTGGCATAGTTCGAACCTTAATTGTATTTTCTTGCAGCGAAAAAACCCAATAATTCCGTGAAGAGGAGAATAATTCGGCGTGGTCAGCGGTCTCGGAAACTTTATCGGAAATAGCGGAATTCCTCAGGGGCGTGAAGGCATCTGCGAGGGTCCGTAAATAAGGGAGTACCCAGTATCGCAAAGGAGGGGGCAAGAAAATACCCGTATTATTTTTAAACTCCAACTGAAAGTTTTTGAAATTTTTACAATATCATCCATGCAACTAGAACCACTAAATTGATAATCCCTAGAAGTGTGATCTTTACCCGATTTGAAAGAAACCCATTGTCGCCAATCTGCATAAGACCTTTCGACTCCTAGGCTCCAGACAGGCCAATGAACATCTCAAATTCCAGATTTGTTAATATTATTTTCCATTTTTAATCCCATATTATTGGCAGCTATCTTTATAATGATTACAAAGTTAATTAAGGAAAATAATATTAACAAATATTGAATTTGAGATATGATATCGATGAAGATGACATAAATTGAACTGGTCTCATTAGCTAAGTTGGTTAAGCGGTTGCCCGGATAGGCAGAGGTCCTGGGTTCGAGTCCCAGATGCGACTGAAATATTTTTATTTTCTGTCCTTTTTTCCGTTTTCATGTTTCATTTGGGTTATGTTAATACTATTATATAATTTTTTTTTCATTACAAAATTATGAACGCGGTAAGAAACAGTTTTTTTAATACTGCTTTAAAGCTAAGATTATTTGTGAAAGATTCCTTTGATAATTTCTTTTCTTTGTTACTCATTTCTTCACAAAATAAATAAAAACTGCTTTTTGCGCTTACAACAACCATTTCTAGACTTCGCTTGCCAAGCGAATTTTATGCCTATTACCTATATTCGTGGTGACATAAGACACACGGTTTGTAGCAATATTTTTGGCTTGTATATTCGTTCCTCTTAACACATTTAAAAAACATATTTTTCTTACCTATTGGAAAATGTTTAGCAAACAATATCGCTTCTCGTCTTATTTTCTAACAGTTAAATCGATTTTTAAAAGCTACTTACCTAATGATGTCAACGAAGCTGTGAGCTGAAAACATAGTGCGTGTTTCATAACGCCAGAACTCACCGTTTGGGAATTTTTCCAACTTCAACAGATTTTCAGCTCTTCAAATGAGATTGCCGTTCCAGAATTTTCGCTACTACAGATTGTTAACAAATTTTCAGATTGTTTAAAATATCGCGCGATATTTGCATAAGGGACAGTTTTAAAGCGAGATAATCTCCACGTAACTGAAGTAAAGTAAAATAACGAAGTAAAACAGATTCACAATTTATGCACGAGCAGTCTTCGCACTTACCCTGGGCACGGAATGCAGTTCGGCAGGGAGAAAGAGTTGCGGACAATAAAAAGAGTTTTTTATTGTACACAACAGGCAATGGGTTAACATAAAAATTACAAGAATAAATGCCAACCGTCCGATAACGGTGTACAACAATATGTATTACAAAGAAAATAATAAAATGTGGGTCAAGTGAAAACAAAATAATGATTAAGGCTTTATGAACGAGAGGTAGAAATACTAGTTTACAGGACATTCGAGAAATTGAGAAAAGTTATGGAGTCTGTCGTTAAATAAACCAATTATCTTAGATAATAGAAACAAAGGGAGATATGGCATGGAAGCGTGCTAATTGTCGCCGGACTAGGACCAAACTGCACGAATTATCAAGGCGATGGAGCCAATGAAAATTTTGCGTTTGGTGTGTGGGTAGAAATGAAGGCAGGGCGCTGCTGTGCGTAGATGCGATTTGCACTATTATTGGTGAATGATGCTGGCAACACATGTGAGCGCAGTTTCATACAAGTATATTTAAACATCAGGGAATCCTTTCGACAACGAAATAGATATTTTAAAAATAAAATTCGTTACTACCATCATAAAGCAGAAAAATGTCTTACAAAAATCAGCAATGCTGATTCTGGTGTAATTTAATTTCTAGGTGAAGGCAACTATTTTCACGTCGCAAAGTAATTTCCACAATAATTCCAATTAGATAAGACACAATTTTAATTTTATTTGTTCAATGAAAAAAATACGTATTTCTAAAAAAAATGTGTTTTTAACTAGTCTGACATTTAATAGTAGACAAACGTTGAGGGTGCTGCAATCATTAAGTTTTAAATGGCAACGTCAAGATGGCTCATGGAAAAATGAGTGTAAGTTTAAAAACCTCAGTGGTCCAAGCGCATATTTTTGACTTTAACCAAACGGTGCGGTGTTCAGAAATTAGTGGTACTTTCCGAAAAGAGGTGATTCTACATCATATTCGAGGGTTTAAACGTTTTTTATTTTATTATTTAGCACTTTGCAATGAAGATAATTAAATGGAAAGGTGATTTTTTTGTATTTCTGAAATTTATGTATCAAAATAGCACTTTTTGAACTATTAAATCAAGCTATAACAAAGTCTAATTCACAGATCAAAATAATAATAAATTAAAAAAAAAAAGTAAATAATCATGTTACGTTGTTTTCCCTCTGAACCCTGGTTTAAAATGAACTCGAATGTGAACAAATTTTAATGTAAAGAACAAATTTCAAAGAAAAAGTGAGTAGCTTGGTGTTGCCATAGTAATTAAAAAAATCGTACCATGTGAATCAATTTCTATAATATTATAAGTTGTATCTATGTAGGTAGAATTTTTAAAGGACACATGAAAAGAAACGTACATACTCGTATATGCTTTTTTTCTCATTTAAAAGTTATGCAATGATTCGAATCGAGATCAAGTCACAGAGGGTTGAGCGCAATTTTAGGGGTGTAATTTATTTTAGGAGGGTGGACAAATCTTCCCGGAAGGTTCATAGTCCCCCCAGATGACGGAATTAGCCCAGCGGCCTTCGCGACCCCGCCGAGGAACCCGAGATGCGCTGTGCCCTGTCGTCCGCAGTGGGTAAATAAGATCAATAGATCTGTTTAATCAGCACCAGGGCACGCTGATTTTGAGTATCGCACTGAGTTACGCGATTGGGGGAGTTTACCATGTTCTGATTGGTCATTTTTTAATAGGGCTTTGTAGATTATTAAAGATATAACCGTGTGTCCGAAGTAAGAAAATTTTATCAAAATTTCTGGTAAATTGATCAAACATCTCGAAATATCGATATTATTTCTTGTACAGATTTTCAAGTTTATTGACATGACTGGGCCCTAGGAGTCGAAAGGGCTATTGTAAGCTGGCGACATCAGTTTTGTTTAAAACTGGTGTAGATCGCACCTCTATTAATTTTATGTTCAGTGACATTTTACTAGTTCATACACGACAATGTTGATACCTTAAATGTAAATTACAACACAATATTTTTTGATGCTTTGAGCAAATGTTCCGGACAGCCTCGCAATGCCCAACATATCAGTGCAGATGCGATGGACACTGCAAGGTTGTCCAAAACGTTGGCTAAAAGAGGAGGAAGGGCAACACGGCTTATATTTCTCGAACCCTCAATAAACATAATATATAACTAAATGAAAGGTTAAAGGTTAAAGGCCGTGAGAATCTTAAATCATATCTCTACACTCATTCAAGTCCCTTGATCGATCCCAAGACGAATGTGTGGATAGTGAATAATTTATTTTTATTTTTATTTATAATAGATACTCGCTACATACCTATCGCGGTATGTTTTCAGCCGTGCAAAGTAATCACATGTTTTACTCGGTAAATCATTGAACTTGTTAAAGGCGTTCTCTTTTTAACGAGGCTCGAGTGTAATTGTTTTTTTTTTTACCTCTAATGTTTTCAGCAGTGCAAAGTCATCACCTTTTTATTCAAGTAACTAGAATTGTTTTAGAAGGTATTTATCAATTGTAACCATCAGTTTCGCGTAACCGCAGTCGCGTAGAGGCTCTACACCCCTACGCTCACCACGTTCAGAGTGGTACGCCTCCCGTAGCACTGTAGCGGCGTAGCAGTGTAGGCAGGTCTGCCTAGTGCCTGTTCTGTGTGTAGTCGCTCCACAGGGACGCCTTAACGGGTGAACGCTCGCGTCTCGGCGTCCTCGCGTAGAGGGTGTATCGTGCCCCAACCTGCTGTATGGCTGCTCGCTATTTACACGCTGTATTTTAAAGTTTACAGTGATTATACTGGAAAAGTTTAGAGCTTTCAGCCGGTAAATGCGAATGCTGTTTGCAAACACTTATTTTCTTAGTTGAGTTACTTTGTGATCACCAAAAGTTTCTACGCTTTCATTTTCTCTTTTTATAGTATGTTGGTAGCAATGTGGTGTAGTTCATAAAGGCTGAAAAGCTGTGCCTACCTTAAGTAAATATTATGACACAAACACTCACAAATTAGTCGTTTTTTACATTTAAATTTATTTTAACAACAATCAACAAAATATTATAATACAAACGGCATTTCTCATGGGCAACAAAATATTCTATGTTAACCGATTACAAATCGAAAAGACTGCCGCTTACCTGGTCATAGAGCAATGCACGTCACTGGTAGGTAGGTACCTTCAAATCGTTTTTCAACTCCCATGTATAATGCTTCTAAATATATTTAAAATAATGTGTCAACACGTACATTACATTTTCAGCTCACCACAAGTGCCTTGTGTGTTTTACTCGATCCGTTCAAACCTATAATGCAGGTGTATTTTTTCTGCGTGTCGTTCCTTGCTCATTTTATATTATTCTTCCTCTCTAACTTCCATGTAACCATTGTTTATACATTGTTATTACCCACCCCATGTACATCTATTTGCCGTAAACCAATAAGTGTACAAATAACCTTACAATAAATTATTATAACACTTTTAAATCTTACAGTATATTCCGTTTTATCTTTGCTTTTTATCGTTATAATTACCCACCTATTACGCTAAATCTACAAATATGTACGGTAATTTAATCTTCGTTGTGTTTCTTAGCATTATAATATTATGAACTATTATCAATAACGCCCTTGTAATAATAATGAGGTGATTTTCCGTTCACCTTTAACTCTCCCTTCCCTTGACGTTCTTTTACCTTCTTGGTTTTGCCATCGTCTACATAATTATGTATATTGTATTGTATGTTTCTATTGTTCTCTCTCTCTCTCTCTCTCTCTTATTTTAAACGCTGACCGGTTTCGGAACAATCGTTCCTTCATCAGCGCAAAATATATAACTTTTAAATATTAAAAATTTTGTGAGACCATCATATATTAGATATTGAAGTGGAGGTGGGGTGTGACTAGAGATTAGTAAAGAGCGGGTGGAAGAGATCGAGATTGGGGGGTGGAATATTTTTAAGATGGGGCTGTAAGATAGATTTGTTTAATTGCTAATAATAGACTCGCATAAGTGTTTTCCTTTACTATTAATATGAAGAATATTGATCCCTGTATTTTTTATCAAAACTAAAATTATTTTAAATAATTTGATTCCTGAATTCAGAAAATAATTATTTTTCGGACATCTTACACGGTCCTTGTTTCTAATGTCGAAATTTCCGCTTGTCGTTTCGATATAAAATGAGGAACAGTCTTTACAATTTAGTTTATACACGAGTGACTCGTATACTGGATTGAGTCAATTTAAACAACAATAGTAATATGTACTCGTATACTGTTACTTAAGGCGATGCAATGCAAAGTAATGCAAAATCATGTGTTTTTGGTTTGAATATTTGATGACCTAGAAATATCATAAATGATTTAATTAAATACTGTAAGTAGAATACATGCTGGCCTTTCGTTTAACCGGGCATTTTTTTCGCGAGTCTTTTTATAAGTCTAGAAAAAAATAAAGTGTCAGGCCTAAAAATAATGTAAAAAGTGCAAAATCCTCCACTTACGAACCCCTTTTCCGATATTGTCATGTTGTTCATTGAAAATTAAGATTTTTATAGAATATGACCGAAAAACATTTTAATATTGATGCCTGAGCTTTACAAAATAAAATAAAACAAGCATTTTTTTGGTGTTTTTTTTTGCGTAAATCGAAACATGCGGCCGGTGTTACGCGGAAATTTCAACATTTTTGCCACCTGCATAAGGAGTGCGGGATTTCGTTCGAATTTTATCCCGTTAATATTAAAATAAAACATTTTCTTAGTTTTACAACACTTTTATTACACGAAATGCTGACTAGGTTTCACTATTCCCATAGCCTCATCAGTTTTGTTTTATTATCACCACCGAGTGTTTGCTTCATATTATGAAAATTAAGTTTTTTTTTATGTTACTTTAAACGCATTAACACACCATTGTATCTTATTTTACTTTCTTTCGTAAGGCATACACATTTGTAATGTCAAGTAACGCGATCTAAATACAAAATCTAATACAATATGTATATATACTATACATATGAATTTTTTAATTACATATTGACGTGGCATTAAAATGCACGTTTTCCACATCAATAGACCACATTCATGCGTTTATTAAAATATGTTTACTTCACCACGCTTCAAACGCGACGCTTAATATTTGATCAAATCTTGTTATTTAAAATTATTAATAATAGCCTGGACTCGCCAGAGCTCATTAACTTTATAAACTTTCACATACCATCAAGACCAACCCGACAAACCGATTATTTTTATTTGCCCGCATGCAGGACCAATCTCAGGATAAATTCTCCAATTCCCCGTATTTGTGCGCAATATAACGCACAATTTCACAATATCGACATTCTTCACAATACCCTTTCGAAATATCGAACCGCAGTAATACGTACGACCACAAATTGTGATGCACGCCCATAAAATGTATCGAGAGCATCTCCTGTCCCGATCCTAACTTCCTCTTCCTCTTCCTCTCCTCCCTTTCTTCTTATTTTGTTTTTTGTAATAAAACATATTAACTTAACCACATTTAGCATAAGAAACTTTGTTGGCTTATCTTTCGTAAAACTTCCTTTTATATAAATCTGTATCAAAAGCTGTTTGTTTCTTACAAATAATTAAATTAATGTTTTAAATTATGGATTTTCGATGAACGATTGTAGTTTATAATTAATAAGAAGAACTTTGTTTACACCACTGTTTTTAATATATAAATATCTACATGTTTCAGAGGCAAAGCTTCCTTTACCAGGATAAACAATAAGAATATTGTTTATCCCGATGAGGAGCTTTGCTTCCGAAACGTGTAGATATTTATATATTAAAAACTGGTGTAAACAAAGTTCTTCTTATTAATTATAATTATAATGATGCCACAAAATAATTACACATCTTTTGAAGAAAATATTGTAGTTTAAATTAAGGAACGAGTGTTAGCGGAATGATGTTTATTGTCAAATTAAATGGACACGAATCCACGATAAGTAAAAACGTTTACGATAGCATTATTTTTTATTTGTAGTGTGCATCGGATGTTACTCGTAGATTAGATTGCTGATAAATGCTTGACTTAATTTTCATTCACATTATTTAACAAAAAACCTAATGTTTTTCCACGAGTTCTTGGTCTAGTCTTAGTAACATTTCGTGTTTTTATAGAGATTGTTCCAAAATGGAAAAAAAAATATATATATTAGAAATATATATATGGAGGATGGTTGGGTACGTAGGTACCTGAATATTTTTATTATGAAATTAAATCAATAATAATTACTTTGGTTTTTCAGAATAAGCAAACACATTGTGGATTGACATGATGTATCCGTTCCCCTCCAACTCTCCCTCCCCTCAAAGAAGCCACCACCGTAATTGACGTTAGGTTACCTTCTTTGTCTTTCATGGTTTTTCCCATCGTACATGTAATTAGGGATTTGGTATTGTATGTTTTTATTGTTATATTGTTGTCTCCCTCTTAATATTGTTTCTCTCTTTCCGCATTTTTACCCTACATATACAGCAGACTCCTGTTATTTAATTAGTATGTTCTATGCCCTGAAGACGATTCGGCAGAATCGAAACTAGTCGACATATAAAAAATAAAAGTGGATTAAAAACAAAGTGTCTTGTTATTTAATACAATAATTACTTTGTTTAAAACCACTATTTAATACGTAAATATATACATGTTTCAGAAGCAATGCTCCTATCTTCAGGATAAACAATTTACCTACTAAAAGTAATAATAATAATAATAAATGGATTATTTCTATAGCGCCGTTTTCGTGAGAAAATCACCCCAAGGGCGCTTTACAACATAATTTATCTAACCTATACCTTATCACTTAGACTTATATATAATAATTTACGACAAGTATAGACAAATAATAAGAAAATGGAATAAATTATAAACTCGAATTTCAAATGAGTGATGAAAGCTGGTAAGTAATTAAATAAAAATGTTAAAATTATTGAAAAATAAAAATTAAAGAAAAATAATTATTATTATACAATATAATTTTTTTTTTAAATATTGTGTCTGAAATTTAAATTTATTTAAATTTATTTTTTATTATCATAAATAAAATAGAAAGATATAAAAAAACGTTATTATTATTAAAATTTATATTAATAATATTATAAATGTAGTTATTAATGAGAAAATAATTTTAAGAGATAGCTATTTAAAAAAACATATTTGATTGTTAATAATATTTAATTGACTATTATTAACATTTTTTCTAATTTCTAAAATTTATAATTTAATTTACGAAGTAGTTTTTATCGATTTAATAAATATGACTCCACAAAGTTATTTTACATCATTTGAAGAACAAATATTTTCGTTATGATTTTTTTTTTTTTTAAATGGCCGTACATTGGTCGAAAAATGGTACCTACTTTACATTCAGTTTTGAGATCATGGCAATCCATTTTTTTAAAATATGTATCTACGTAACCCTATAATATATAATATTATACTCGGTTAGCATTTGTACAGCTAAAGTGAATGTCGTTAGGATAATATAAGTGAAAATACTAAATATTGTTTATTCCAAAATCTGATAAGAATAACCTTGCTATATTTAATGCTATCTTTCAGCAAACAAAAGTTTTCTCGTTATTCAAGTCTACAAGCTAGTATTATTTATACCCATGCTTCGACAAAACAAATTGTGTACTAAATGTTACAAACGATGTTTGGTGTTCTCTAAGTTCTTACTGCCAATTTATTCAACGTCATCATTTTGCATAACATTACAAAACTCATCATATTACTTAGGCGTGCTGGTGATTACTGATTGTTACATTGTAACCCCCCTCTTTAACGCGTGTAGAAAGAGTGATTACAACGAAACTCTCAGCGGCAGGACGATGAGCATAAGTCAACGTTATAATGTCTTTCTTCTAATGTCCTCTCTTTTTGTTACAAGTATGGTTTGCGAGAATGAGGGAGAGGTTATAACGAATCTATTAGCGATATGCTTATTACCGCTGGTTTCCTCAATTGGAGGAGTATATAGTCCCATAGCTGAGAGTTCCGCTTTAACCTCTAATTTTGTTACGTGCAACGTTTATCCTTAAAAAGTGTAGGTTCCAAGTTGCAACGGATTTATGATATATGCCTAAAACCGCACATTTCCCAGTTAGCTGGGGCAATTCCCATGGCCCCATCGTTGAGAGCACCATTTTCTTTATACAAGGGAGTTTTCAGCGGTATGAACATGGGAACTTCTAACGGCGATTTACGCTTATGGACACACCTTTGATAGCTTTTTTTTAACCCCTCTCTCTGATACGTGCGCCGTTTACGGAAAAGAGGGAGAGTTAAAGTATGCATTTCGCTTCTAGTCTCCTCTCAACTACATTCCCCGACTTCCGCCCTCAGATAGTTTTTATTAATATTTCCGGTTCCGATGTTCGCTCAATAGTGGACACGTGGTACATGGTACACAACATCTCGCTTTATCTGTGTAAGTACTTCGTTCACATAATGGTGCAGGTACATTTTTTCAGAATTGGTAGATACACTTTTTCAGAATTGGTCGGTGCCCTTTTTCAGAATTCATAACAACCGGCTCAGCCGCGATTATGGCAATTAATAATTGAGCATAAATTCTCATTAAAATTATTGCTTCTCAAGATCGCTTTCCACGCCCTGTAATAATAGTACCTGCAGGTTATAAGACATTTTAAAAGTGTTTATTGTATAAAATGTGTATTCAAACAACATTATTTTTACGGATTTGATCGCATTAATTTGAATATCTATAAAGATATTTCCGCAATGCTTTACTTGTTTAGATAACGAGTTTCAACACTATTTTTTCCACTATGACAATTTTGATTTTGTTGGATAAATTCATATTTCAAAGGTCCTGGTGGAAATTACTGTGTTAGCTGAAAACAGTTGACCTAGAAATGTCAGACAGAAAAGCTGTACGTACACATTCTTAACCCTTTCATACCGTACGTATATTTGAAAATACATAGATTGCAGAATTTTTTTACTCCCTACCTAGAGCGAATAAAAATCGGCGTTTACGTTTTACGATTGCTGGTATTAATGACTGCGTGCTATTTTTTTTCATTGGATTTTAGCTACTCGTTCAGGCGGTAGCCGTGTTTAAATTTTAACAGGGGTCTTTTGTATTTAATCCCGACTTCCGCACCCCTAACATTCTTTTTTCGAATGGAAGTTTTGAAGGTATATTTCTATTGTTTAATTATTATGTAAATTTTTAGTACTAATATGTTGTATTTTTCTGTTACCAGTGTATGATTAGTCATTTTGTGAAACACGCTCTTAGCGAACTAATGTTGTTTCAAATGAAAGTAGCAATGACTTTTGAAGTATTTAAAAAAAAATACACCATAATTTTTCAAATAATTCTACCAACTTTGCGTATGATTATTTACACCCTTAATTTATTCTAAATTATTTTCATAAGGAGCGATCACTTTGTGGTTTGACGTCATATTAAATAAAACAAACGCTTTGTTATAAATCACTAATTTATTTTATTTTTACGCTAACCGGTTTCGCTTAGATCAAACTTCGTCAGGGCAAATATAAGTGTCACGATATATTACAAAAAAGAGAAGTTTTATTAGAGATAAAAAATTATTCTCCTTTCGCTCTTTTTTGTAATATGTCCAGTCTCCCTCTATTGTTTTCTGTACCTATATGTATACGATAACTCTATATTATTATTTATTTATTATATTTCCCCGATGTAGCTTGATCTAAGCGAAACCGGCTGGCGTAAAAATACTCTATTTTCGTGGTTTATAGCAAAGTGTTTGTTTTATTTAATGATTCTAAATTTTTATATAATATTCTAAAATGTATTAATAATTAATATTTTGAGTAATAGTTTTAATCTGCATACATAATATATCAGTTGTTTTCTAATTATATTAGGTTAGGTTATTTAGTGTAAAGCGCAGTTGAGGTGAACCTTCTGACAGCTGCACAAAAAATGGAGCGGAGATGTAGAATATTAGTTAATTTTTTCCTATTATTATTATTACAATTTAGTTCTACCGCCATAATACGGGCATGCACCTAGTTTGGTGGACTATTTAATAAATAAATAAATAAAAATCTTTCGATGATTACAATTTATCGCGCAACAAAGACGATTGGATAAGAATTCGTTTCAATAGTTTGATATCGGGGGCACTGAGTTTCCACTTATTTATTTGGCAAAGAAGTGGAGTGTAATCAGCCAGAAGGGCAAAGACATGCGTCACTTAAATATTGCCCCCACCAATTTGAAACAGTACGTCATGGAATAAAACATGAACTTCTTATATACTGAAATTATCGTCTGAAATTCACGTGTCTTAGATCTTCAAATCATTACAATTTAAAAATTCAATACTTGACACATATCATTTTCTATCTTATTCTTATCTATCTTCTATCTATCTTATTATATATCCTATCTTCTATTATATATGAGGTGAATTTTCACCAAAATGGCTCTAAACAAATCATCCAATTATTATTATAATATAAAGAAGGATGTAAAGGGGATGGGGGTGATTTTTCGAATTCTCTCTTAGACAGTGATCTTCCTCTTGTTTTGTAGGTCAAATGTTCAAAATTTCATCAACTTCTGAATAAAACTGTAGATTTTTATACAAAACAAACCACACCGCCCGCCCGGGGGATGAGGGGATTTCGAAAAATCATCCCCTTTCCACCCTTAATGCCAAATTTTGGTACTTATTGATGAAATTTTGCACACTTGACGTTCAAAATAAAAGCAAAATTACTAGGGGTAGGGAGTAGGAATGGGACTAGTAATAGGAGTAGAGGTAGGGTAGGGATTTTAAAAATTTACTCCAAACTTTCATAACCCCGGGCAACGCCGGGTACTTTAGCTAGTATCTTCTATCTTACTCTATTACATAAAGAAGAATGTCCAGGGCCGGTGGTGTGTTTGTTTTGTATATAAATCTACAGTTTTATTCCGAGTCGGATGATTTTTGCACACTAGACCTTCGAAACAAGAGGAAGGTCTACATGGGATTTCGAAAATCACCCCGTCTCCCTTTCCTACCCTTGAAAGCAGAATGTTGGTATTTCTTCATGAAATTTTGCCCACCACATTCAAAATGAGAGGGAAATTACTGGGTGGGGGTAGGGTTAATACAACATCAAAATCTTACTCTAAACCGTACATGACTCCGGGCAACGCCGAGTATTTCAGCTAGTTAACCATAGAGTAGAGATCTGTTTGTTTGTCTGAAGTAGCAATAACTTGAACGGTGAGTTCTGGCGTCACGAATTTCTGTCTTATAGTGTTGAGGTAAACGTAACTATTTACAGCTCACAACACTATTTTCTTCGATGTTGATCAATACCTATACAATTTACTGTAAAAAAAGCAGATACGGTGTCGTTTTATAATAGTTTGTTTTATATAATTTTCCAATCCATCTAGTTTTATACCAGCAAAAATCGGATGTACTCGTATGTGAAATCTCTCTGATACTTTCCTATGTCGAGAAAATTGCATAGGAAATAATTTCCTCTGGGGCATAATTTCCGCCCTTTACAAGATCCTCTCTTGCATGAATTCGCTCTCGTTACGCTCTTAATTATTGTGCTAGTGACTCAGGGTAAACAGCTTCCAAAGGGATGAATGCGCCCCCGACGAGGCTCTCGGGAAGTGTCCATGCGAGACTGTTTGCCACTCGGGGCTTTTACTCACATTCCGCGCGCTTGTCGTTTCCATTAGCAT
Organism: Halesus radiatus; assembly: GCA_022606495.2. Taxonomy (NCBI): domain Eukaryota; kingdom Metazoa; phylum Arthropoda; class Insecta; order Trichoptera; family Limnephilidae; genus Halesus; species Halesus radiatus. The sequence continues at coordinate 25,761 of JAHDVE020011131.1, forward strand.
CTACCAAGATTTGTATGGAGTTATTGAGCACATACTTTGCCTTCCGTACTTCTATACATCCCGTTTCCAGTTTCCATGTGTTTAGGTTTTGATACTCGAGAACATTTAGACTTGTACAACTTTTTTCATTCCGCCTTGCTAAGCGACTTCAGCGTGTCCTTTGAAGGTGCAAAGTTTTCCGGAAACTTTTTACGTGTTTTCCGCTAACAAAGCCTTTGGTCTTTTGAAACTACCTTAGCGTCTTATTAACTTGAATCATTGTTTAATAATACTCTTTAATCATTTAGATATTTAGCAGTCCTCCACGCTGTAAAAGTATTACGAATTTTAATTTAATTAAATGTTTAAGCTGTAAATCGATAATGAAGCTTAGGTCACGAGAGAGTACAGACACGATAAATATAATCTTCTTTACTATGGTCCGAAACGGAGAACTTATTTAAAACGAAAACTGTAGGTTCAATAGTAAGCTTACTCCTATACTAGACGACCATAAGGGCGGGCTTTACTTACGCTGCTCGCATTTGGTGATACGCAGGTCACAAACACATTAACAAACTACAAAATCTGCACAACAAAGCCATTCAATTAGCATTGAATGCGCATAAGTGTATCAGGGTTAACACTATACACAATGACACAAACAATCCTCTGATAACGGATCTTATAGTAACACATTCTGAAAAGTTTTACAACGGTCTAGCCGGTCATGAAAACCCATCAATGAACACTCTCGCTAAATATAGCAAGAATGAAATATTTAAATACAAGAAACCTAAATCGATCCCCCGTAAGGAGTAAAATCCTGCCCCTAAAGTTGCAGTATAGTATATCGTCGCTGCATATATAATATAGCTTATGTGCCGTTTCGTACATTCTGAGATGATCGAGAAAAACTGCTTTAAAAAATAATTACAAATGACTCTTTCTAATGATTACAAATATATTCGGGTTAGAATTTTGTAGTCCTAAAAAGGTAACAGCCAAAATATATAGGAATTTTTTGAATATGATATTAACAGTTCGTAAGGAATCGAAGTATGATACCGATAAAAATGACGGGACGGATTGGGGTAGCCGTAGTTCAGTGCATAAGAGCGCAGGGAATTGGATAGACCATGAGGTCCTGAGTTCTAGTCCCGGCTGCTGTCGTTATCTTTTTCTTTTATGTGACTTCGGTTTCATGTTTCATTCTAATAGTTGTTCATATTATTTTCAATGAAAAAAATTACATTTATAAAAAAAGTTATGTTAGGTAATTAGTATTACGCGTGACAGATGTTTCACCTTCCGAAGGCATCATCAAATTCTGATAAAATCACTTAACAGACGATCCATTTGAAACTCTCAAATAGGAGACGAATAATTAAGGATTGGTTATAAAAATGAAAATAATTTTAGAGTTTCATTATAAGTATCTGTATAGAAATAATATAAATAGATGGTCTGAAAGTGGCTTCACCACAGTTTGATAATGTATTCGGAAGGCGAAACAGCTGTCGCGCGTAATAATAATTAACTCACTTTTTTTAAATTATTAAATGACCTTTTTTAATTAAACAGTAGTAGTATATTAAAAAAAATTAAGAACTTAAAATTATTTTGTTTTTGGAGAGTAATTCACAATGTACATTTATTATTTAATTTAAAAAAAATTGAATAGTAATATTTATTTTTAAATTTTAAACACTTTAAATATAATTGGAGTTCTACAAATTAAACTTGAACACAATAAATAAAAGTGCATTTGTTACTTGATATTAACGGTGATCAATAGTGAATTAAAACTCTTCAAAACAAATTGTCTAGAAATTATTACGAAATTGTTAATAGCTAAATGCACAAGAAATTCAATAACAACAAAAAAAACAGTAATATAATCTGCTTGAATCATGTAGATATTTAAAGATAATGATTTCGCTTGATTAACGCTGATGATGCATGCTTGTATGACATCGCCCACTGGTGATTTGTGATGTCATTTGGCACAGTAATAATAGCTGTTTTGATGAGTTAATACGGTGACTGGAGTAACGAATCAAATATCCCATAACATACGTATACAAACAATCCCAAATCTGATTCCAGTGCTGTAAATGCCATTGATATTTGATATTCTTTGTTGGACGCGAATCAATATGTCCATTGTTGTATCGATTTCATTAATTACCTTCTAATGGAAATAAAATAATACGAGTAATAAAATATTTCCATCTCGTTAATTTATTAGATTGATTGATACATAGATTTATTTATTTTTTGTTTGAAGGGTTTTGTCCACTATGTACTTTTGTTACTTAATTTTCTTACTGTGCTACCGGTTTCGACACATCCGTGTCATTCACTACCGTTCTTAAAACTAACTTAGATTAAACAAGTACAGAAATAATTAGACATTATTAGGTGATGGTAGTGATTAGAGACATGCCATAGCTTTAATAAAGAAAAAAAACTAAGTTTAAACATTGAAGAAAATAATATTAACATAACCTAAATGAAAGATGAAACCGGATATAAGGACAGAAACTAAAAAGATTTCAGTCGCATCTGGGACTGAAATCTTTTTAGTTTCTGTCCTTTAATCCGGTTTCATCTTTACTTTAGGTTATGTTAATATTATTTTCTTCAATGATTTAATATTACAATGAGGTTTTTAAATCTCAATAAAAATAATTCATAATTAAAAACTAAGTTTAAACATTCAAATATGAATACATATTTTAAATTGTGAGCCTTGGAAACTCTAGAAATAAAGAAAAAAATCAATTTAGTAAATAAATAATAGCATCCTGTTTCTTTTTTATTTTGACTCCTCCCACCGTCCCCTCCCCCTCCTCCCAAATCACCACTCCCACTCCAACGAACCTCACCTATTAACGTCTAATTATTACTTGTTTAATTTAAGTTTGTTTTAAGAACGCTAGCGAATGACACGGATGCATCGAAACAGGTAGCAAGCACTAATAAAATTGAGTAACAAAAGTGCATAGTGGATAAAATTCTTCAAGCAGCATATCTAGAGATTGTTACAGATAATACAATTTTTTTATTATTATTTATATTCAATAACACTTTACATTATTTACAGATCATTAGTTACTTAAACAAATAATGTTATATATGGGAATTTATCGGTAGAGATGTTCCCTACTTGCTACGCTTGCTTGTGCCGTATTATAGCAAGTAGTCTGTAACAGTATCTAGTAATAATATACCGTACAGTAGTTTTGAGATGATATACTCGTAAATACAGGCTATTTTGTGTACATATGTGCAATATACGTGATATAATGTAATTTTTTTTAATTTTATACAATAAAAGCAAAATAAAAATACAGCATTAAATCTAAGCGACATAATGTATTGCATGTAATAATTTTAAATAAATAAAAATTGGTAGAAAATTATCAAATAATTTGTTAAAAAAAAAAAAAAAATTGCTCTTCACAATCGAATCCAATATGAAAATAATACAGTAAAAATAAAAACACTAATTTAATGATTTAATAGTATATACGCTATTTTTGGGGTATCAGGGGTGGTAAACTATTATTTTATATAAATTTTATTAATCGGTAATGCTATATCCTGATTTTGCATTCTGTAAGGTTTAAGATATTTTGTATCTAATTTTAATACCTTAGTTCAATAGGGAAATAACTCAAAATTTCTGGGTTTTCAGTTAATGATGAAAAATGGTAAAGACACTCTCCCTTCTCATATTTCAATAAAAAATCTAATTCGTCCTAAATATGTAGTCAGATAATTCTTTATGGAATTATAATGAAATCAGCACATTCTTAGTTCAATGGAGAAACATGTCAAATGTTTTCTCAAAATGAGGTATTTTGAGTTAGTTCCCTATTGAACTGAGGTATCGATTCTGGTATTAAAAAACAACAGTAATTTTAACAGTTATATTAAATAAAGCAGAAGCGCCAATGTTAATATTTTGTGCGTGCTTGATGGTTGGCAGAATCGTCGTGTAATATTTACAATAAAGAATTGTTTTGTGATTCTTGATAATTTTAAATGAATTGTTGTTTTTTTCCCTTGAATATTAACGACAAGGCCACCTACTTTAAGGTCATGCATTTTTTTCATGAATATAAAATTTCAGGTAGTAGACCGAGTCATTTAAATCGGGCGGAAGCAATGCGTATACTGATTTATGTTCATACATTTTGTGTTAACGACTTACGTGGCAGAACGGTAAGATCGTTGGATCTGGCAGATACAAAAATGTACATACATTGTTTACGTAGGTATAGATTTTCAATTTTATTGAGGTAAAATAATTTTATCGTCCTTATGAAAGACTAACGTTACCTGAAATAGGTTTTAGTTATTCTTAGTAACCAAATCAGAATATGTCGGTACTTCTCATCCTTTCTCCTCCTTTTCTCTTATTTACTTCCAATGATGTGAGTCACAACATCCCTCAATTCAGGTTGCCATAGTCAGCAGTAAAACTCGTGAAAAAAAAAATCTCACCACGATTCAAATATGTAAAAATGTTGGTTTATTGGGGACAAATGTGAATATTTGAATGTTCAACACGTGATTCGACCTGCGGTCTGCGACAAAATGTGGTCTTAAAAAGCTATCGCGTTTCTTTCTCCGCTTCGATTAAGGCGAGGGGGGGAGCGGTATCGATTTTCCACCCTCGTGCAACCCCCGAGCGCTTTGTTGGTCCGTGTGAACCACTGCGCTCGGCGCTACCAATACCCCGGTAGGTACCGGCAGTAACTGGTAGCTAGAGCTGGTAGCTCCCCCCCCGCCACATATACTCTGCCTCATTGTGCGGGTAGGTACTGGGTACTGGGTACTGGGTACTGGGTAGGTACTGTGGCGCTACTGCCAGCCAATCTTGCCCCGTGTGAACACCCAACGGATCCGCACGTCATGCTTCCGTTCGCAGGGGCCACTATCGGAAAATACCACGTGTTCGTATGAACCGAGCCAGCTTTGTATCTTAATGTATTTATGTTCCCTAGAGGTAGCTACTTATGCATATAACATGTTTTGTTTGACAATGTTTCCACTACTACTGAGGTTTGTTCAACCCACCACGAGTTATTTTCTAGTACGTCAAATTAGGCCAAAAGAGAAATTCTGAGATTAATATTAAAATCTGTTACACCCTATTCGGGTGGACATATGCAACAGGTCTTGTGTATTTCACAACGATTTTAAAACAGGTACATCATCTTTACATATTTTAAGCATTTCTCATCTAAATATACTCGGTTTTCTTTGAGAAAATCTCGAGTGTGACCCTACAATGTCCATAAAACCGTTAAGTGTGATGAAATGTTTTATGCTTCCTGTTGACAGCTTCTTTTTACTGACCTCCATTCACAAGCCATTTTATAGGTATAATGAAAACCTTCTCATCTCTTCCTAGATTATTTAATTTTTTCCAAAATGTGATCTTTGCGAGGAGTTTCGCATGGAAATCTATTGATCTTCGCGTCTTGTAGTTAAAGTGTTAAGTGTATCGATTCCCTGACGCCTGGCCATTTATGTTTAATAAGACCCGGGTGGCGGGGGGGGAGGGGGGAGACTGTATGAAGCTCCGAGTGATCACACTTAACGCGCAGCTGGTACAGATTTTCCATTAGCTTTTATAATACTGGTTACGTTTTATGGTTTTTCTTATTTTATGTTAAATTTCAATACTAATATTGCCTGACGAATTCTACTTCGCTATTCACCGTCACTCGATTTTTAATGCAATTTTTTTCAATTTCCAATTTTTAAAGCTTTCATGTTTATCCTATCAAATATATTTGGTGAGCGATTAGGATTCAATACGCACATTTATCAATTTTTTAAAATAATCAATTATACACGGTAAAATTTAAGGGATTTTATTATTTAACGCACGTTTCTACAACCTTTTCTACCTTCCATTCTAACTACCCCCGGTTTCAGTGCGGATCGACGACTTCGGGTCGAACAGATAGGCCCTGTTTAGTTTGAGAGTAAAACAACACGCTTCGACTTTTCTATCCACTAAAAACGCAAATGGTCGACACTCTTTTGTGACCGGCATTAACTAGAAAAATACTCCCGGGACGTATTTTTAACGACTATAGGTGAATAAAGTCCCCACTGGATAAAAAATAATGCTCACTAACGGTTTGACGAAAAACGTTTATATTTAGTACATTTAGTTTTCGTTACTTCCAGTTTGATGATAAATACGTGTCAGAATAATAGGAAAATGGATAATCCTATTTATCGGAAAAATAACTTTGCTTGATTACTTTCCATTGTTTAAGGTTTTCCTAATAGATTTGTATCCCGGTTGTTATCCCTTCCTTCCATCGTGTTCCCGGAATTTAGTTCCGTGACGTATTTTTAATTATAATTTTTCAGCCACACACTCACAGTACCTTTATCCCTCCTCGCAGTGGGAAAACGTGGCAGTGATACCCCTGTCAAATTATTCGTAGCTTTTCGACCATTATAAGGCTTCCCAACACCCACGAGAACTGACTTGGTTTAATTTGCAGTGTGAGACTTTCTAAGAGTTCGAAGTATATACTATTATGTATACTTCGAGCGAGCTTGATTTTAGAAGAAGCTCAACGTATTTCTACTTACGGAAACTAGCTTGCTGTAATTTGCAGTGTTAGACTTTCTAAGAGTTTAAAACGTGTATTTTTCGAGCTAGCTGAATTTTAGAACAAGCGCAGTGTGCTCGTATTGTTACTTTGGTAAATCTAATTTCCAAAGTAAAGCGATTCCTCGGAGTGCCCCCCTGCTAAGATAAACCTTGTCAATTTGCCTTCCGCCCCATTGCACTGGCGCAGGAAGCAAGAAGATAAAAGGGAACTGCTAAATTGGTATTGATTTTAAATAATGTTCAAGATTTGGGGGACTCTTCGGAGATCAGTGTTTTAGTTTCTCCTTTCCTCGCATCCCCTGAGGATGAATCTGTTACTAACCTACTGTCCCCCGGAGCCGTGTACGGTGAACTGATACACAGGGGGAACTAATTGGCGACACACGAACATACATCTTACCTGTTTTTATCTCCTCAAACTTACCTTTTAAATTAGTAGTAAAGTCCACACAGTAATTTTTTTTTCAGTCGCATAGTTTTAGTTCACTTTATCTTTATTTGTTACATTGCTATTTTAGATTCAAATTGACTAAATATTTTATTTTCTTTGTATTAATTAAAAATATGTTTTTGATGAAACTGAAATAGTCTGTGCAAAAAGTATTTTTACTTTTAAATTTATATTGTCTATGTTGCTTTTTGAAAATTTGGACTTTGATAATATACCCCGAATGTAATAGTGAGTAAATTGCTATCGCATTTTAGTTGTCAGTGCAGCAAATGCCGGCAAGTAATATTAATTAATAAATAATAATAATAATGTCAAAATTTTACAACCTTGTAAAACACCCCTGAGGTGATTTTACAAGGTTAGTTTTTTATTTACCTGCTTTTCAATGTGCAGTTTCTTACATTTTCTTTTATATGATTGTGCTATATCTTTTCTCTTCTCTATATTAAAAATTAATGTTTGTCTGTGTGTCCTCAATTTTCTCGAAAATTACTCGACCGGTTTCGCTGAAAATAGCACAGATTCTTCCTAACAGTGCCGGGAAGGTTTAGAGAATGAATGAATATAGTTTTTAGTTTGAACGAAATCCTACATGTAAAACTGTTGCTATAACGTTTTAAAATTAGTATGAAAAACATTAAACCCGCCATGTTGTATTGAGGTTAGCTCATAGATATACCACTCTGGTTATCCACAGATTACATATTCAAAAGAATGAGGTTTGTTTGGGTAGAATATTTTCAAAATGGAAATCACAAGTAGGTACCTACATAAGCACTTTATTATATAGATATATTTGAAAAAAAAATGTTTGGAATGAAATAAAAATTTCAAATTAATGTTTCTTTGTTTAGAGATAGTAATAGTCGTCACAAGGCATTACTTTCGCTGTGGCACCAAACGACAAGCAAGAATTCATAAATTCATAACTTTATTTAAAAAAAATAAAAAATAATCCCGAGCAAGGCCGGGTCACTTGAGCTAGTTATTAATATTAATAACGCACTATTCTATTTTCGCAGAGCGAACAGTTTGTAAATGCTTGTTTTATATTTAGTGTCAAATATGAATATAATTAAACAATTTGAAAACTTTCTCCATTTTTATTTATCGTTTTTTAAGCTATTCAAAACTATTTTCACCCTTGTCACGTTATCAATATGTTGTGTATCGATACACGTTATTGCGTAAGCTTCCTTTACGAGAAAGGGGCAGATTTATATGATTGCATCGTGCGAAAAAGTAATGTAAGTTCGTGCTCAATGACAACGTTCGAATTGCGCAGAGCGCAGTTGTTTTCTGTCGTGCTTTAGTTTTTTTTTTTTTAAATAAATTCTAAATATATACGTTTGGTATAAGTGTTATCTAGCGAAAGAATCGCCTGCGACTGTAGAGTGAATAGTGCCAAATAACCGTGCTATTGTGATGATTACTCTCATTTTGAAGCGGATTAAAATATTGACTAGTTCCAATTAGTATAAGAAAGATAGTTCTCAATAGACTGAGTGAAAATGGACCTTTGTGAGGTAGTGTTCGCGCAGCACTTTGATTAAAATTTACCTGTCATTCGAAGCTGCGAAGTTGACATTGCTGCCGGATGAAGGCATATGGTGTACAGTGCCGCGGTTTGTTTGACGTTTGGCACGGCTTGCCCCCCCCCCCATGCCCCACTGCCTGATCCCTTCCGTGTGACAGGTCATAACGAGATGACGGCTCGAAACTGGGCCAGACAGACGTGCATGCTAAATGACCGTTTGACGTATGTTATGAACGGAACACCGACCGCCAAACTGATGCTGACCTAATAATTTTATCGTCTCAAACACAGACCAAAGCGAGGATGCATTTGAATTAGCATTTCGTATTGTTTAATATTGCTTCTACAGAGGCGCACAGTTTTCATACGCACTGTACAGGCGGGTTCCCCACAGAGCGTCGGATCATTCGGCATCCCAACTAAAACAAAATCCCACAATTTCACAAATTACGCACGATCAGTGGCGTGCAGTCCATATAGGCTGAAAAGCTGTGCCCATCCCAAGGAAAACAAACCATAGATAGATAAAAATAAACCGGAAAAAAACTCGGACAAATTTCTTTTACACAGCATTATTTTGTCACAACCGTTCTTCATTGATAAATTGTTTCTATTTGTTCAAATTTGTACTTTTTATTTGCAACCAACTTGTGGAAATACACTTGACTTCCTCAATCTTGTTTTTTCGCGGTATGCATAAACGCAAAGCCACGCATTCGCACACTGCTTGTACTAAAAGCTATTAAATAGTAAGACTGCACTGCTAGTAAGTACATAATAGACATAAGTTATCCTTCAACTAAGGCTCCTCTTCATGAATTGTCTGATTTTTTTTAGTTTCAATCTCTCCCGCTAAGTTAAAGGCTAGAGAAATGTTTTTTTTGTCGTGCCGGCAGTGGAGGAGAAAATGAATGAAAAAATCTTTTACTACTACTTAATATGCCAAAGGGTTTCAATTACGTATATATTGTCATATAAATTAAATATTGTTATTTAAGTTTTGAAAAATTGTGACTTGTTCGAATAGAAAAATCCATCATAAAATACACACAGCCTAGCTACCATTGGTGATAGAGCAATGAATGCCACAGCACATGATTGGTGGCATATACAAGGTATCCATGGGTAAACTGCAGTAACTTATGGGGTGGTTCTACACTATAGTACAAATAAAAAAGTTAAATAACTTTTGTCGAAATTACAAATATAGTGCGACGCTTTTGTCTGTATGGAATTTCAGTTACGAATGGCTTTAACACAACACCTTTACTGTATGAATTTTCCACTTGATTATGGGATGCATGTTTCGATAAATCATCGACTTATGTCACACCCCTCATTTCTTTTCTGGAGATACCTTTTCTCTGATCTTGAATCAATTATTGTATCTCGCATCTCTATACATCTCCAGTAACAACCATTTTCGTACTTAATTATTCACCTCGGATCCACAGAAGCACTTTATAGTTTCCCCACCTGATTTTCCATTATGTTCAATCAACTTTTATTTTATAGGCTGCGAAGTAAAATCGTTTCCGAGGTGAAAGCGTTATTTATTATTCGGCGAAGGAAAACATTACCGCCCGCCTAATTAGTGAGAATTCACCGTACACATGCTTTCCCAGGTGCTGCTAAGGTTTTTGTTTAAGATTTGTTTGCGAATGTGTGTGGGTCATACGTAATTGGAAGACAGGAATAGAAGGTGTATCAACTTGTCCTTGAGTATTATCAAAAGCTTCGTTATCGACCCGCGCCCTTGTTCGTTTAGTTCGAGTTCAGCTGTTCCGTTTGTCGGGATTGTTTGGCTGATTCATATTCCGCGCCGGCACTTTCCCCGAAGTTAACGCATTAAACGAATAATTTATTTATGTAGCTTTTTACCCCGCGCAGTACTCGCAGTGAGCGGGGGTTTCTTTCTGCCGGCACGGAACACAGAACATCTCCCAGTGGACACATTTAATTAAAGCGCCGGCGGTGGAGCACGCAACTGAATGCCTCCTGTAATTTTCTCTACGAAACTTCGTGCCAGACTTGGAAATGTAGCCGAGTGAATATATTATATTATCAAAGCTGCACGAAATGAGAACTCATTTCTTTGTTTTGTTTTGCTTATTTTCAATAATTTCTTCGTGTTTTTTTTTTTTTTTTACTTGTTTTACTGTCAGAGTTTCAGCATTTTTTTAAATATGTTCATTTACGTTGTGAGCTGAAAAAGTTACATTTACCCAGATTTCCCAGATAAGGCAATCTGTGCATATTTCATGATGCCAGCGCTCATAGCTCGCGAGTTTTTAGTCAGATTAACATATTTTCTGATTTATTGGTAAAACTACTGGTTACTACCCAGCTTTGTCCGAGTTTTAACACTTTTTTTTATTACCTAACAGTTGACAAATATGGAACAAATAATATTTCTTGTCGTAATTTTTGATAGTTGGTTGGAAATTTTAAAACTCCTTCCTCGGAGGTTTTTTCTGGTTTCAGATATCACTCTACCGGTTTTCTGCTTTATGGCTATGATAACTTCAAATGATTTATTTTCGTGTCGACATCTAATTTAACGTTTTTTAATTTAATTCTTCGTTCGCCACTAATGAAAAGATCTTATGAAAAATAATTTGATTCTAGAAGGTCGATTGAACTTGACTTATGTGAACTTTCATATAGTCATCGAGGTTCCCTCGACGTTGATCCGTCGCTGCAGGCGAGGGTGAGTAATATCGTTTCCATTGTCCACGTGGTGTCGCACCCCCATTGTAAATGGCCTCGTGGAGATGGCTCATGTCGGGCTGGCGCGCCGGGGGCTGCAATCACTCCCCCTAATTTCTTGCGGTGAGACCTGACCAATCACAATACGTGGAGGGAGACAATGTATCACGGGTCCACTTGCTTTTACGATCCTTATACCTCACACCTAAAGTCGTTCCCTTAATTAACGAAGGCCAAATAAAAATTCTGAAACAACACGGTTTTTGTTTTACCACTATTTATTCATTTTTTTTATTCCGACCGGATTGCGATTCAGTATGAGTTCATGTAAACTAAATTTGATTGAATCAACGTTTAATTTAGTAATTGTATATATATTATATTTACACCACACCACACCCTGAAGGAAATGATTTCCTTACGGCATCTTTGTGGATGCTGTGTGTAGGGTCTTTTTGGGGAAAGGACAACAGTTAGATAGGTACACGATAGAATCAAATCAAAGTCAACAGATGAGGTGGAGAAAGAATAACAGAGGTTGGGATAAATACGAGGCGGTGATCATTTTTAACTAGATTTTAACGGGAGTATAATGTATCCAATATAAGACTTTATAACTCGTTCCTCTTTTTTCTTTCTCTGTATCATGCACTATATTATGTATTATATACATTGTTATGTCATCTGAAATATAAAAACACGTTGCTTTTTTGCACTATATTATATAAAACATATATATCATGCACTTGTATATTATGAATTATGTACGGCCTCTATGGTTGAGGGGTAAGGCTCTCGCCTACGAATCCGAAGTTCGCGAGTTCAAATCCCGGCGTGCGCAAGTAAATTTTATTTAATTAATTTGTGCTGTTTCACAATTAATTCATTTAAAAATAATATGTAGTATATTTGCGCACGTTCCAGAGTGGAAGATACTCTCAGTAACGCCCTGGTGAAAGACCACCATTCAGAATTGAAGCGTTGCTTGAAATGGCTTTTAGCCGTGTTTGGTGACCAGATCTGAATAGCCAGGTATTTCCCCACCTTCCTCTTCCCCTTCTCCCTCCCCTCCCCAATACCTTCAGCCTCACAACATTTCCCAATTGGGGATGCCGTAGTCGCACTGGCTCCAGACGATTGGGAGTACTTAGTAATCTTGTGTGGTATTCATATAAAAAAAAATGTATATCAGGTTATTACTTTTTCAATTGAATTTTTTTGTATTACCTGAAACTTAAAACCTTTTTGTTTTTTATTGACTCTGTCTCATGCATTTATATATATATATATATATATGTATATCATATGTTACATTTATATACCTACTGTGCATTATATTCGTTATTGTTATCTTAAATCGTTTTTCTTTATGTATTGTGCCCAAAATTATGTAAACTGGCATTAATAATTAATAGGTAATAATTATAGGTTATTGAAATAAACGTTTGTACTTTGTAATGTCACACCATTAAGTGTTTTTTTTTTCAAAAATACTTAATGGTGTGACATTACAAATGTTTAATATCTTATACAGTAACAAGTGCAGAGTTTATGTAGATAATACATAAATAGCAAAAATAAATTTAGTTAAAATAATCTAACGGCAATAATAAATATCACGTATCGATAATACCATTTTTGAATCATGTAAACACATATTATTTTCAATTTTCCAATACTCCGCTTTGGAGATGTTCCGCTTGTTAAGCTTGCCAGTACATAGGCACAAATGTATAACCTATTTTATGCTATGACTTTATTGAATGTTGAATCGAGTGAGAAGGGTTTTTGTTACCTTTTTCGCGCCATAAAAGCTCCGCCACCTCCCGTGTTAGACCGCGTTCTGGAAAATGCTTTTGATAGATTCAATTTCGTCACTCTTTTCACGTTTCGATAAAATAATGTCCCCCTCACAAATTCCCGTCATCTAAATTGTCGACTGTCCCATTCCTCTCTCCATAAGTTACTTTGACATTTAGCGAGCGCCGTACTTGGTATTTTATCCTAAATTTGTGCCACTTTTACACCGACAGCTTCTCATGAATTTTATGAATACCAAACCGAATTTATTTATATTATTTTGTCTGAAAATCAAATCAGAAATGGTTCCGCCAGTCACCTTGTTCAATACAGAATAACGTTGTTCCAAATTTTGAGATTTGCTGACTGATTTCTTTGCTACCTTTGGCTTCAATGGCTTCACCGTTTTGATAGGTCAGCATAACAAATTTCCTTCGTTCTTCATAAATATTATCCTTTTCAAAGTAATGCTGTAGTCATGGTAAAACGATTTTGGCATTTCAGTAGTGAATATCGATTTCTTCAATAGCCGTGGCCGCCTTTTGTTTGAAGCGGGCTCTCGGCGCCCTTGCCGTAAGGAAAAACTACGTATTTGGACAATGAAAACAGTAATTGCCTTAGAACTGTAATGATACAGTCAGTTTGTTGTTGTTCGATATTACCAATGGTTACCTACTTAGAAATTTTTATGCAACCGTAATCGCGTGTTTTCGTGCTGCAAATCGTAGACAATTTAAATAATGCTTCAAATTATAATTTTCCGATGCCAGAAGTCTTGTGTCCATGGAAACGCATTTGCTTTATATATTAAAAGTCATTCGAAGCAATAGTCTAAAAATACACTGTTTGCAAAGTACTCTCCCATCCCAAGAAAATTACCCTTGACATCTAATTCACAAATTTTTTTCACATCCATAGAAATATCATTCCGTCAGCCTTCTCTGCCCACTAAAACTACGCTGATTACAAAGTTAGTCAGCCTTCTTTACCCACTAAAACTACGCTGATTACAAAGTTAGTCAGCCTTCCCTACCCACTAAAACTACGCTGATTACAAAGTTAGTCAGCCTTCTCTGCCCATTAAAACTACGCTGATTACAAAGTTAGTCAGCCTTCTCTGCCCACTAAAACTACGCTGATTACAAAGTTAGTCAGCCTTCTTTACCCACTAAAACTACGCTGATTACAAAGTTAGTTAGCCTTCTCTACCCACTAAAACTACGCTGATTACAAAGTTAGTTAGCCTTCTTTACCCACTAAAACTACGCTGATTACAAAGTTAGTCATCCTTCTCTACCCACTAAAACTACGCGATTACAGAGTTAGTCTGCCTTCTTTACTCACTAAAGACACTGCTTACACAATACTCATCCTAAGAAAATTACCCTAGGCATGCAATTGAGTCCGCCTCCTCCCCTCACAAAATGATGCTGTTTGCAAAACACTCCAGCATCCAAGAAGGCACTGTTTACAAAATACTTCCGCGTTCCTCAGATCATTTGTCAGGATATTTTACGCCGAGTTCAGTCCTTGTTATTATTGGTAATTTGATTAATCGTCCCGTTTAGTTAGGTGGCGTCCTTGTGAAAGGTTTTACGGTTCACTGGTTCGAAGATGATCGATCCCTCAGCTGCGTCAGTGGGTACTCAGTACAACTTGTTGCAATCGGCTATTGGACCATTTCATCATAATTATGCACATTAAACTGCTAGCCGATCGATTACTTTTAGTCGAGTAAAAGTACTTTTAATATAAACGCATACGCTTATTTTGAACCACTTGAATTTAATATAGTGATTGACCGGTTCTGGAAGTACCCTTCCTTCATCAGGATTATATTAAGACTAAACTGAGATACAAAATAATGGCAGATATACTTGAATATTTAGGTGTTGAAGTCGGAGTCGACCAAAGGGGAAGGGGTAATTAGGGTTCTTTCTGGAGGAACACACCGATTCACTGGAAAAATATCTAGAAGAGATACGACAAATTTACTTAGTTATTTAATATACTAGAATTAATATTTGGGGTTTTTATAATTTCCAGTACTTCTAAATTATCTATTTTTTTGCCTTTATTATTAAGGAGAAGAATTTGGACACCTGTATCTTTATTAAAATATGATCCGTTGAAATGAGGTGATTGGGAAACTCTGAAAAAATAATGTATTTTAAACATATTAAGTGTTCCGTGATTCTGATATTTACATTACGGGATGTCTTACCTGTTTGTTTGTTTGTTTGTTTGTTTGTTTGTTTTTGTAGCTTTATTTAGATGTAAGCAAATTTTCATACATCTAGTAATAAAAAAACATATAAGATACATAATAAAATAAAAAGAGTCATAAAATTATAACGGAAAGAATACAGTTAATAAAAAAAAAGAAATACAGTTACCCCAGTTCATACAGTTAATACAAAAAGAAATACAAGTCATAAATTTTTCTTTATGTATATAGCACATGTTTTACGGAAAATGCCAAGACTTGAGGCTTCCTTTATGGAGTTTGGTAGGTTATTATAAAGTTTTTGAAGAATAATAATGTCCTTCATTCTACCTGTGTAGAATGAAGGACAGTCATTGTAACACATTTTATGTATATTAATACATTTTTTTGTTGGTTTGTAGCCCGAGTGGCTTCATTTATGATCCCTATCTGTTGTGTTTTTTATTATATTATTATGTTTTAATTTTCCGCCACTCCGAAAACATATAATAGATTTAGCCAAAACATTTGACTCCAAATTAGAATCGAACTCGAATCCCTCCATATTCAACCAACCTCGGCTGCTGGACCCCCAGCGCCGACCCCCCCGTCTCCGCCTAAATTCCATCTTGTACCCTCCATTACCTCGGTGAGCGCGGGCTTAAATATAAGATTGCCATCAGCAAGTGCCGCTAGCACATGAAACACAGTTTTACAATTCTTTGAAATAAAAACCCTACAGTAGCAAATAGGCAGCCCTCTCACTGGATAGAGAAGATTATCACCACGTTTATGCACCTCTAACCACAGTTGACACAGGGAGAGGGAGAAATGTTCCCTGGCACTGTACACAAACATTTTACAATACGATATATGTGTTTTAATTATATTTTTATAATATCATGTTTTTATTTATATTAAATTAAAGTGGTTCTAAACAAATTTATAAGTTTATATTATAATTGTGGCCAGCCAAAAAGTAAATGCTTTTCACGAAAAAAACTTTTGTTTAAAGTTTGTTCATATTGCTTCTTCTCGTGTTACCAAGAAGTATTGAGGACATTTTACTTTAACGCTTCTTATGTTTGCGATCTTCGTTTGAGCTCGTCATAAAAACGCTACCTAGATATCTAGTTGTCCATTTATTTTTGTTTGATATTAGCTGGTGTACCCGGCGTTGCTCGGGATTAAGAATGGTTTTGAGTAAAGTTTTATGGTTCTGCTACCCCTACCCCTACCCCTACCCCTACCCCAACCCCAACCTCACCCCCACTCCTACCGCTATCCCTACCCCTATCCAGTATTTTTTCAAGTCAAATGTCAAAGTTTTATCGAAAAGTATCAAAAGTCTGCTTTAAAGGATGTGAAAGGGGGTGTTTTTCCGTAATCTCACATGGAAAGTGACCTTTCTCTTGTTTCGAAGGTCAAGTGTGAAAAATTTCAGCTCGGAAAACTGTAGATTTATATACAAAACAAACACACACCGCCCGCCCGGGACATATTTTATAATAGATGATGTGTACCCGGCCTTGCTCGAGATTTTATTATATTTTTAAATAAAGTGTTATGAAGTTGTAAATTCTTGCTTGTCGTTTGGGTGCCATAATTGATTTGACAGCGAAAGTAACTATCTCTAAACAAAGAAACTACTTGAAAATTTTATTTCATTCCAAATATATCTAAATAATAGAGTTCTTATGTAGGTACCTACTTGTGTTTTACATTTTGAAAATACTCTACCCAAAAAACCTTCTTCTTTTGATGCAATCTGTAGCTAATCAGAGAGTTATATCTATGGGCTAACCTAAATAAAACATGGCGGGTTCAATGTTTTTCATACTAATTTTAAAACGTTTTAGCAACAGTTTTACATATTGGAATTCATTCAAACTACTTTCTAAACCTTCCCGGCATTAATAAGAATAAACTGTGCTATTTTTAACGAAACCGTTCCAGTGATTTTCGATAACATCGAGGACAAAGAAACAAACAAACTTACATTGATTTTTATGTATTAAGTTTACCTACACAAGAGTTGTCCTGCCTGAAGCGATTGGGTCTTCTAGTCATTAAAGTAATAAACCTTTTTTTTTTTAAATATGAATACCGCACAAGAGTCCCAACTGCTCCCAACCGTCTGGAGCCAGTGAGACTATGGCATTCCCAATTGGGGAATGTTGTGAGGCTGAAGGTATTGGGGAGGGGAAGGAGAAGGGAAGAGGGAGGTGGGGAAATACCTGGCTATTTATGTCTGGTCACCAAACACGGCTAAAAGCCATTTCAAGCAACGTTTCAATTCTGAATGGTGGTCTTTCACCAGGGCGATACTGAGAGTATCTTCCAAAGTGTTTTGTGGGCGTGTCTGGTGTGCCCTAAGTGAAGTTAATTTATTTTGATAAAATTTTTATTAAATTGGTCATACTTTGTCAAATACGTATCGAAATTATTTTTTGAACAGATAATAAATTTCATTGGTTGTTTCTGGCCTAGGAGTAGAAATGTCTTGTGTGAATTGACTGTTCTGCGGATTATCTATTCAGTGGGTCTAGTGCACCTCCGTTTGGGGAGTGTTGTGACAAGGAAGGAGAGGGAAATGGGAAGGACAGGGGACGATGAAGGTTCGGAAGGACCTGTCTATGATACTAAATATCAGTGGCGTGCATTGCTCTACGTAACAGGGGTAGGCTACAATGTTTTTGACTGTAATTACATGACATTGAATATTTATGTGGCCTTGAAAGAAGGGTGAATGCAGGAAACTCCATTAATGGAGGACTGAACGCGGTTGGCGCATACAAAAAGTTGTCCAAAGAAGCTTAGCTAGCAGTCCACAATGGAGTGCTGATACCAACCCTGATGTATGGCAGTGAGGCATGGAACTTGCAGAGGAAGGATGAGAGTAGACTGAATGCTGTAGAAATGAGATCTCTGAGACGAATGTGTGGTAAAACCATGTATGATCGTTTGAAAAATGTTGAGATTCGTAAAGAATGCAGGGCTGTCTGATGTAAGCGTAGTGAGCAAGATTAAGAAATGAACGCTTAGATGGTTTGGGCATGTAGAGCAAATGAACGAAGAGAAGAGTGTAAGGAGAATATATGACGCGAATGTGAATGGAAAAAGAAGCCGGGGACGTCCGAGGAAGACATGTCACGATCAAGTGAATCAAATACTTGAGTCTGGCCATGTCAGAAGTCGGAATAACAGAAGTGAATTTATGAGACGTTGTATGAAAGTGAATGAAGCAAGAAGTGTATGCCAAGATCGAGTTGTTTGGCAGTCCGTCCTCTCTGCCTACCCCTGCGGTGAAACGGCGCGATGGTTAGTTAATTAGTTGAAAAATGAACAAATAATATAAAAAAATATGTAAAAGTTAGTTATGTTTAATATACATGCTCATGCAATTCGTCAGTCTTTTCATTAACCTGAGAGCATTCATCACCATAAATAGTTCCCGAGCCACGTTCTTAAGGTAGGCACAGGTTTTCAGCCTTTATAGACTGCACGCCACTGCTAAATATGGTAGCTATTTCATGCAAAGTTTGGTTCAAAGTGATAATAGGCTCTCGTCTAGGCGATACTGATTTTAATTTATTTATTGTACATAGGTAGGTATACATTTCATCTCTCAAAATGTCTTAACATGTTTAGTATCTTCTTATCTGTATAGACCTATCCGTTCTTATTGAATTCCCTGTTTTATGGAAAAAACAACACTTTTTAATAATTCTGACGGATTCCGTCTTCTTTTTTATCTTAGTGTGGGTTGTTTCGAGAAACTTGAAGGATTCATCAAAACTTTCAGTCAATATTCAAGCACTCTGGAACAACTGGCCCATAATGTAATAAAAACAGAACTTGAATAGAACTTTCACAGAACGTGAATATTAACTTATAAATTTTGACGAAATGTTGAAATTCCCCTAAACAACCCGCTCAACATTCACCACGTTATAGTTTTTGTGAACTCCGGTTCTTTGTAACTTCTCGGTCGAGAGACAAAGCTCTTACCTCTCTGCCACGGAACTTTTAGAAATATTCTTATATTACTTATTAATTGTTTTTGTGTTTAATTCGTAGAACTCCATTTAATTTTTTGAAAATTTAATGTAAATCAAATTTAATAATGTTATTATTAAGTTCTGCAAGTATTTTTAGTTGTTATTATTGTGACAGCTGTTTCGGCGTTTAAGGCCATTTTCAAACTGTGGTCAATCCACATCGCGACGACTTATTTATATGATTTAATTTACCCCCACTCCTTTAAAGTGATAAAGTAAGAAAAATTATATACTCACCGCTTCTCAGTATGTTCACATTATCAAAACAATACAACACATTTAAATAAATCAATTACGAAAACATTGTCACTTAAATACGAGTAAAATCACATTATAAATGTGAAAACCTCACAGAATTCACAATTTTAATTGCTTTCTAACTAAATCGGTTTTACCGATAATAAATCATTACCCATCCATCCAAATTTTAAAGGAGTGGGGGTAAATTAAATCGTATAAATAAGTCGTCTCAATGTGGATTAACCACAATTTGAAAATGGCCTTAAACGCCGAAACAGCTGTCACAATAATAACAACTAAAAATACTTGCAGAACTAAATAATAACATTATACGCCCTTGAGGTGATTTTTCACAAAAACGGCGCTATACAAATCATCCAATTATTATTATTATTATTATTAAATTTGATTTACATAAAATTTTTTAAAAAATCTTATATTACAGATACGTAGAATATCTCTCAATAGAACCTCAAATAGAGTTGGGGTTCTTTGAAGATTTAAAAAAAATATGTATATTGCGGTTTGATCCGAATCAGACTGGTGTTGTATATAAGCTGTCCATCCTAATTTGCCTATGGTTCACACGGCCGACTGACCTCCCGGTCCAGCACAAGCCACCCCCGTCTCCAGTCTTCCCGGAGCCAGCTTTCATCTCTTTATGACGCGCGCCAATAAAACCCTTCTGCGATGCCAGGATTTATCGTTTTCTTTCCTCAAATCAACGCCAACCAACCTAGCAACAGTAAAGATGCTAGTGTTCTATTTTTGAATAAATAGACATGCGAACAAATACGAAATTTTTTTTGTCGCTTATTTCTGGACCGTTCGGGCGGAATTCTGAATAAAAGTATTCGACCTCGCCTTGCTGAGTTCCACCCGATATAACACAGACTCCCAACCTTTGTCATGTCGCGACCCCCTTTTAAAAAGGCTAGGTGACTTGCGACCCCGATACATTTAATAACGGCGTTTATATGGTAAAAAAGTAAATAAACTTACAAATACGAAAGCATTTTGGTCATTGCTGAAGCAGTGCGACGTTTTGATAATAAATGCCGATACTCGAACATAGCACGTCAGAATTGTAACAAATCATATTTTCACGAAGCAAAAAAAGAGTTTTTAAAAATTATTATTACTGTAGTTTCTCAAAATATATATATATACATTATGTGAGTATAAGACTTCGACATCCCCAATTGGGGTATGTCGTGAGGCTGAAGGTAGTGAGAAGGGGATGGAGATGGAGAGGAAGATGGGGAAGTACTTGGCTATTCAGATATGGTCGTCAAATACGGCTAAAGCCATTTAAAGCAACGTTTCGATTCTGAATGGTGGTCTTCCACCAGGGCGATACTGAGAGTATCTACCACTCCGGAACGTATCGCAAATATACTTTGCATTATTTTAAATGAATAAATTGTGAAATTACACAAAATAATGAAAATAAAATGTTTATCTATCAGTGACACGTTTTTACTTTTTTATTCTGTGCCTTTTCTTCTGAACGTTTTGACGCTTAGGACCCTTATTATGTCATCCATATTTTGTTTACATAATTTGTTTATTGTTTTACCTTTTAATTGATAGAGTTCATTTTAAAAAATCTTACTAACCACTTCATTTTAATATAATGATCGACCGGTTTCATAAGTATCGTTCCGTCGTCAGGACTATATTAAAACTAACATAATATACAATATAATTACATACATACATGAATATTTAGGTGTTAGAGTGGTAGGCGACCAAAGGGGAAGGGGTAATTAGGGATTTTTCAGAAGAAACCGGGAAAAAATATCTAGAATAGGTCTATTAATATACTAGAAATAATATTTAGGGATTTTCTAATTTTAAGTGCTTCTAAATTGTTATTACGGGGTTTAAAACAAATTTTTGAGTTTATATTATAATTATGGCAAGCCACAACGTAAATAAATGCCTTTTACAAATATGTTATTTTGTGTCATTTCAAATGATAAATCAAAACTTACTAGTATATAATTTGAAGGTTGTGGTATATTTTTTTTTCTTCATATTGTGAATATATGTTTTATTCTGTATTTAATGGTATATTCTGTTAAAATCTAAATATGCCCGTAAAACACGTAATATCACTATCGATTAAAAGTTAAAACGTGTCCTGGAGAGCTATTCTGGTTCTTATAAAGGATAATTCATTTTCCTTAAGAATAAAGACATCTTGCTTAAGAGGAACGGCTGGGCGGCCTGTTTCATACATATACCAATATATATATAGATGTGTATGAAACAGTCATATATTATTATTTTTTTTTTAATTAAAGGTTTAGTAAATATCTAGTGCGGATGAGAAGTATTTTATAGTATAGGTCATGGAAATAATCAATTTTCATAATTTTAGAGGCAACTTAGAAAATTATTTGCGGGTTTATTGTATATTTTTTAAAATTTACCGCGCAGCCGTTCCTCGTAAGGGGAACGGCTGCGGAGCCTGTTTCATACAAAACTAAAACTATTTTTTTTAGATCTGATGCCAAAATACTCACCTAAACCTAATAATTTATTTTTTTCATTTTGTATTTTAAATTTTTAAATTTTTAAAAATTTAATTTTACAACAGAAAAAAAATACAATTAAAAAAGTCCCGATAAACTACTTTTTTGTAGTTTGTCTAACGGGAGCTTGTTATCAAAAACACAAAATTTACAGACAAGGTTACAAAATATGTAAAATAAAAACATTCAAGTCATATGTAACAAGCTTAAAACATAAATATTTACAAAGAATATTACTCTAAAATATTTATGCAAAAATATATTTAAAAAAAATTAAATAAAATAAAAACATAAACGAAAGCAATAAATCTTAAATAAAATAATATTTCCTCATTTCTAATACATAGCTTCTTTCAGCTAGCCAAGTTTTCAATGTGTTTATTAATGGTTTAGTTTTATTACAGTTTTTTTTTATTTCAGCGGGTAACATATTTATACAACTAGGAATCATGTGTTCTAAAGTTCTTTGTCCATATTTGTTTTTATGCTTAGGAACCATTAATCCTTCATTCAAATTGAGACGAGTATTGTAATTGTGCTCTATCAAACAGTATAGTGAATATCTAGTACGGATGAGAAGTATTTTTTTTGTTGTTTTACTTTTGAAATAAAGCAGCGATTTTGGAGGCATCTTTAACAGTTATTTGGGGGCTTACGGTGATTTAAAAAAAGTTTTACCCCATCTGCTTTGAAATTATAATGAAATATAAAATAAAATAAAAAAAATTAAAATGAGCATTACAATTTACTTTGGAACACAAATTTGCCGTAAATAATTTAAAATATAGACCCGAAAAAACAATTTTATTTAAAAGTTTTGTTTTTATATTTTTATTTACGTAATCGTATTTACATAGCAAATACGCTGATTTTTTAAAAAAATAATACGATAAACCCGCAAATAATTTTCTACGTTGCCTCTAAAATTATTAAAATAGATTTTTTTTTCCATGGCATACATTTCATTATTTAAAACAAAAATAAATAAAATACTTCTCATCCGTACTAGACATTTCCTAAACCTTTAATTTAAAAAAAAAATGTCATTCAATTTGGATGGGTATTTTGGCCTCAAATCCAAAATTAAGTTATGTATGAAACAGACAGCGCAGCCGTTGATCTTAACTGCGGTTCCGGTTTTCTCAAATGACAGCTGTCAACTGTCATTAAGCGAATGACATTCATTAAAAATATCAATATTTGTGTAGTTTTAACAAGAGAAAAACTCAATATTAAGTATATTACCAACTACTTTATTATTTTCTCTAAACATTGTTAGTCAGTAAACATTATTAAACATTACAAACGTAGATGTTGAAATTTTCACGGTAAACAAAACAATGCAAACCGACAGGAGGTGACTGGGTCGGCATAGATATACCACGGCGGAAAATGTCACTTTTAGAAGTAGTGACGGAAAAAGCTTAGTCTTTTTACAAGACGTAATTCTTTGTTAAAAGGTGTATTTAAGCTATTTAAAAATAAAATAAAAAATGATTAAAATTCATTATATAAATATAATTTAATTGTTCAAAACCTTGTTTGAAGATATTTTATCAATTTGCGTTTTCAAAAACTCTGAACAAGCAGTCAAGAATTTTTTTGACATGTCTTACAGAAATTCCGCAGTTAAGCAATAAGTCTAAGGAAAAGAATAAGGAATTTTCCTCAAAAAGAACCAGAATAGCTTTCCTGCTCAATACTTTCCCCAGAAAACACTTCACTTTGAAAAGTTCGCCACACGCCGCCATCCTTATATTGGGAACCCGTGAAATCGAGGATGTTTTCGAGCTAGATCTGTGAGTAGTATAACATGCGGATGAATAGTTTAGTATCTGGGTAAGCAGAGGCCGACGCTCTCCTCGTCACTCACTTCCTATCCGCATTTCTTATTGAACCATTTATAACATCTCACTGTTCTCTCTTGACGCCACCCTTAATGCTTGTTTTCTGAATCTAACCAAACTTTCAAAAAGGCCTTTTTCGTGCACCGCGTAATTATCGAAATGAATCTGAATATATTTTTGGTTTTATTGTAGCCTTTACCATAGCTTAACATTTACGAAATTTTGTTTTTTTTGCTACATGCGCGCTGCAATTTATAATAAACCGATAATTGGCTGTAGCCAGTGGCGTAGCAACCGCCCGGCCTGGGGGCCTCCTCTACGACATTATAATGCACTCGAACTACATCGTATAGAAATTTTACACTCCATTAGCATTTTAACACTATTTTCTTAGTTGTATAAGATTCGGTCAATAAAAAGTGTTTTGTCTTATATTTTCTGTTAGTCTGTACGGCGACCAACTATCTTTGCCTTTGGCTCAACAATAGTACAAACGCCTTAGAATTAAGTAATTTCTTTGGGTGTTAACTTCTCATTCATTGAGTTTATTAGTTGAAAATAAAAAAAAAACAGAAAATACGTTTTTCACGTAGGTACTCATAACGATAATTACCTACTACAAGAGAAACCGAAATAATCAGCAATTATTATCTAATAGTAGGTACCTACCTAAATCTTTAATTAATTTTATTAAACAATTTTATTTTTTTATGGTGGACCCCTTTCCGTTTAGATATTTTTTGTATAAGACATTTAAAAAACGTAATTCCTTGTATTAGTTGATGTTCTGTTTCCCATACGTTTTTATTATGCTAATGTGTCGGTATGGTTTGTAACTTTCTGTTTTGCAAATAGAATTTAATGGTCTGTTTAACCCCTGTCTCTGGAACGTGTACTGTAAGTGCTTTTTGATTTGGAGTGCATTTTCAGTTCATAATTGGATTCTTCAAATGCAGTTTTAATGGTAAT
Organism: Halesus radiatus; assembly: GCA_022606495.2. Classification (NCBI taxonomy): domain Eukaryota; kingdom Metazoa; phylum Arthropoda; class Insecta; order Trichoptera; family Limnephilidae; genus Halesus; species Halesus radiatus. The sequence continues at coordinate 50,755 of JAHDVE020011131.1, forward strand.
TCACGGAGGGCATTATCGAAAGCATGCACATATCACGCGGCGAGATAAATGGCACCGATACCGCGGCTCGCCGTACTTCTTTCCCCTAGTAACGCCTGTCAGTATGCATTATCCTCGTGTATTGGATTGGATCCCGACTCCCGATAGTGCAGTAGTCTATTATTCATATTTGATTTTGGGAATTTTGCGGCGAGCTTTCCGGATCAGCATTTTTATAGACTCCCCGCGATCCGACAATTTTCCTGCAAAATTGTATTCGCTTGATGGAAATGGTTATGAATATGAATAATCCGACGAGTTATGCCTTTCCGTCGGGGAATATTATGCTGAACTACTTTGCTCGGTTGATGAAATTTCCGGAATCATTTTCTTTCTTTTGGAAAAATAAACACATTCGGTGAACGCTGACACCGAGAAAATGACATTTTGTTTTGGTTAGGTAACCCTGTTTGGCATTATTTTAAAGGAAAAGCGTTTATCACAACAAATTTTGTGTATCTTTCGGGGGTTGATAATAAATAAATGCACCCCCTTAACATTAAGTTGTCTTGAGGGAGGTTGTGGGTTAGATTCATGCCATACCGCAAACATTAATTGATATGGATATTTAATTTTCATGTGTGAGGGTTTCCAGTTTGGGCGTTCTGATGTTGATTATTCACTTGAATACACCTTACTTAGATGAGTTTTAAGTTGTTGTTTATATCTTTAAGAGGTTTTAGTCAATTTTCAGGGAACTGTTTTAAATTTATTTTATTTGCGAAATAATACAGTTATAATAATAATAATAATAACAAAGCATTTATATAGCGCAGTTTTGTGTTATTTCACTTCAAGTGCGTTACAAAGTTATAATATAATATATTGTACATTTTACAAATTAAGTTATTACGTTGTTGCCTTAACTAGCGAAGTTTCCGCCATATTAAAATAAATATATGAAAATTTGTAAGTTGTAAATTAGAAAGAAAAAAAAATTTTTGGAAGTGAAAATGAAAAAGAACATAATAAAATAACTTTTCTAGTTTCCGAGAAACAAAAAAATAAAACAATAAAACAAATTAAAAATACATATGTAAATAGGTAATGTAAAATTCAATGACAAAATAAAATAAAAAATAAATGGAATATGACACACAGCTGGGGTAGGATGTTATAACTAACCGTGGGATAAAAAAATTCTATTATGAATTTACAAAAAATTTACATTGCCTTTTGCATAATTTTACCGACCAGTTAATCATCTAATTTCTAAAGATTTCTGGAACCCGGTAAGGTTTGGAGATGCAGAGTTCTGGTTCCAGAATCGTGCTTGTTTTAGCCATTCTCATCAAATGATTTTTGAACACAAAAATCCTGTTCGAAGAGCTTTTTAGAATTTTCCTATTTTTTACAAATAATCTAGACAAATCACATCGATGAAAACTTACAGCATCCCAAATATAACATGTCCCCTGAGGCCCTCTTTCTTCCCTTTTTTGTATTAACCTCTGTGTAAACAAAGTTTAAAGAAAATCAATAATAAATAAATAAAAATCACTTACATAATAACCCAAAAAGAAAATTGAAACCAAAAACATCACTCCTAGTAATGAGTTTGTCATAAGTATTAGTTTAAGATTCAACACTAAAAAATGACCTTGAACATCTCTTTGTGGTCTGGTAACTCTAGCAATACTACAAATTATGATTTATCTCTAAATTCTATACAAGTAGTTATAGCAAAATGTATAAGTTTGTCATAAGTATTAGTTTAAGATTCAACACTAAAAAATGACCTTGAACATCTCTTTGTGGTCTGGTAACTCTAGCAATACTACAAATTATGATTTATCTCTAAATTCTATACAAGTAGTTATAGCAAAATGTATAAGGTTTCCAGTGACAAAAATCCTCACACTGTAATCTTTTCAATTCAATGAAATACAAAATATTATGTCTCTAACAGGTAAACTCATTTTCGAATGTGTTACCTAAAATTCCAGTGCGTATTTCATATGGAACTTAAAAGCTTACAGTCTAATAACTTTTTCATTCGAAACCTTGTAAATTTTCCCAACTACCCTCATAGAATTTACAGATAAATCATTTGTAGTATTTTTTGCGTCAGAAAACTACAAAGTATGTATTTTTGAGTGCTGACCATTATGGTGTTCAATCAGAGAAGTTGCCAGAAGGATAATTGATAAATAACTAGACTTTGTAATGAATGATGTTTGCGTGGGTACCCGTTGAGGAAGAGGTAACTGTCAGATTGACTCTTCTGTAACTCTAAACCGATTGCGCCCGATCAATATTCCGATAGTTTGTTGACTCTGTACATTGTATATTGCTTTGGATATGTTGCCTTTGTTTGGCCGACGATCAAACGATGTTTAAATACAGTGAGGGTGTTTGCCAAGCGTATCCTTCGCCCGGAAGCGTCGGAAGAAGAAACACGGCGCAGCAGATTGTAATACATCGCGACGTATTCTCCTTTAAACCTTTATAAAGTGCGTAATAAAGGCGCACCTGCGAAGGGAGGAGTGTCTTCGCTAGCCCTATTTCTGGTAACCCTATTCCTTTATAACTGAATCTCAGCTCGGCAGCGTCTTATTGTCTTCGCCTGGTGTGTCTTTCTTACAATGTCTCTAAGGCGTTATTTGGAACAACAAGAATGAACTCAATTCGTATGTCTAAATCGCACTTTCTCCAACTTATTTGACTTACCACCCTCTTTTCAAATGTATTTTATTTGCGCCCCACACCCCCTTTAGGAAAAGTATCATTGACGAATATAGTGATATGCATTTTGTACGTTTCCTTGTTCAATAACGCATCTTAGAACTAACTATAATGCATAAACGATGCATTGGTATGATTATTCCGACTTTGCGACTATGTGTATAGTTAAGTGAAAAAATATTTTGGCTGCTTCAACGCTTTCTTTTTCCGTCTCTACCTTCGTACTGGCCTTCAGTGGCAACCACCGTCTCCTGCAACCCTCCAGATCCCTCGGAGGATGCTATCGCTCCTTTGGGAAACTCTGTTTAAAATGGTCCATACATTCAGCAAATCATTTTCATCCCTCGATAAAAAACGTTTTGAAAAATAATTTTCTATCGAAAAGTTGAATTGGCCAAAGCGTAGAATCCTCGTTCCAAATTTGTTGGTCACGCTTCTGGAGTATCGGGTTCTAAAGCTTAGAATAAATTCCCTCTTGAACTAAGATGGATATAAAACTCTACGAAACTCAAAACTCATCTCTTCAGAATTTTATTTCCACAGATAAATAATAAAATGTGAAACCCTTATTTCAAAGCAAGCCACAAATTCTATAACATTATAATATATTTTCTTTTTGCATTCGTGTGCAAATTTGGAGATTCTTTTTCTTCGTATTTTTCTTATTCTCCACAGTTTGTCGCACAAATTCGAACTGTTTCACAGACAGCTGTGTAAATTCTCCTTTCCACAGTCGAATTATTATTTTAGCAAAACGCATGAGAAATATTAGAATACAATCTTACTTATAAAGCGGAACATCTGTGCATAAGAAACTGAAAAATGTGAACTGTGAATTCATAAAACTCGAAGGTGCCACATTTATCAATAAATCCTTAAAGAACACGTGTAAAAAAAATTGTTGAATGCTATCCGTAAAACATGAGGTAAAGTTCTCTACAACTGTCCAATGTCCATCTGTCCTTGTCACCGTCGGGAAATCTCATTTGACCGGATCTCCTTGGTACTTGGACCTCCACTTGAACTTGGGTGTGCGATAAGGGGGGTGCCGTGATCTACCCCCACCCCCCCACAACCTTTACTTTCTATTCCCCCCCACCTGATCTGTATGCCTTGGACCACGTGCCTGGATCACCATCTATTCCGGATTACACGGAGGGCCTTCACCTCTCTACCCTCCAGCTCCAGTCTCCGGCCTTCCGCCCCTTGAATCTTTGGGGGTCGCATTCTCCAAGACTACATACGGGAATTATAAGTACACCACTGAAGAGATAAACCTGTAGAACTGTGTTGTTAGGGTGTCCGTGTGCTCGAAGTAAGGTCGAATTTCACGTTACTTTTGGTGAAATTGATCATACATTTTCAAGTGTCGAAATTCTTTTATTAGCAGATATAGCTTGGCATTTAATTGTAGGCATTTATTATTTTTGAACTATAAAATGTCATTACTACGGCAACACCAAGCGACTGACTTTGTATTTGAAATGTGTTCTTCAAACTCAAATGTTTTTACATATTCGCGGTTGACAGTTCGTTTTAAAGAAACAATCACAATATAGTTTCATAATTTTTCTTAATTTTATAATTTTGATTTGTGAATTCGTTTTGTTTTTTTACTATTTATCTAACATCTAGTACATGGTTATTTCCTCCTCGCAGAAAGTTAAATAATAAAAAAAGTTTAAACCAAAAATTATCTAAGAATCTGGTATAGAATCATCTCCTTTCGGAGACTACCACTAATTTCTGAGCTCCGTTTGGTTAAAGTAACACACACGAACTTGGACCTGGACCATTGTGTTTTTTAATTGCTTTGATTTTCGTATTTGCTGCTATTTAAAACCCTTTAAACGATCACAGCTCCTTCAATCTTTGTCTACTTTTAAATGTCAGACTGTACTTTAATTTTATTAGCCTGTCGTAGTGTATAGGAGTCGAAATGTCTTAAGTGAATAATTCCAATCTGCATATATTACACTTCTATTGATTTACTGTTCAGTGGTAGACACATATGAAGGAAGAGCATTATAATATGTTCTCCACGATCTTTTCTCATTAATATTATTAAGTCCCATAGTATCCCATGAATCACCCCTTTTCTCTGAATGGTCGTTGTTGAAGTTTTTATCAGGCGGAGAACAAGGGTTGCGTTAGCGGAAGATGTTTAACATTTTTATCGTGTTAATTAATGTATTTTCTTCTGTATTGTTCCAGTGTTGAGCTGTTCATTCCAGCTTTGGGTCAGATGTCCAAAACTATAACAGTAAGTATCCCCTTAAATACCCTATTTAATTCCACTACGGGCGGGAAAACCCTTCATATTAAAAGCCTCCTGTATTCCCGCACTTTAAGTAAGAACCGTAAAAGATACCCAAGTTATTTTTCGTTATTCCCACAATTTTCCAACACAATAGTTTCCTCATTTTAGACCAGTTTCAATGTTTTTTTTTGATAATTAGGCAGTGAGATTTCCAAAATAATTATTAAGTAATAATAATTATTCTGAATTTGCCAACCGTATTTTGGAAACAATAACAATATTTTTTTTTATATAAATAAAGGTTTAAAAATTTTACATACAAATGCAACCGGTTTACAATTAGATAAATTTGAAAATTTTCAAATTAGAAAAGAGTGTTAATAGTCAATTAAATATAATTAATTAATCAAATATTTTATAAAATAGCTATCTCTTGGATTATTTTCATATTAATATTAATAATAAAAATAATTTCTTTTTTAATTTCTAATATAAATTTGTTACTCAATGTTTTATAATAATTTTTTTATTAATATTTTTTATTAATTACTTACCTACTTTAATTAAATTTTGTTTGTGTTTGTTATTTTTCCATTCTTACATTATCGTGATCTATGTTTATCATTTGTCTATACTTGACATAATTATTTTTTAGTATTCTGTATGTCATGATGAGGAAAGCTTCGCTTTCGAAATATGTTGACATGTATTTATTAATGAAGTGGTGATTACAAAGTAATTTTTAATTAATTTATTAATTAGATAATCATTCAAAAAGGTTAAATGTTCGTATCCTGAATCTGGACAAAAAACTGTTGAACAGTGAGTTATGGCATTGTGAAATTTGCAGTTTTTTTTGTCTCACTCATCTATTTTCGGCGCACGTCTAACATCATCTAATGAGCCACGGAGCTTTGAAATATCTATTTAACTGTATCAAAGTGCGCAAGACACTCTTATTTTACAACGAGGTTTTTTTTATTCGTTTGGAGCACCGACGTTAGAATTTATAGACTTACGCTACGATTTCGGCGGCTGGAGGTAAAGGTAACATGACACCCATTTTGTTTTGCGTGATTTTGACTCCGGTAAGCAAATTACAAAACACTTATAAAAAGGGTCAAACAAAATATTCGGTTTTTGTAACCAAGCCGAACCTTATTACTGCTGTTTTACTTAAATTGGCGGCATGCCTAACTCGCCTCTTGCTATTCTAATTTTGCTTTCTTCCCCTTGCGTGAGTTAACTTTTCTTGTTCACTTTGATTCAAATAATTAAACAATATTTGGATTTAATTATCCTTTATTTTATAACATTTAAAATACAACAAGTAACGTACAATTTCAAAAGGAATTATCATGTGAGCAATACGACAAGCAACTGCTTGGATTCACTCGACAAGATAGATTAATTCACTTAGGGTGAGGCAGCCACTTTTATAGCTGTCCTGATTAATCTAATATCTAAAGTTTATTTGGTACAAAACAACAAAATAGTATTATCAGTTAAGCAACGGATGTTGACGTTTTGTATTGAGTACATATGCATCGATATAAGACGGAACTAGATAATATAATCTTATTTGAGAGTTCAATGCACTATTTTATCTACTAGACAAGGTGAAGTGAGGAATGAAGTACGGGGCGTCCTGTGTTGTCTTCTTGGAGGTGAAGGTCAGCTGGGGTAGTTAACTCTCCCCCCTTTAAATGGGAACTCCTTCGGGATGCGAAGAGTTTACATATTTTCCATAGGATATATCCAATTGCCATTATTATTAGGCAACTTGTTAGTGTGATATGTAGACTTCCACTGGTGGAGGTGGTTTCTGTCACGTTGGTGGTGATGCTGGAATCTTCGGGTGGTTTTTCTATTTCGTCCATATGTAATGTGGGTAACTGTAATACATGTAGTTCTTCTCTGGAATACGTAATGACTAATGTTTCCTTGTTTATAGTCCGTCCCATATTAAATGTTTTTCCTTGTATGCTGCATTCATCGTTGGTCACGAGTACTGATTTAGAAATAACAATACTCTGTTTATGTTGTGGGCAATGTGCTTGTAGTGGGGTGGGCTTGTCACGAAATACATACATCATATTGTCTCCTATAATATGGGTATATTCTTCTGGGCATGTGATCTTGTGAAGGCTGCAGTTCTGCTCGTTTTGGGTTTCTAACACCAAGGTGGTGCAATCATCAATGGTATTTACTTCTTTGTTACATAAGCTGTTTTGGTCTGAGATTATTTGGCATTTGCTTGCGACATACATTTGTTTTCCATCTCTCAATATTCGTCTGGATGGGAGGTGGGGTTGGAAGCATTGGGTACCTGGTTTGGATATTATGGGAATAATTTCATAATACATGTATACTGTATTCTCTACTAGTGGAAGGGATAGAAGAAAATGCAAGGTTTGCTTGGTTTTTATGAGTTGAACTTGTAAAAAGCGTTGAATAATATCAAAGTCTTTAGAAAATAAGTTTTCTGAATTTATTGGTGATATTGAGTCCATGAAGACTTTTGGTTTAATAATGCTAGGGTGGTACATTCCATGAGCGGCAAAGGTAATTGCTTCCGTGATTCTAGTTACTAATTCAGTTATTGTTTCCGTTTGATAAATTAAATGGGTGATCAACAAATCAGTTTGATCTTCATAATGATCGTGGCTTATTTGAGCCCATATAACTCATTGGTTAAGTGAAATATTTTTAAGTTTAGTGTAATAATCTTCTAAGGTTTTCGAAGTAACAGAGATTCGTTGTTGATTCAAATGTAGATTACTTTCCGTTTGTTGCGTTATCTTATTTATATCATTATCATCTAAATTTCCCGTTATTAATTTAATTACCGACCCGATACCATTTGTAAGACCTCGTTTATGTCTAGTTACAATAAGGTTATCTATCAATGCTTTATTATGGTCAATTAAATATTTTAAACGTTCTAAGCCTACATTAGGTAAGGTTACATTATTATTTCTTATAAATTTATTGTAATTAAAATATAACTGTAATCAGTTCTTTTCTACAACATTTACTGACGATTTGGTATAACTTGTCGTCATTAATTATTACCGAATATTTATTCTTGTTTAAACATTTTACATAATTTAAAAATATACATCGCGCATTATCGAGGGGGATACACCAAACATGATCCGTACCTGCTTCTTTTGTTTTCAATTCCTGATTACTCGATTCTGTAAATATCCTATTCATACGTGGGGGTGGATGCTTGTGACGAATCGGGATTCCTCCATTATCGTCCACATGGCTATGCATGGTGTCGGCGACACTCTGGGCATCCGAAGTGATTTCTACTCTTAACGAGTGTTGATCATCACTAACCTCACTATGATGGATCTCTACTCTAGATAATAAGTCGGCTACATGGTTTGTGCAGCCACGTTCATTATTCTCCAATAATTCATCAAGTTCGATTATGTCCATTACATGGAATAGTTGAACTTGCTTTGTTGGAGTTTTTTTTTTTTCAAAATGCGTCACAACCGTACCTCTATGGGTCGTTATGGTGTGCGCCGTTCGTACCGAAAATTCTTTGTTAATTTAGTTGCAAAAAAAAATATATATATATATATGAGTAGAGCCTGAATGATTTGAACTACTAGTATCGATTAAAAATTTATGTTTTATGGAGCTTCTACATATGGAAGTCCATTACAATAAATAAATTAATGAATGTGGTTTAGTTGGACGAGGTTTTTTGGGGATCTTCTTCGTTCGCCCAAAAATCCTGGCCTCCGTGATCACATTGAAATAGCTCCTGTGCCGTACGTCCATTACCCAAGTCTATGACTGGGCCTTTGAACGAGCGTGGCATAGGCGCTGTCCTCATACTAACATCCTCGTTACGGCGTTGTGGGTTTCCTAGATATTTAGAATTATTTTGTTGCGACATGTTATTATTTCGAACCCCGAAATTCTGTCCGGGTTTGTTGTTCGTGAAGTTATTGTGTTGCCACGATTTATAATTATTATTATTATTAAAATTGGTATGATTCGTTCTATAACCGTTTGGATTATATTGTGGGTTATTAAATGTTCTATTGAAGTTTTGTCCGAACTGAGTTGGGTGAAATTTATTTTGCGTTGGTTGTGGGGAATTAGGCACATGTTTAGTTCTGTTACAGTGGAGTTCACCATGCGCCTCCAACATACGTATCTCAACACACAGGGTGTCGTAATTTTTGTTAGATTTGCACATTTAATATGTGTGGGTAAAAAATTTAACAACGTATTACGTGCCGTATCTTTATATGGTTCCATTAGGAGCTGCGCACTCGCTGGTCCATATTGGTCCGAAATTTTAATTTTTATTGAAAATAATATTTGATTCATTTCATGAATCAGGGTTCCGAAATCTCTATTTCCCTGATTGAAGTTAATTAGTTCGGTCTGAAGTAATGTGACCGACTTGTTGTCACCACATTCAATTTTTAACGATTCCAAAATTTTTTCGATATTATTTTCGTGATCGTTCATAAGGATCACATGTAATGCCTTGCCGCGCAATCTCGAAATTACTCTTTCGACATTGCTTGGGGTATTGCCGTTTCGTGCAATGTAACCCCTAGCTGATTTTATAAACAAATTAATATCTTGCGCAGAACCGTCATACTCCAGAATCGACTCTGAGTATTGGAGAGCGGATCTCTCGTTTGGCTGTGCCATTTTATAAAAAGATTTTTTTTTTTTGGATTTTATCTCTAACCTTTTGGATAAGGTAGGGAAAGGATCTATCATCCGGATGGGATAGACGAACAATTGAAAAATGTACTTACATGAATGTTGTCGCAGTTAACGATTTTTTTTTTTTGGTTGGTCCTTCGCGTTGAGGTATTTAAAAACACCTAGGGAGTCCTGGCTACGGCCAAGTTTAACAGCTTCCCCGAATTTTATGACCCACGTACTGGGCGCCAGTTAACTTTTCTTGTTCACTTTGATTCAAATAATTAAACAATATTTGGATTTAATTATCCTTTATTTTATAACATTTAAAATACAACAAGTAACGTACAATTTCAAAAGGAATTATCATGGGAGCAATACGACAAGCAACTGCTTGGATTCACTCGACAAGATAGATTAATTCACTTAGGGTGAGGCAGCCACTTTTATAGCTGTCCTGATTAATCTAATATCTAAAGTTTATTTGGTACAAAACAACAAAATAGTATTATCAGTTACGCAACGGATGTTGACGTTTTGTATTGAGTACATATGCATCGATATAAGACGGAACTAGATAATATAATCTTATTTGAGAGTTCAATGCACTATTTTATCTACTAGACAAGGTGAAGTGAGGAATGAAGTACGGGGCGTCCTGTGTTGTCTTCTTGGAGGTGAAGGTCAGCTGGGGTAGTTAACTCGTGTTAGGACATATATTATTTGCTCTGTTATTTTGAAAAAAAAAACATCGATTTTTCTTCTGTTCCCCCATCTTATTTTGTAATTTGATATACATATATGCTTGATTTGGACATGCTTGTTGCGATTTTTTCGTTATGGTAAACCATCAAAATGTTACTTACGGATGGAAACATTCCTTCTTGCTATTATCTGCGGGCGAATTTTACTTCAACCCTCCCCGAAGGAAAGTTGATACAGGGAATATCGTGTTTCGATGCTAGTTCTCTCAGCAGTCTCCAGTCGCAATATCCAATATAGCCCTGCCCTGTTTATGTGCTCCTGGCACCCCCGTTTTGTTTAACTTTCTCCAATTCGCTTATCGCTCCCCCCCCCCCCCGACTCTTGCTGAACTCCAGAAACGGCGAGACCCGCCCTCCAAGGGAGATGCTATCACCGTTCTAGATTAATCTTTGATAAACATGGTGTCCTGAAACTCGTGGCACAACCAGGAAACGGGTGATTCTACATTTCATTCGGAGTCTATTTTGTGGTATTACTTTTTGATTTGAGCATTAGTTTTCGAGTCCGAAGTTGGAATTTTTTATGAGAATTTTGGAAAAAAAATCGGTCGATGTGGGGTTACTATCAGCTGTTATTGTCTTTTAAAATGCGTCGAATCGTAGATCCGGCTCCAAAAAAATTTTTACCCATAAGTTACAAAGAAAAACAGTAAAATAAAAAAAACGTGTATATGTAAAAATGTGAAAAAAAAAGTTTTTTGGGTTCTCTATGTGATGTATTCACCAGTTTGTACCACTAGTTTCCAGACGCTGTGTATATAATATATTTCTTCGTCACTATATCCGCGATTTCGAGAAAACAAACGTGACGTATTCAAATGAACTTTCGGCGGGTTGCATTTCTCGTTATCTTTGAATAAAATCATAGATAATGGAAACAAGGAAGATATATCATGAACCATTATTAGTATAAAACCGCAGAGTGTCGGCAACATCGTTCACCCATCCTACTGCAAACCGCATCTAATCACAGCGGTGCCCCGCCTTTTTTCTAACAACACAGCAAACGCATTACTTTCAATGCATAGCCGCTTTGATGGTCTGTGCGGTTTGGTCGTAGCTCGGCGACAGTCGGCACGATTCCACGTCATATCTCCCTTTGTTTCTTTTATCTATGTAAAAAAAAAACTCAAAGTAAATTTGGCACATTATTATTTCGGATCATGGCTACGGTATGATTGCAAAATTTGGACACTACGTTTTTGTTCTTACGTCGAACTCTCCGCCTTTATTTTTCGGTAATATTGTAAAGGTCGCCAAAATGTTCACAATTTTATACAAGCATTATTTATGCTTTAATTAACCGGAGACAAGGATTCGAGCAGGGTGGAATGTGTATCAAAATCTTGTAAACATTACAGTTTACACAGCCAGGTCACGTCTGCTTATCGGGCGAAGGAAACAGGCACCGGGTATCGGGAACTACTAGCTAAAAGGTAGCAGGTACTAGGTAAGTTCTCCCACCCTGTGACGGTGTATGGAACCGGCCGTGTATGGAACGTCTCCGGTGCCGCCGCTAGTAAGTGGTGTACGCGCCCTGTCACGTCATTGGCACTATTATTACGTTTGTCACGTGATTGGTCCGTTTCACAAAATCGGGTAATCCGATCGCAACAGTACCGAGGGGGGAATCTACATGTTTAATGCCTCGGACAGTCGAGTAATTACGGTAATCAGCGGGGGTACACAGCCGATTCGTATCCTCGTTATAATATTTGAAACTCAATCATTATGCCCCAATAGAGATTCTTTACTTAGCTAATGGGATGATGCTTCGCATGTTTGAAAAGTAATTTGTTTCGTGTTTGCCCAATCTTTGTAAACGCGGGCGGGAGCGTCCTTTCCGATTTCTCGGGCCAACGGAATAGAAAATTTGTCGCGGTGATCCCATCACTGGCTGATAAAAATAGCAATAATTATGCAAATTTCGTCGGTTTGAAAGTGGTTGAAAGTGGTATAATTATAATAATGTGTTTTCCCTCCCGTTTTCCTCGAAGGGTTGCCGTAACTTGCCGCCATTTCAGCCGATCGTTATGGACATTTCGGCATATTTTTATTGATTCTTCGTAGCTGTGAACGACCATTTGGCTCAGTATTTAGCGTATGTGGCGCCCGCAACCGTTCCCATTTCCCTCACCGATGCCTATTGACGTGTATTTTTATTTGCTAAATCGCGCCTCCTCTCACAAAGTTCACGTATTATTGTAGCAGGATGGCTACCAAAGTGCCTCTCCAATGGGAACCTTTAAAATCTGATCTACCAGTTAACTGAGTGCTAGGGGTTGAATATGCTTAGTGTAAAAAAATTAGCTTTACACCTTTCCTTTCATATAATTCGTGTCGTAAATAATACACGGAGATAAATGTTAATACTTTATTTAGATAAATCCTTTATTTAGATAAATCTTTTATTTAGAAAAATATTTTATTTAGATTTTATTTATTTATTCACGCCTAGAAGGCTTTTACATGTTGATACATTTATCACATAGTTTTACAAAGAAATAGAAATACTGTACACATAAAATAATAAATAGGTGTAAAAGAAGTAAGTAGATACAATATAACAGTACGTAGTTACAGCGTAATTATCTCAATGAATAATAGTTTATCCTGTGGTTACATTATAACAGCAGGTTGTACAAAAGAGTATAAGAAGTAGTTTAGTGCATAATATAATAACATAAGTATAAAAGAAGTGAGAAGGTAGATACTATTTAAGTGGCTAGTTTCAGCGCAATAGGTGGGTAATAAAGGCAGTAGAATTATAAATACTATGACGTTGTAAAATATGAACAGTGTATAATATACGTGTTTATAAAACAGCAAGCCTTTATTATACCTGATTGGGTATTTTGCAGAAATATAACATAATAAACATTGCAAAAAAACGATGCACATGAAAAAAAAAAACTTTATAAATTTAATAAAAACATTCAAATAAACTGATTTTCAGTTTGGACACAGTGTTGTAACGGTAAACATCAATAGAACTGAACTCATTACCAAGTCTGTGCAATCTTTGAATAGGAGAGTTCTCGAAATAATTATTTGAGGACGCTGGATTGTTATACAGAGCCGTATGTCTCGTGTTACGGCTGGGTATATTCAGGGTAATAAGGCTCGTTAAATCCAGGGCGTCAAATCTGCCATTTGCTATTTTGAAGAGACATTCTAAATCGCTCACTGTGCGCCTAGATGATAAATCGCTTTGGTTAAGTAGCTACATTAAAAATGTATAATTAAGATTTTCGATTGGAATACCTAACTTGTAATTAATAAATCGAAGAAATTTATGCTGCACTCTCTCAATTTTTTGTTGATGAATCTTATAAAATGGAGCCCAGATTGTCGAATTATACTCCAAATTGCTTCTCACCAATCCAGTGAACAGTAATTTAAAGGAGTTAATTAATTTGAAATCTTTGACTGTTCTCAAAATAAATCCCAAACATTTCATGGCCTTATTAGTTATTTCATTAATGTGGGGAATAAAAGTTAGTTTGCTGTCAAAAATTATACCAAGGGCTTTTATTTGCTCAACCCTTTTTAGGTGAATATTGTTAATGCTGTATTGATACGTGAGGGGATTTTTAATTCGAACAAAAGTTATGGTTAGACATTTTTCAATATTGAGAAACAGTTCATTATGAATGCACCACTCTTGTAGCCTATCAAGATTCAATTGCAATACGTAACAGTCATTGAGATTGGTAAATTTTAAGATCATCAGCGAATAGGAGTATCATAACTCCATCAAAAATAGTAGTTATGCCGTTGATAAACAAGGAAAACAATACTGGTCCCAAATGTGACCCCTGTGGAACTCCGCTGAAGATTTCAAACTGATATGAAAAATGTGAATTGAGTTTATCCGATATTTTTCTTTTATGTAGATAACATTCAAACCATCTCAAAATATTCCCAGTTATTCCAAGAGTACTTAATTTATGTATGAGAATTTTATGTGAGACTTTGTCGAATGCCTTACTAAAATCTGTGTACACTACGTCTGTTTGGAGACGCCTGTGCATAGTTTTGAATAAATGTTCCTCATAAATCATTAAGTTTGTAAGCGTCGATCTTTTTGCCATAAAACCGTGTTGTAGATGTGAAATTACTTTATTAATTTCAGGCGAGAGTTTGGTAAGCAGAGCAGATTCAAATAGTTTCGGAATTGATGACTGAATACATATAGGTCTATAGTTGGAAATATCAGATTTATTTCCTTTTTTGAAGATTGGAGACAGAAAGCTCGTTTTCCATTTCTTCGGAAAGGTCAATTTTTAGAGACAAGTTAAAAAGTTTAGTAAGATGATAAGTCAAGACTGACAAACATTTAAATAAAAAGATTGGAGGTATGTTATCGGGACCAGCTGATTTGTTAAGATTTAGGGATTTCAATTTAGTTCTAATATCACTTTCTTCAAATATACATTGATTAAAATCGATCTTATTGTCATTATTAGTTATTGAAGCGTCGAGCAAAGGAGAGTCGTTTTTAGTATCATAGACTTTGCTGAAGAATTCTGCAAAAAGATTAACGATTTCTTGAGGATTATCGGCCATTTTCTTATCTAGATACATGTTAGAGGGAATACCAGAGTCGTCGTTATTAAGCATGTTTGAAAATTTATAAATATTCAGGGGATTGGCAACAACCAATTCTTCACAGTTTTCAATGCCCTTTTTGTAACATAATTTTGAAATTATTTTAGTATTTGATCTTAATTCATTAAATTTTGCTTAATCTTTAGGATCCCATGTTGATTTGTAAACTTTATGAGCAATTTTTTTGTCTTTGAATTGATGAGATCTTTACTAAACTATTTTAGGTATTTTTGAACAGTAATTTTAGAAATAGGTACAAATAAATCAATAGCACTATTTAAAATTAAGTAAAATTTATCTACCATTTCATTAATGTTTACTCCCACATCCAAAAAGTTCCAGTCAGCAGAGGATAAAAGATTATTGATTTGATTAAAATCTGCTTTGAAAAAGTTCGATTTTGCAGATGCAGCTGGAATCTTTTTCGTTATTGAACTGTGGTATTCAATCGTCAATGGAGGGTGATAATTGTCAATTGGGTGAACAGTTTCAGCAGATGCGGTTACATTAACAAAATAAGAATTGGAGAACACTAGATCGAGAATACGAGAATTTATATTATATACGTAGTTTAACTGCCGGAGGTTTAAAAAATTTGACATTTCGATAATTTAATGGGAGCCATGGTTGATGTTGTGCGAGCAAGAAGTCTTCTTGTTTTCTATGTCCCATACAACATTAGGTATATTGTAGTCTCCTGTTAAAATAAAGGTAGCTTCAGGAAATCTCCTTCTCATTGCTTCTACTTCGAGGTAGTGGTCTTTATATAATTGAGCATCAGAAGAAGGAGGAATGTAGATGCAGCCGACTATAATTTTTTCCTTTTTGGTAGATACCATGATGAACAGTTGTTCTAGATTTGTGTAGATGCATTTGAGTTTTCTTGAATTAAGTTTTTTATTTATGGATATTAATACACCGCCTCCTCTAGCTTTCTTATTGGTACTTTCACTTCTGTCACATCTGTACACTGAATGTTCGAAGAAACTCAGCTCTGTACTTTTGATGTTGCTATGCAGCCGTGTCTCAGTGAAAGAGTAAATATCATGATCCATTGTAGGTAAGGTTGATTTCAAGTCCTGTAATTTAGTTCTTAGTCCACGTACATTTTGATAGAAAATTTGTAATTAAAATTTTAGTTTTTTGGATTATTTTAACGATAGAAGGATTGTTGTTGATATATTTGATTGTTATGTCGGTCTCACCAGAAGTCTTCCTAATTTCTAGTTCATTTCTGAGGTCTGTTAATTGTTTCCGCTGCAGAAATGATAGATCCTGGTACATCCGAATATTGTTTTTCAATGCATATTTCTTGCTTAACAGAATTTTAGGCCATTTTGTACCTGGAAACTCGACTTTTATTCCTCTTGGTTTGTCGACATTTCTCTTCCCAATTTGTAAATTTTTAGGTCAAGATTTATTGTTGAAGTATCAATATCAGAGCTTATTTTCTTGACAAATGTTATGTCTATATTTATTGATTCTATCTGAGATAATGACGTACTCTCTGGAACGTTATGAATAATAACATTTTTGTCTCAGTAACTTTGTTCCTTCATTTCAGCAAGGATTTCGCAGACAGTTTGGGTTTGTGAAACTGCAGGGATGCGCACATGCGGGGCTATGTTTTTATGAGCTACTAATTCTCCCTCGATAGTTGCCATTTTGACTGCCATTTGGGCGATTGTTCCTAATATATCATTGGTTTTAGGAATTATTTTGGCAATATGTTCTTTAGTAAATTTGTTATTCGGATCCATGATCATATTTTTATTTTTTTATTTTTTTTTTATTCCGGTATGTGGGGAGGTTAGTGCAGTCCCACACATTCCATACAACAATATACATTCAATAGCTATAAAAGATATACAAAATATATACATACATCACATCGTAAAAATAAATAAATAAAGAAAAATAATAATTTAACTAAATAAGAGTAAGATAACTCCTTAAGGGTGCTGCGGCATTTATATTGTGAGGGGCCAATATATTGGTCAATAGATTAACTGCGTCCCTCGCCAGAGATATATATGCCTGAGCATCCATTTTGGGGGTAGTTATTTGAAAGGAAACAAGAAAAAAAAATGGTTGGAAAAGTGGCTTTTGGAACCGCCCTGATTACTCGGTGCTAGTAAGAATCACTGGACACTACGCTACGGTCCGGCGGAGAGGTCAGGTACCTACACCGTTGACGAACAATAATGTTACCAAATTCACTTAATAACAACTAAAGTTTTTTAATAAAATTGTTTTAAGTTAATAAGCGATGATTGTCGTAAAATACACTATGCGCAATGGAAACTAATACACTTAAACACTTCGAGGAAACAGAATTAGGCTATAACTTTTAGTAAAACTCGATAAAATGTGTATTCTTTTGAAGACAAAATAATGCACGTCTGAACAGTACTCCACTCGAATTATTGTTTGGTATGTCAAATACTTTATTTAGATAAATACTTTATTTTTACATAAATACTTTATTTAATTTTGTTTTTTAGATATATGCGCTTTATTTCGAAAAAAATACTTTATTATATGAATCCTTTATTCAGAACAAATATTTTATTTGGATAAATACTTTATTTAGATAAAGCCTTTATTTAGATAAAGCCTTTATTTAGATAAATACTTTATTTTTGCATTTAGAAAAATACTTTCTTTAGATAAATACTTTATTTGGATAAATAAACCATTTAGTTTAATACTCTATTTAGATTAATACCATATATAGATAATTACTTTATTTAGATCTTGCAATTATATAGCAGGTAATAATGTCAGCCCAACGCTACCTATTCGCAAAGCTATGGTCTGTAACAGAATTTCTCATAACATTTTTACGGTCTTTAGGCGATAACTATTATTAGTGCTCCGCTAGTGTTCTTTAGTTGTTCACTCGACCTTAGCTTATGGACATAGACGCCTCCTTTAAGATAGTCAATGACCCTATAAAGATAATGGGCAGGTAACTAATCTTAGAGCGGTTATAGCTGTAGATTTTACTTTGTTTACTAATTTTGGATATTTACAAAGAAACAAATTTTACAAACTGCTTAATAGTCCAACATGAACAATATCAATGTTTTGACTTCAGAAAATGTCAAGTTTAACCGTTAGAGTGCGGCCCAGCGCCATCGCGCTGTAAGCTTTAGTTACGTATATTGCCACTTTCATTTTCAGTGTGCTTTTTGTCGTACTCGCGAGAGCACGTGTTCAATTTGAGCATGGTATATTGCGGTTGGCGCGTTTCTTGATAACTGTATTTATTGTTTATCCTGTTAAAATAAATACACCCTAAAGTCAATCGATATTTTTCACCATGTCTGAAGTCAGTTCTATTGCGGATGATCGTAATGTGTCAAATGACAGCGGCACTACGGTTCCCATAAATGAATGTGTGCAGCAACGCAAATGCGATAAGGCGATCCAATCTCATATGCGCTTGCTCTAAAAAGGACTACATGAACCACGGGAAAACACAATTGTGAAGCGAAATAATCGTATACTTTTGTATTTTTTAATATGTTTTGTAGTTGTAAATGTGTAGTTATTTTTTTAATTAGAACTATAATATTCGTAAAATTTCATTATTTGCTTGTATAATTTTAAAAAAAATCATTAAAATTGATTGAGAGACAAGTTATTGCATTTTTATTGCATACCATACTTTTTTTAAATTTAAAAACACAGAATATCTGTTGAAATTTATATGCATACTTGCAAAATAAGCATAGCACTAAACGGTTAAAAATAGCAACCTCTGTTACATATTTGGTTTGGAAATTGTCGAAAATGAAATGTAGTGCTGCTCTCAAGAAGCGTCATAATAATCATTCGTATTGCGAATAATAATATTTATTTTAGACCTTTTAGGATAAATACAGTCTATGGCTAACCAAATTAAACAATACTGTTTCTATAAATACCTTTAGTGCCAATAATAATACTATGCTTGGGTTTATTCGACCAATAAAACCTTTCTCGCATTCGAACAAATGGTTAACGTTTATTACCAAATAATAATGCTTAATGTACACCATTCACCGTGACTACCTCTCCCCTCGCGGATCAGGTAATGGTACTCGCATGTATCCAGGAGCATTACGCCAGCCATATTTCCCCATCTTCTTTAACGGAATTATCTCTCCTTATTTATTGCACCCCAACCCCTTGATTCCTGAAGCCTCGAAGCCTCCTGGCCTCGCGGGTTCCGCCCCAGCGCGGCCAAGAGAACTCGTATGAATTTTTAAAGCTCACCCGTGAACATTCTGAAATATTGTTCAAGTGAGATGTATATTTATCTTACTGTCCCCCACTTCTCCATTACGCGCCCTTTACGCGGCTATTCCACCCTCCGCGGGCATGGACTCTAATTCAATTTAATTCGAAGGTTTTTCCTTTTCTCGCTGCGTTCTTTCCACCGAGCATTCCTAGTGTGCGCCGTCAAATCTGTTTCACTGAGGTGAGTTTATTTTATATGTGGTAGGAGAAGTAAACTCGCTTCCATGTTTTTTTTCATGGAATTAATCTGATACTCCAGATTTTTCCTTTTTAACAAACGTTAGAGGAGAATGTATGGAATAAATTTTAATTAAATATATTTTTAACTAAATTAATTTCGAATTTCTGTTTTGTGAATGAGTTTGTGTATCGAATTTAAATCTTGAGTGTATACTGAATACGCCATTCGCTTACTTCGAGTATTTCTTGAGAATTTTCCGATATATTTACATTAAAGCTAGAAGACCTTTCTTTAAACTTTAAAATATTCTATATAAAACGTTATCAGTGACCATCCTCCCCCAGCAACACTAGAGTCTTCTATACTCGTTAAGGTAATCTATTCTGAAAGGTAAATTCTCCATCAATACCCAATAGGTATCCTGAATAATGACGTTAAAAATGTTCATTATCTCAGACGGATTTTATAATTTGTTTAATACGTATTTAGTTCCGCGAAACTCTTCCTCAAAACGGTGTGAATATTTTCACAATCGTGTTATATGAATTTTCTCTTCGTACATATAAATGTAGGTACATGATATAATATTTTATTTGAAACCTGTCTTTTGGAGACAATAAAGATTATTGCGAGTGAAAATTAGCAGAAAGTAGGTCTTGAATATATTATCGTAATACTATTTTCTTGGATGGATTATTAATGTTTTTATCGTTGAGGCAATGCAAACTATGGATACCGTTAAAAATATGTGAAAGATTTAATGTTTGTTTTTCTGATTTTGATTCTAATACTGCACATTCCGAAACGGTTCTAACTGACTAAACGTCTATTTACATCTACCGGCACCGAGCAGTGCAGGCACGGCACGGCACAGCACACCGTGCGTGAATGTGTTCATAGACAACTTAGGCAGCTAAATTTGCCGCGCCTGCCACTTCACGTGTCTACACTGCGCGATGCTCATAGATGTGAATCAAACTTTTTATTATTATTTATTTAAAGATATACAACAATGTTGCATTTCCACGAGTTATCAATTCATCTCTTTTTGGGACCGTTAATTGTTGCTACATAATATTAAGTTTAACAAAGTTTTCAAGGCAAATATGTAAATGAAAATGAAAATATATATATATATATATAAACGACTGAAAAATAATATATATAAATGTACAGGCTCGAAACATACACATACAATAGAAATACATAACAAGGTTTTACAAGAGAAATATACCAAGCTTAAGTACGGCTATCAGAACAGAGTTGACATCTATGATAAATGGTTTTCCAAATAGCGTTTTGAAAAATAAGATCTCGGAACATCATTTCAAGATTTGTCCAAAGGGCACACATGTTTCAATTCCTCAGGCAACTTGTTATAGCCGGTGTAAGCAATGTATTCCAATGATTTCAGTCCGTATTTTGTAGTGTATTTTTGATATGTATAATTTGTGGTGTCGTGTAGCGGTGGGCGAAGCGGCTCGGTTTAGTGAGCCGGATCACTAAATCAGCTCTCTGTAAAGACAATCCACATGAAAACTGGACGAAACAAGTATCGTGTAAGAGCGTCTTAAGGACATCATTAGGAGGGCCAAGGGAGCGAGGGACAGGGCATGGTGCGGGGAGACGCGAACCGTCGTTCAATCGAGCTGGATCAGCGAACCTGTAGTGAGTGATCCGGATCATCGAGCCGCTTCGCCCACCACTGGTGTCGTGTATTATGTTGGTGAACGTCGTGATTATAGTCAAGTTTTATGTTTGTCTGAGTATGGCATTGAATCATATTTAAAATAGTGTTCGTTATCTGATGGCTAGGAATAATCTTAAACGGTAATACTAGTGCGTAATTTAAAACGTCATTATGATGCAGATAACGCCACCGGCTGGTAAGACAGCTGTCATCGACGTTAGTCGGCGTGACATGAACAACGCCATATTCACGAACATATAAAAAAACATTTCGTTTTGGCGACAAATCAAAAATGCCACATTTTAGAACGCCATGCAAAATTAATTCGCAAACATAAAAATACAATAAAAATGCCGATAATAGCCTTTTACGAAGGAAGGCTAATTAAATATCTTGATGTCGTCGGAGTTTTTTTGTTGTTTTACTTTGATTATTCTGGGATGGCTATCCCAACTATTTTCCTATTGCTAAAACCGAAATGTAACATTGGCTTGTTAATTGAATTAATTCCAAACGGTTTTGTTTAAACCGATCTGTTTATATTGTGAGATAGCCAGCCTTCCGAGAAGAAAGTATATCCCTCTCCGAAGTCACTTTTCTCATCTTATCTCTCCTCTTCATCTCTTCATTCATTATCCATCTTTCCTCCGCTGCCACCATTTTATTTCTAATTAAAAGCGTCCCAGCGGAATATTTAATCCGGTTATGATAAAATTTTAAATTAAGTATCAAAATATTATTATTTCTGTTGCGGAATACGAATTTCTCGTTGCTGCCCAAGTCCTGATAATCTTAAATCTACATAATGCAATGGCTAACTTTAATTGGTTATGGTTACGACTTATAAACCACTTATTTGCTAGTGATTCTTTTAGATTATATTTCCATTTCTTGGGAACAAAGAATAACGTACAATGAGTATAGCCTTTCGACGGGTTTCAAAGCTAAATTGAACAGGGAAAGTTACACAGAAACTGTCAAAGGAAATTGTAACAAATTGTGACAATTGTGGAAATTCGGGGAAATTGTGATAATCTTGATTTCTAGGAAACAAGCATTTCATTAGGATGCTCCAAGGATTCTTCAATCCTTGCCCCGTTCCAAATGCAGCGCACTCAAAGTAAAACATATGTGTGTTTTATATGGACGTGACCGAGCCGTAAATTCTTGGATATTGACCCAGAGGGTTGCAGGCTGAAAATTCAGTCATGTACTAATAAATTTTATCCTGACGAAGCTTGAGATAAGCGACACCGGTTGGTGATTTATTTAAATTAAATTCGTGGTTCAAAATAAAGTGTTTGTTTTTATGTAATATATATTTTTCATTTTGTGGTTTAAATTTTCACATTTTTAAATAATAAAAAAAATAGAAGAAAAACACATATTCTTGGGTTACGAATATCCTAACAATATTTTAAAATCTACTATCATCACGCTAAGCGGAAAATGTTGCTTGTGTCGTCATGGATGACTTAGCCAGCCTATGAACTGAAGTCACGAGGCCTGGGCGGCAACTAGACGCTCTACCTACTCAGTCACTGACCGGTCGGTGATCTAGATTTAAAGTTCATGCACCCTGCAAAGACGTGCACACACAGGCACCTACTCGAGTGCGGGTGATATCTCAATAGCACGCTAGAGACCGACATTCAGAATTGATTCGTTGCTTGAAATGGCTTTTAGTTTTATTTTGTATCCAGATCTGATGAAAAAAAATAAGGTATATCTTCCAATTTTCATAAGATATCTAAGAATAATAGTAGAACCGATGTATTTTTTAATTGAGACTGTTTCCACGTAATTTCCTCCCTTCTCACCATCCAAACTAATACACACGCCTCGACCCATAAGAGCCGTAGAACTATATTACAAAGGTTATCAGGCTACGGAGTAGGCTCTGTCGCCGGCTTCTATCAGTTCCCCGCCATTGTTATTGCCCGTAGGTTAGTTTGACCCACATAATGGTTAAAGATAATGTGATCTCAGTTCTGTAGGGAAGCTATCGCAACTCGTGCTCTGGAATATATTAAGTACATTGCCCCTTCTTGGAACTTTGAATTAGTTTGAAGACTGGCTGTTTGAGAATATCATCTATATCTGAAGGAAATAGTTTTTGAATGAACAGGTGATGTGTATTCAATTACCTTCATAATATGTGTGTACATTTTTATGTAAATATGTAATTCTTTGTAAACAGTTTTCTCAAATTGTACTCTCACCCTCGCCTTTTTTCCGTATGGTGAAATCATAGTGTAGTATCAAGTTCTCACTGGAGTTTTAAAAATACAACACAAAGTTTTATGAATTTGTTTTGCGCATCTTTATGTACGACCAAGTGTGGTAGTAAGTTTAGTCGTGTAAATATCACATAAAGTTTGATGTTAGCTTCGAACGTTTCATATGTATCCATTGAAATTGGTAGATCCATATCTAAATGTGATTACAGTACATACGTGAATAAGCAAAAAGGCTGCCATCCGGTTTATGTTTTCAGGAAATTCTGCTGGAGCCTTTGACTCGGTGTATGAGATTTACATACTTGACCTTTGAGATTATTATCACGATTAGGTCTTGGAAGCACGTCTGGGAAATCGATCGCCCCTCACTTCTTCTATCTCCACTCCCCCCCTTCACACATCGAGGAACAATGTTGGACCATCAAATATTTATACTAGAGTGTCTTCATTACCTTTCTTTCCAACACTAGCGGAGTTTTATCGGGATATTATTACTGCTTGCTCTTCTCTTCGTATCGAATACTCCTTCACAACATATCGAAAAATTAATTTTTCAGGATTATATGGTCGTTGGAGTTTACGAGCCATGGGAACATTCTCCGCTCGTGCCTTCGGAGAATCCGTATGAATTATCAAACAGCCAGCCTTTTTGTCATTCGGCGAAGTCTCGCAAATGAAAATGAAGCCTTTTCCACAGTGTGTCTAACGCGCATTGTCTTGTCTCCGGGCAGTAAAGGCGTTGGGACCGTAGGGGATGCATAATTCACCCTACCCTACCCCTATTTAGTCCATACTAAAAGTCTCACGATCGGGTGGAGTGGGTGGAAGAATGGGTATTGACTCCACTATGCGCCGGCCAAAAGAATTTCTATTCACTGGGTTTTCACGATCTCAGATAATATTTATTTCAACGCTCCTTTAATTTTGCTTATCGTCGACGAACAACGTTTACTATCGCATATTTCAAGAAAAACTTAGGCCATCCTAAGTTGTAGCACGAGTTGTATTAGATACCCTCGTAGCATATAATGGTATGAACATAATTTTGTCCTCCAATTGAATATGTTTGCTGTCAAGTGTTGGTGTTATAATATTCGTTAAATTCAAACCAACCTTATAAAAATGTCGTTACAGCTGTGATAAGGAAAAATAAAATAAACTAATTAAAATGTTTCGATAACATTGTGTAGTTGCTCATCCTACTTAGTTAACACAGAAAACTCAGTTTATCTCGTGATCTAAATTTCCCTCTTTGACAAATGCCATTTCCCCCTCATTATTTTGAGGAGAACAGGCAAGAACATTATCCCATCGGTGATTAGGCTACACTTTGTTTTTATGCGCGCGTCAAGTTACGCTAATTTGATATCACCGTAAAACGTAACTGCCGCTCGTCGATACCGCCCTATTAATGTTTCAACGCGTTGCCTTTCAAACAATTATGAAAGGAGACCAAAATACGACATAAAATAACGATATTTTATGCTCCTCTGTAAAATTTGGATAATAATACATAATCATGAAAAGAGAATTTTCTAGTGTACGAGTATGTCGCAATACTTAGGTAATATTCTTTTTATTGTGCAGTAGAATATGAAACGATAATATTGTCATTATTGAATGTGGGTACTGCGAAAAAACATCAAGTCTGATGAATAGTACAGGCAAATCATTTTAAAGAGAGCACATTTGAATGTATAGTATATATGCATACCGATAGTATCGATATACTGGGTGCGTAGCGACCTTTGTCATAATCTTCGAATACTGTCGTTGTAATACGATTAAGTCGAGGTAATTAAGTTTCTCTCAGTAGAATTAGATTGTGATTTTTAAAATGGGGTCAAAAATGAAATCTGGTTGTGATAAATCATTGACCAACCAAACACTGGAAGTTTTATATAACCTTGTAGATACTTTGCATCCGAAAAAAAATTAGTACAGTTTCTACACCAGCCCAGTCAGTTGCCAAATTGACTGGCATTTCCATAGGATTTGTTCGGAGAATAGTGTCGGAAAATAAAAGTTTTCCGAAAGGGCGTAAAAAATAGTTAACTAAATTAATTATAATACTATAGTTTGTCAGTTTACAGTTAATGTAGGCATAGTTAGTTAAAATAATATTAATAGTTATCAGAACGTCAAAGTGTTGATAATATTTTTTTTATAATTTCTTCAAACGATTGGTTTTCACTTTGTGGCATCATTATTAATAAATGAATTAAATAATATACTTTGTATTCACCACTTTATTAATATAAATATATCTACATGTTTCGAAATCACGAGTAATACTAAAAATAAATAATAATAAAATTATTTTATGTATTATTCATGATGAAGAAAGCATCGCTTTCGGAACATGTAGATATCGTTATATTAATAAAGTGGTGAATACAAAGCATATAATTTAATCCATTTTTTAATATATTTTTTTTATTTAATTCATCCAGTACTACACTCTACGCGGTCAAGAATATCTTTATTTATTTTGTAAGAAACAGTTTTTGATATATATACAAATGAAGTTTAACAAAAGGTAAGCCAACAAAATAGTTTAATCATTGAAGATAATATTAACAAATATGGATACGGAAAATACGCAGAAAATATAAAGGCAACGGTCGCACCTGGGACTCGAACCCAGGACCACAATTTTAATGATTAAAATGTTACGATGTGGTTTATAAGTTTCAATAAGTTATTCCAATAAAAAAAAATATATTAAATATATTCTAACGTTATTAGGTTTTGGACTTCATATTATAGATTACTCCGTTGATTATAGATTTATTCAGATATAACTATATTATAATCAGTGCATTTTGGACACATTTCTTTGATGAAAGAAATGTGTGTATCTGTGAGAAATACGTCGGTATCCTACGGATAAGACTAATAAAGATAAACATCACTTAAGATAGACACAAATTTCTTTCAGCGATATTTTATTATTCACGACTTGATGCATTTTTGTAGAATATCGGCCACATATTTAGGTTCCATTTATCTTCATTCATATTTATTAAATTTCATGAATTAGTTAAATCAGTATCCTAACACCGATCTGAACAAGTATACAGTTCTTGCTAACTACCAGAGTAAACAGGTGCCTTTAACGCACTACGTTAATACAACATTTACTTAGATACCATTTGTGTGAAACGTCAAGATCTTATTTTTTTATTTTTTTAAATTTAATGTAAATCAAATTTAATAATAATAAAGTTCTGCAAGTATTTTTAGTTGTTATTATTGTGACAGCTATTTCGGCGTTTAAGGCCATTTTCAAACTGCCTTAAGCCATGAAACAGCTCGCTAACAACAACTAAAAATATTTGCAAGAACTTAATAACATTATTAAATTTGATTTACATTAAATTAAAAAAAAAATTAAATGGAGTTCTACGAATTAAACACAAAAACAATTAATTAGTCAAGATCTTAGTATACTAATATAACTATATTAGCTGAAGTACCCGGCGTTGCCCAGGGTTATTAATATTTTGGAGGAAAGTTTTGAGGTTGTGATCAGTTCCCCTACCCCTATCCAGTAGTTTTCTTTTTATTTCAATGTCAACTGTGCGAAATTTCATCAAGAAGTACTAAAATTCTGCTTTATGGGGTGGAAAAGGGGGAAGGGGGTGGTTTTTAGGAATCTCATGTAGACAGTGACCTTCTCGTTTCGAAGGTCAACTGTGCAAAATTTCTTCCACCTTGGAATTATACTGTAGATTTGTATATAAAACAAATACACACTTTTTCTATATAATAGAAGAAGAAGATAGATATTATTTGTTTGTAAATTAGTACATACTTACATACTTGCTTTTGTCAATCTAATTCCGACCCTTGTTGCATGTTAGCACAACGGAAGGATAAGGTGAATTCCGCGGAATGTTTGAGATAGTTCATAGTTCATTTACCTCGTATAAATAGATGACTAGAAATATATTTCCATGACGTCATTGGCTGCGTGCTCCAGCCAGTACGGGGCGGGAAATTCTATAGTTTTCCCTGATTCCACGCTACCTGCCCTGTTGTTGAAAACTCAACTGAAGCTGGTGATACGGAATGCCAAGATCATGTATGGATGTATGCCATGCATTACGCGTTTCAGTTTAGCAATCCACAACGAATAGACAAAGTAACTGTTTCGGATGAACTTCTCATTTCCTTTGTTGAATCCTGATTGTCACGACTTAGAATGGCGATCCGCGTGAATTCACAAGCTCAGTGGATTATCTTTCAGCTGCTATTATATTTATATTGTGTTCCGTGTATCCACACCATATAGGAACACAGATAAAAAGCAGCGTCTCCATAAGCTTAATTTTAGTTTTACTTTTATAAATTGCTTTTTAGAATTTTTGATCTGGCGACTCGTTGCTCCTTTTTGCCTAATTTACCAATCCTCTTTCTAATCTCGATCTCGCACCCTAGTTTATCATTAAGATTGGAGTTTAGGAAGACAAACTATTGCAACAAAAAAACCTTAAATAAACAACTATAAAATGAAAACAACACGGTGTAGTACAGTTCTGTTTTCCTCAGTCCGTTTTATCGTCAATTCAGCTGACCTCGTGCAAAGAATTGTATAAATCACGGTGAACAAAAAAGAAACAATATAGGATTTCCCCCGTCGGACCATTTTCGTTTTATTGAAGAGGTTTTGCGAAAGGCAATAATTTAGTCTGGTGATTGGTGAAACGATCGGGGAAACTGCGTTTCCGTTTTTTCCCGCCGTTTTTCCTGATCTCGTAAAAAGTAAACACGGAGCCTTATTGCTTTATTTTGGTGGTCGGATTATTTCTCTGGTACCCGATTATTTCGTACACGAATATTACGCACATGATTCTGTACATCAATATCTCCAGACAGAGATTATCCCGCACACACATTATTGCGCATATTGAAACTCCCGGAAAAATAATTCAGCAAAATATAAGTTTATAAAAAAAATCGAATTCACTGTTTAAATTGGATTGTAATTTTTTCGGTACACGTGTTATTAGATGTATTTAATTTACTCACGTCAGGGGTGCCTATTTTATTTAGCTTATAAAATTGTGCGGAACAATCAGTGTCCGTGTTTTGAATGTGCGGAATCACCCTGTCCGGAATAATCTGTGCGCAATCAGAGAGTCTCGCTACTAGTTTCATAATTAAATCTTGTCTCTGTGTAAAGATGTCGTAGCATACGATGTCCTCATTAGATACATTATTGTGTTACAACAAAGGCATCCCCTCCTACTCCTAGCCCCGTATTCTGATGTAAATAAGCTCTGGCGCAGTTGTTATTTGCTCGAACCTTGGGCTCATATCAGGGGATGGATTAACATTTTTAAATAGGTTATCTACTTTTTTTATTGGTATCTTTACTTCCCGGTATCGCCCGAGTTTCAACACTATTGAACAATGGTGCATTTTCACAAACGAGGGATAACCTCAAAATGTGTGGAAGATTTAAAGTTTTTTTTATGATTCTGATCATCGCTCTAAAAATGTGTAATTTTTATACATCTTTTCATACATTATCATTGATTTTTAAAATGATCTCAAACCGCACATTCCTAAACGGTCCGAATTGGCTACAATGTCATTATGATGTAGAAAACGTCACTGGCTGCTAAGACAGCTGTCGCTGGGAACCCAACGTTGGCCGTCGTGACGTCAACAACGCCATATTCACGAACAAAAACGAACTACTTGTTTTGGCGGTCATATTTAAAGTCGTCACAGAATTTTTATTTGCGATCATAAAAATAAAATCAAATATGCCGTCACAGGATGTGAGGTCTTATTTTATTGTCAGTTAAGTGGGTTGTTTGAAGGCTTCATAGCCGTTGCTGAAAATTACGTTGTGAGCTGGAAATACTTAAAATTCCCTACTGTAAAAACTGTGCAAATTTTATAACGCTAGAACCCATGATTTGAGAGTGTTTGCTGCTTCAGACAATAAGGTTTCTGCCCTGTGGTTACGATAATCTTCTTTAACAAATGGTATGTCACTTATGGTAGAATGAAAATGTAAAAAAAAGTCGGGAATTACGTAGGTTCATCATGAATTATATGTAACTAGCAGTTAATAACCACCTAACGTCGTTTGTTGGATGTCACCGTCAAAGAAGGTAATCCTTTTCTGCTGTTTGTAAATGTAAACCATAAAACAAGTGACCTCTTTTGAGCAGGCTCAACGTTTCGTAGATAGAGGCGGGGGATACACACCCACGCCATAGCCAAAAAGCGCCTAACGAATAATCTACATAGCGGATAATCAATATTGTAACACCATTTCCCTTCGGTCCCATTTGCAGTAATAATAATTGTCGCCATTGTTTCCTACGTCATGTTCTGAATAATAATGTAAACCCTTCGGAATGTATTGTCGGGCAGTTTACGCAGGATTATCAAAGGCAGGCCCCGTCCCACTTCGCGCTGAGCTACTGGGTACTGGGGCGGCCGCATATGGCCGCTCTCCTCCCAAAGAGCACATTGTCAAATAATGCCGCGTAATTTGCTTAACGGATAAACATTATAATCATTAATATCTGTGAACGCAATGAGGTGAGTTTTAATATTCTCCCAGAACAATGTGAATATACAATTCTGTGTTAGGAGTGTACAATAAGTATTGGCCTTCGAGTTGGGACTGTAGGAGTATTATTATAGTCAATAGAGAAAAATAGAGAATTCTGTACTCGGAGAGTAGGATAAGTATTAACCTAGCAGACTAGAGAATTATTCATGCGTTTGGAGTCTTATGATAAGCTTAGGAGAATGTAGGATAAGTATCTATTATTATTTTTACTTTTACTCACAGGAGGCCCGAAGGAAATAATTTTCCTCGGGGACTATGTCATCTTTGGGGATGCTGAGTGGAAGGTTATTAAAGTAGGAGAACAGAGAATTCTGCATCAGGAATGTAGGAATATCGAGAGAATGGAGAATTCTGTATTAGGGTGTGGGATAAGTTTCAGTCTAGGAGAATATAAAATTAGGAGAATAGATTAGGAATGTAAAATAAGTATTAGCCTGGGAGATGAGAAAATTCTATATCAGGAGTGTAGGAGTATTAGAAGAGTATATAGATCTTTATTAAGGGTGGTTGGAAAATATATGATGCAGATAGTTCGAGGAATAGAGTCAAGGACGTCTGAAGAAAACGTGGCGGATCTAGTAAGTGTACGAAAATACTCGAGATGGGAGTTGGAGATAGAATACTAAAATGCCATTTATGGATATACTGGTAGTTGCTACCCAGCTTCGCCCTAGTTTCAGCATTATTTTAGAAATGTTTTTCTTGTGGAACATTTTTAAAATATGGAATAACCAAATTTGGCCTTTTTTACAGTTAAATGAATATGGCATATCATGGAAATGACGTTGTTATCTGAACGTAGTTTTGTTGAATTCCAGTCCAAAGAACTCTGCAAATTTCTTGACCTTTGTGACGTTATTCAGTTACTCTGCCTGGTCTTTAAATTTTATAACATCTGCACGTTTAACTATATCGTACGCAGTTTGTCAATCATATTATTACGATTTAATGTCCACTGTCAGAAAGCGACAACTGTTCAGTCATTTTTGTGAGGTCCATCAAATATAATTGAAATCACAATACTGCAGCGCTCGTGTAAAGGACAGATAAATTCTTCTGTGTAATCCGAGTCAAAAGTCAAATACGTTAAATGTACACCTTTGTGCTACGGATGCTGTGTTGTATACCCCCTGTTTTCTTATGAATTCACATTTCACTGTTTTCCAGGAATTCATTTATTTTTCATACGGGGAATTTTCCAAATATATAATTTTCTCTCTTTGTGTGTTTACTGTAGAGTGATATTTTGAAGACGATTTAGCAAATAAATCCTCAACAAGTCGGAACAATTCTTTTTTCATATTAACTTTATGGACCAAGTAATGCGTACTCGGATTAAGTTAGGTTTTCTATTTTCTCTGGCTTTTATATGTATAAGCAAAAATAAAAATGTTGATCCACATTTATACTATGGATAAAAAGGAGAGTTGGTTGGGTTAGGTTTTGTATTTTATTCGGCTCTATCTACCCGATCATGTCAAATTCCGCACTAAGAGTGATGATCTGAAGACGATTCATCAAGAGTACCACTAAAAGGTAAAAATTATCAATCTTAAAAAAATATGGATTATTCTAAGGAAGCTGGCCTAAATACGAATCAGTCAATTTAGACTAACACGGCACCGAATTTGAAATTTATATCTCTGTAGTAGCATTTTGGAACAGCGTGGCCCATAAATCATAAGAATTACATAGCGGCCGCCGCAGCGCCGCGACGTGCAGCGGCAATGGCAATGGCTCTCCACTCCGGCCAGTGATAAGTCTCTGTTTGTGTCAAGATTGCTGCATCGAGCGCCGCAAAACATACACACCCCACTTGTCCATGTCCTGCGCTGAAATATTCCGCTTTGTCCCCGTATTAACTATTAGTAATGCGCGCTTCAGTCAGCTGCAGATGTCGGTGAGAGCTTATGCTGGTTGTGGGTTGTACGTTGTACGCGATAAACTGAAGCTCTCTGTGTAGTGTGTACCGTGCAGATGCCTTGTGCTTTAATAGGTCATGCTGATATTTTTCAACAATTTATAACAATCACAGCACAGTCGAACTACAAACAAGATTGGACCAAAGAAATCTTCTATATTGTCACCTTAATTATTAAAACCCGTAAGTTCATTCTTTCACAAATTGAGGTATGAACCCCATTTTTTAGCATGTTTTGAAATACACATATCTACAAAATCTCACACACATATGATAATTATAAGCCAAATAAATATCGTATTATGTCAAATAAATAATAAGGTTTTAAAATATAAAATAAAAATAAAATCAATAAATATGAAAGAAAAAAAAAATCGTTTGAATAAAATATTACTGTTAGGTGGATTTCGATGTATTTGCAATTCATAACTTAGGTCTTCGATTGAATCTTAAAATTCTTAATACTTTAAACAAAAGCATTAAAAAATAACTTGCACTATAACTTTCATTTATTTTTATAAAACTAAATTTTTATTGCTTGGATTTATTATGTATGCAAAGCAAATCCAAACTGTAGGTACTATCTCAAAATTTTAAAATTCGCACATGTAAAAAATCATTTTTTTTGTTTCTCCTGTAAAGTGGACATTTACTAATTATGGTGTCGATAAATAACCATACTCGTTCATTTGCCTTATTTTTTTAAATCCTCATTATCTTGATAAATACCTAATATTAAATTTTTACATAGGTACCTACTTCATTTTTACGAATAATTTGTACTTTCTATTTCTTTTATTAGCACTTTTAGCCAACGTATTTCCAATGTATGGGTTTGTTTCTAACTGATATTAATTTTGATTTATAACGATCTCAGTTACATTTTTTTTTACAATAACTACACACAGGAGGCCCGAGGTAAATAATTTCCCTCTTGAAGAGACCCATGTTGTAGACCCTTATGTATAATAAGTTATTGTTTCAATTGTTCTGAGAAATCCCGATATAATTTCAAAGATCGGAGAATACCCACAAAAAATCAATTAAGCGGCCACCGATTCAATTTTGCTAAAAGAAAAATATTGAACAAACTACGCTTAAGTCATTAGCACTAGGAAGTATTCCGATGCAATCATAAATATTAATTCCCCCTTTCATACTTATCTCTTATTAAAAGAATTGGGACTAGAATGGGAATGACTTATTATTAATTACGTTACAGCCGGGGTTTCGTTAGAAGCCTGTTCGTTATAACCGAATTCAACTGTATTCGAATTAAATCATTAAATTACCACTATCTAGCATCTACGTATGTATCTGTTTAAATGTAATGCTAATTCTATGATATTGGAATAAATTTATTTTTAATCTCGTTGCGTCTAGACTCCTAGACAGACTCCTGGAGTTGAAAACCTTCGTAAAATATCAACACACACCATGCATATTTTTTTACGTGATCCGGCATGAAATAGTCGCCCCAAAAGCGGAAGGGTTTTTGGAATGTAGGCGAGGTTATTAATATTTTTAACGAAAGGTAGTGTTAAGAAAATTAATATACGGAAAGGTTTTTTATTTTGTAATCTGTACTTACACCCTCCCCCTTTTGTTCTCCCTTCTGCTTGTCTACTTTCTCATCTTCTTTTTGAGTCGCTTCTTCATTACTGAGGATCGTGACCCCCACTCCAATATCCCTGGTGTTCCAGGCTCCTCCACTCCTCGCGATTCTGCGCTTTTTTTATATGAAACCGCACAAGAGTCCCAACTGTTCCCAACCGTCTGGAGTCAGTGAGACTGGCATTCCCAATTGGGGAATGTTGTGAGGCTGAAGGTATTGGGAAAAGGGAGGTGGGGAAATACCTGTCTATTCAGATCTGGTGTAGAGCTGTGGGCACCGACGTTTCGGACCTGCGAGATTTGGTCACTCCGACGCATCGGCGACCTTCCTCTGCTTCTCCTGCCTTCCACTTTGTCAGTGACCACGACCTGTTGGAGTTCTCGGTTTGGCGACTAACATGTCCAAAGAATCTGTGGATACGTTGTAGGCAGATAGTGGATAGTCTGTTGTGGATGCCAAGCTCTTCCAAAATTGATGTGTTCGTGGTCTTGGCTGTCCATGGAATCCTGAGCATTTTCCCCCAGCACCACATTTCGAGGACATTTATCCGCTTCCTTTATACTTTCTCATAATTATAGGATTTTTTTTTAAATTTTATTAACATCAACATATTAACAAGTCTTGAATTTTAAGTATGATATCGGTGTAGATGGCGTAAATTGAACTGGTCTCATTAGCTAAGTTGGTTAAGCGGTTACCCCGGATAGGTAGAGGTCCTGGGTTCGAGCCCCAGATGCGACTGAAATCTTTTTACTTTCTGTTGTTTTTTCGGTTTCGTGTTTCATTTGGGATGTGTTAATATTATCTTCTTCAATGATTAAATATTACAATGAGGTTTACAAACTTCAATAAGTTATAAAAAATAAATTGAATTATATTATAATCGTATAATATATTATCACGCGGCCCTAATATATTTTTAATATATTATCGAACCAAATCTGATGAGCACATAGGTTATAAAAGAACACAAGAAACGCGATGTGGGCGTGTTGCGTGATCCAAAAGTCTGGCATTGGGGCCTTAAAATTTCTAATACGGAAATTACTTCATTATTATTTAATTTCGATTAAGTCTAATGGTAATATATAATGCAGGCAGTATAAGAGAGACAGAGAGCTATGTTGTCATTGGCTCTTTCGGGATAGAACCAAAAGGTGCTAAGTCAAAGGCACATAGGCTTCCATTCAAATTTATATGGAAGGCATTTTAGCTGTGTATTCTTTATTCTATGGATGGACATCTAAAATATTAATCAACGGTGTTGTTATAACGGTCATTATTTAAAATAAAACAACAACTCCGTTTTCTACCACTTTTATTTATGCCATTATGTTTTATTGTTGTTATATATTATGGTTTTGGGGCGACATGTTGTTGTTGCCTACATTCCTACCAGTGTAATTACCGTTTATCTTATGAGAATAAAACGCGCAATAAACCAGCAAGTAAACATTTCGGAATATATCCGAGTGCTGAATATCAAATACTGTACATAAAGACGTTACTGACGTAACATTATACCGGTAATTGGTCTTCCTTTGGTAATTTCCAATATGGTGCCTGGCGCCGTCCGTCCCTATAACCTGCCACCACCCCAACCACCACCCCACTCCCTTTCAGCAGCCGCTTCCTACTTCCGACTTCATGTACATTCCATAGTATCACCCACCGGATCTCCTTAATATACTATAACTTCGAGTCGGCACTGCTCTTCGCAAGGTAAGTACAATAATTTTAATTGCCATTCCAAACGTATATAATTACTTCTCCCGAGTTGCAACACTCGCTTTTCGAGGACTCATTTCTTATTGAATAAACGAAACATATGGAAACAAACAATGTGGATTCTCACCACTTTTTGACAGTTAATTTTTGACAGTTTATCATTGAGCATTTTTTGAAGCCCCATGGATAATGATGGAAATTACGTTGAAAGCTGAAAATATTTTCATTGACCTTAAAATTCCACACGTAATAAAGCTGTGCAAATAACTTTATAGTAATATATATATATATAAAAATCAATGAATGTTTGTCCGTCTGTCCTCGATTTTATTGAAAATTACTCCACCGGCTTCGCTGAAAATAGTATAGTTTGTTCTTATTAGTTCCGGGAATGTTTAGAAAGTAGTTTGACTGAAATCCAATATGTAAAACCGTTGCTATAATGTTTTAAAATTAGTATGAGAAATATTGAACCCGCCATGTTTTATTTAGGTTAGCCCATAGTATAGCGCTCTGGTTAACTACAGATTGCATATTCAAAAGAAGAAGGTTTTTTTTGGGTAGAGTATTTTCAAAATGCTATATAAGAACTTTATTATTAAGGCATATTTTGAAAAAATAAACGTTTGGAATGAAATAAAATTTTCAAATAGTTTCTTTGCTTAGATATAGTTACTTTCGCTGTCAAATCAATTATGACACCCTAATGACAAGCAAGAATTCACAACATCATAACTTTATATAAACCCGAGCAAGGCCGGGTGCACATCAGCTAGTTGATGTATAAATATATGATGTTTTATTACAACATTATAATTATTGCAATTCGAATAATGCTTGCAGTTTACTAATTATATAATGTCGGATGTTATATAATCATACTGTAAAAAATAATATAATGTAATAAATAGTATAAGGTAAAATAGCAAAGAATAGCAATGAACCTTTAAAACATCAAAAAGTGCAATTAAAAAAAAAAGAAAAATACTGCCAATGAAACAATGAAAATAAATATTCCAGACAAAAAAAACCTTTTAATATTTACCTATTTATTCTTATATTTGAAGAACGCCATGATTTTTTCCAAGATTTCAAATTTAATAATGTTATTAATAAGTTTTGCAAGTATTTATTTTTGTGACCGCTGTTACGGCGTTCAAAGCCATTTTCAATCCTGTAGTTAGGCCACACGGAGACGACGTATTTATATGATTTTGCAATACACAGTTTGAAAATGGTTTTAAACTCCGAAGCAGTTTTAATCATAATAAAAAAAATAAAAAAAAACTTGCAGAATTTAACAATAACGCTATTAAATTAAATTTATTTGAAATTATAAAAAAAAAATAATCGTGTTCTACGAATTAAACCCAATAACAACGTGGAAATTTAATAATGTTGTTCTTAAGTTTTAACAGCTATTTTTAAATATTTTTATTATTATTATTTAGACCCCTTGAGCCATTTTCATACTGCAGCTAGTCCAGATTTATAAATTCGTAAAAAGCATTTACTTCGTGGCTTATTATAATTATAATATAAATGCATACATTTGTTTTTTAACCGTAATGTATTCACCCTTTCCCCAAATACTAGGAATTTAAGAATGACAGGTAAGTAGCAATGCCACTACCAAAAAGGAAATACGAAGTAGAGCCGCTTGTGCTTACCCAAAAAGTCATTACACGCTGCTTTTACTCCCACCAAATGAAACTAGACATTGCCTGGAATAATATCTAATTCTAATAAAAGCCGATATAAATTCTTTAGAAGCACCAGTTCTAATATATGATTGCTTTGTTTTTTTTTAGTTATTTGTATTTGTATGTTTACAAAATAACTAAATGTAACTTATATATGGCATTGAAAACTGTTACATATTATCACTACCCATCCATAGACCACTATCACGACACCCGTCATTCTTTCTAGAAGTAATCCGATAGTTCCACCTACCACCATGACATCCCTTGCTCAAAGACAATTTTCATACTTAGGTCCAAAAATGTTTAACATCATACCCGATACATGGAAATCGAAAAGTAAAATTGTTCTGCGCAAATTGGTCTATGATTGGCTTCTTGGTTTAGGGAGAGTCAAAAGCGAACATATCCTGACCGACAGTTAATTCTTTTTTTTTTAATAATTACAAACATATACATTAGTGGCGCTTTGGCCTTATTACTGTTAGCATCTCACGGTTTAATTTACTTAACTGAATTTATGTTACATTATTTGTGTTCTTTGGGAAAATATCTTAACTAGATTAAAAACCCTAACCAAGGAAAGGAAAGAGGACAAACATTTGGTCATAAACAATTTACTAAAGTTGCTTTTTGTACTTACTGAATAAAATATATGTAATATGTTTTTTTCCGTAATATTCTTCACATCTCTTTATATTTAATTATTACATTTTTTTCTAGATATATTATATTACCATACTATGTTAATACTAGTTTTTTACCCTTCTATTTTTGTATAATGGCATATGAACTAAACTTGTCAATTTGACTGTCCTAAAACGGGATTTGTTTCCAGTTGGACATTCAAAGCTTTCTTACGTTTTATTGTTTAATAATGTGTGCTTCAAATGAATAATTTAAAAAAAATGACGCTGATTACTTATGTACTATTACATAATATTGGATTTTTTCTTGCTTAACTTAATGTGGTTCTTACAATCTATTTTAAATTTATTCATTGGTGTAATTTTGAATGGGACCCGCAGCGCATTATAACGTTTCGTCCCTTTGCAAAATAAACTGTTTTGCGTATTGGCTTTATTCTTTTTCGGTAGTCTGATTGATTTCTTGTATTAATGTCTGTGAATGTCCACGTTGTAAATAATGTTTTTGGAAAAATATTTTGGTAACAAGTTGTTTCTTATTTTATATATATATATATATATAAAATAAGAATCATTGCGTTCAATGTTAGCATTTGTTTAACTGTTAGCCAATTTAATTCCTCTAACATTTTTGCTTTTTTTGAATATCTGTTTCGCCTAAGTATTATTCGTTTTGCTCTATTTTGAAGAATTTGTAACTTGTTTTGTTCTCTGCCGTTTTACATAAGAAGAGTTTCGTTGAGCAGTAGTTTAAATGTGGAGCAATAATGGAGTTGTAAATTGTAATTGTGGTTTTTCTGGAAATTTGTTGACTAATTCATCCCAAAAAAGAGATCTTCTTCCCAACTTTCTTTTGGATATACACAGCATGTTTAATTCTGTATTTGCCAACCATATTTTGGTAACGAATCATTCTTTTGACATAAATAAATGTATAAAATTTTTACATACAAATACAACTGGTCTACAATTAGATAAATTTGAAATTTTAGAAGTTAGAAAAAGTGTTAATAGTAATATTATTTATATAAATTTGAATAATAATAACTATTATTATTTTATTTTGTATGCCTTGTTTTTTTTTATAATAATTTAACATTTTTCAACTATTTTAACATTTTTAATTAATTCCATGACTTATTTTAATTTTTGTTTATGTTTTAATTTGTTCTATTTTCTTATCATTTGTAATTATTTTTAGTAGGTAAATTGCTAATCCTGAAGAGGGGAGCTTTGCTCGTGAAACATGTAGATAGTTACATATTAAATACAGTGGTTTTAAACAAAGCAATTATTTTAAATTTAATTATATGTATTAAAATAATCATTAATCTTTATTCATTTGGTAATAAATATCAATGTAATAATTTACTACTGTACGAAAATTATTTACAAGTGTATTTTATCATAATATATAAGGTTAATTTTGAAGTGGTTCGAAACAAATTTAAGTGATTATGTATTAACCCCTAAAAACAAGCTAGTGTGTAAGCTATTTAATTCTGCAAGCGGCTATTTACAGCTAGTTACACCATTATAATCTACCGTTCGTTGTCCATATTTTGTTTTTTATACTAAGGTACGATTAGTCCGTTAACTTTAAATTAAAAATAGTAGTTATTTGCTTTTAAATCCGGTTACCCACACTCAGCAGAGGTACCATTGTATCTCTGATAACATTGTGTACTCTGTCATGTTAGCAGAATGGGTTCTGTCAGTTGCATGTTTGTGCATTGTAACCCGGCACTCTTAACTTTGGCGGAGTCAATTAAAAGTGGTTCGCCGTTGTGAGTTTAAATTAACCCGCTTTACAAACGGCGTCTCTTGGTCTTGCTCTTCTTGCCGGGGCGAGTGTTTCAATAATTTGCCCCCTGCGAGTTTGCGTTCGTCGACTTTGAGCTTTGCTAATGTTAGATAAATAATATTGTGTGTCTGAAGCCAAAGCCTTATTTACTTGTAATTAAATATTTGGCGAGCGAGGATATATACCGAGTGTAATATAATGTTTGTTTCTATTTTGTGCTGAAAGCTGTGTTGGTAACCGTAACACTCTGTTACGATGCTGTCTTTAATCTATGTTCGGCTGTGATGCTTGAATTGACGCGAGTAAATCAAAATGGAACTTTGATAATAACACTCTGTTTCGATGCTGTCTTTAATCTATGTTCGGCTGCGATGCTTGAATTGACGCGAATAAACCAAAATGGAACTTTGATAATAACACTCTGTTACGATGCTGTCTTTAATCTATGTTCGGCCGCGATGCTTGAATTGACGCGAATAAATCAAAATGGAACTTTGATAATAACACTCTGTTACGATGCTGTCTTTAATCTATGTTCGGCCGCGATGCTTGAATTGACGCGAATAAATCAAAATGGAACTTTGATAATAACACTCTGTTACGATGCTGTCTTTAATCTATGTTCGGCTGTGATGCTTGAATTGACGCGAATAATTCAAAATGGAACTTTGATAATAACACTCTGTTACGATGCTGTCTTTAATCTATGTTCGGCTGCGATGCTTGAATTGACGCGAATAAAGCAAAATGGAACTTTGATAATAACACTCTGTTACGATGCTGTCTTTAATCTATGTTCGGCCGCGATGCTTGAATTGACGCGAATAAATCAAAATGGAACTTTGATAATAACACTCTGTTACGATGCTGTCTTTAATCTATGTTCGGCCGCGATGCTTGAATTGACGCGAATAAATCAAAATGGAACTTTGATAATAACACTCTGTTACGATGCTGTCTTTAATCTATGTTCGGCAGCGATGCTTGAATTGACGCGAATAAATCAAAATGGAACTTTGATAATAACACTCTGTTACGATGCTGTCTTTAATCTATGTTCGGCTGTGATGCTTGAATTGACGCGAATAATTCAAAATGGAACTTTGATAATAACACTCTGTTTCGATGCTGTCTTTAATCTATGTTCGGCTGCGATGCTTGAATTGACGCGAATAAACCAAAATGGAACTTTGATAATAACACTCTGTTACGATGCTGTCTTTAATCTATGTTCGGCTGCGATGCTTGAATTGACGCGAATAAACCCAAAATGGAACTTTGATAATAACACTCTGTTACGATGCTGTCTTTAATCTATGTTCGGCTGTGATGGAGATTGACGCGAATAATTCAAAATGGAACTTTGATAATAACACTCTGTTACGATGCTGTCTTTAATCTATGTTCGGCTGCGATGCTTGAATTGACGCGAATAAACCAAAATGGAACTTTGATAATAACACTCTGTTACGATGCTGTCTTTAATCTATGTTCGGCTGCGATGCTTGAATTGACGCGAATAAACCAAAATGGAACTTTGATAATAACACTCTGTTACGATGCTGTCTTTAATCTATGTTCGGCCGCGATGCTTGAATTGACGCGAATAA
Organism: Halesus radiatus; assembly: GCA_022606495.2. Lineage (NCBI taxonomy): Eukaryota > Metazoa > Arthropoda > Insecta > Trichoptera > Limnephilidae > Halesus > Halesus radiatus. The sequence goes on from JAHDVE020011131.1 coordinate 91,830, forward strand.
ACCAAAATGGAACTTTGATAATAACACTCTGTTACGATGCTGTCTTTAATCTATGTTCGGCCGCGATGCTTGAATTGACGCGAATAAATCAAAATGGAACTTTGATAATAACACTCTGTTACGATGCTGTCTTTAATCTATGTTCGGCTGTGATGCTTGAATTGACGCGAATAATTCAAAATGGAACTTTGATAATAACACTCTGTTACGATGCTGTCTTTAATCTATGTTCGGCTGCGATGCTTGAATTGACGCGAATAAACCAAAATGGAACTTTGATAATAACACTCTGTTACGATGCTGTCTTTAATCTATGTTCGGCTGCGATGCTTGAATTGACGCGAATAAACCAAAATGGAACTTTGATAATAACACTCTGTTACGATGCTGTCTTTAATCTATGTTCGGCTGTGATGCTTGAATTGACGCGAATAATTCAAAATGGAACTTTGATAAACTACCTTTGTTATTTTGTATGGGTTGCTACATTTTAAGGTTTCTTCACATCTACCAGCATCGCACAGTACAGACACGACAACATTAGTTGCATACATTATCTATGAACACATTCATATTGCAGCGTACGTAAGCGTAACATATCCCCACATGCACGGACTAGCACCGGTCGAGATTGTCGGATAGAATATTTTGACTTTGCTCGTGGCCAGTGACTGGCTACTTGACGTCTGCGCCTGCGCAGTTAGTATGAACTCATATCGTTAGTCAAATTGAATTGGTCAGGGATTATAGGTTATAAATCCTATTCCCATAGTAAAATAATAATTAATATGGGAATAGGATTCAATCCTACATGTTGTGGTGGTCGACAATGCTCAGTTGATGCCTTTTTTTAAATCGTTAAAAACTCAATGTTAGGATGGTGGTGATTTCGCCTTTTCTTCCGTGTTATCCGTTATGTTGTAATCGGTGTTGATACCTTTTGTATGCTCGGTTTTATTTACTTCTTTTTTTTTTACCTCTTATTATTTATTACTTATTAATATGAGCTTATTACTATTTACGTATGATTGTTAGTATGTACCTATTTTTTTCTTATTATTTACTTATTATTATGTACCTACTTGCTGATGTGTACCCGCCGTTGCTCGTGATTATTATTATTATTATTTTTTTTAATAAAGTTATGAAGCTGTGAATTATTGCTTGTCGTTTTTTTTTTTATATGAATACCTCACAAGAGTCCCAACCGTCTGGAGCCGGTGAGACTATGGCATTCCCAGTTGGGGAATGTTGTGAGGCTGAAGGTATTGGGGAGGGGAAGGAGAAAGGGAAGAGGAAGGTGGGGAATACCTGGCTATTCAGATCTGGTCACCAAACACGGCTAAAAGCTATTTCAAGCAACGTTTCAATTCTGAATGGTGGTCTTTCACCAGGGCGATACTGAGAGTATCTTCCACTCTGGAACGTGCGCAAATATACTATATATTATTTTTAAATGAATTAATTGTGAAACAACACAAATTAATTAGATAAAAAATACTTGCGCACGCCGGGATTTGAACCCGCGACCTTCGGATTCGTAGTCGAGAGCCATTACCCCTCGACCATGGAGGCCGCCGTTTTGGTGCCATAATTGATTTGGCAACGAAAGTAATACCTTGTGACGACTGTTACTATGTCTAAACAAAGAAACATTAATTTGAAAAATTTATTTCATTACAAACATTTGTTTTTTTGAAATATATATAAATAATAAAGTTCTGTAGGTACCTCCTTGTGTTTTCCATTTTGAAAATATTTTACCCAAACAAACCTTCTTTTGGATATGTAATCTGTAGCTAACCAGAGTGGTATATCTATGGGCTTACTCCAATACAACATGGCGGGTTCAATGTTTTTCATACTAATTTAAAAAAGTTATATCATCAGTTTTTAATATTGGATTTCATTCAAACTTCTCTCTAAACCTTCCCGGCACAAATATAAACAAACAATGCTATTTTCAGCGAAATCGGTATAGTAATTTTCGAGAAAATCGAGGACAATCAGACAGACAAACATTTATCTCTATACGAGTATATATAGATTTTTTTATTATTATGTGCTTGTTAATATTTACTTATTATTATTATTTAGCTATTATTAGTTAATTGTTACTATTTCTTTTTAACAAAAATATGGCTAATGGGAGCCACCGCGGATACGTTGTGGTACTTATTTGGGTTAGAATGAAATTCTTATTGTTGTCAAATATAAATATACTAACAAATTATTATAAGCAATAATTATTAACCTGAAAAATCATACAAATTGAATAATCTTCCGAGAAAAAATACATGCTGCCGACGGGACACGAACCCGCGACCTTTTGTTTACCGGACAAGTGCTCTACCACTGAGCTACGGCAGGTTATTTATTACCCGCCAAATTAGTCAACATGTACTAGTTCTTCAGACTACAATCATTGCTTATTACATTTTTTCTTACTGGAAACAACCATCTTTATTTTTGTGGGAAAGGCATTGTAAGTGCCAACTCTCTCACTAGGTGGCGTCTCCAGTAAGAAAAAATGTAATAAGCAATGATTGTAGTCTGAAGAACTAGTTCATGTTGACTAATTTGGCGGGTAATAAATAACCTGCCGTAGTTCAGTGGCAGAGCACTTGTCCGGTAAACAAAAGGTCGCGGGTTCGTGTCCCGTTGGCAGCATGTATTTTTTCTCGGAAGATTATTCAATTTGTATGATTTTTCAGGTTAATAATTATTGCTTATAATAATTTGTTACCATATTTGTGCCCTGCATAAAAAAAATCTTGTCTTATAAAAACATTAGTTTATTTAAAATATAAATTTAAAATATAAATATACTGTTCAACTTACTGTAGATTTTATAACTTTGGTATTTTTTGTTTGTTTGTTTATATATCGTTTCACTAAATCATAAAACTGTTCACCTCAACATAGGACTGTCCCAGTGAGATGAGTGGCTAATGCTTTTGATTTATTTTTTTAATTTATCAACAAATAAATAAATAGGATGAATTACTGTTCATAAACATGACAATTCTGTACTGAAATACTAAGCCAATTGCCCTTCTCCTGCGTATCTATAGGACTTTGATATATACCGACAGTAACTTGAATTTTATGTTAAACAGAGCATATTATCAGGGTTATTTTATGCCACTTGTTCTCGATATGAATGGGCATTTCCAGCATGAAACCAACTTTCAGCTACAAATTACAATTAAATTAGACAAACCGAATCATTGATACTCGCAACACGACATTACAGATTCAATATAAAGTGGGTTAACTACCCCGAAGCAAGGTAGAGCTCTAAGGGTTGGAGTGTTTGCCCTTACCGGGGCGCTCGCCTCGTCAGCCCCCACCCCCCTCCCGGGGTGGCTGGCCCCACGCCCCCCTGTCCGGGGGGAGGTAGGGCCCGTAAGTCGGGGGTTGGGTGCTTTGTTGTCTTGCTTTGGCCTTTGGGAAATTAATGCGACCGTCAAGGAAATTTTGATATTTATCCCAATTTAATTCGCGGCGTCCGCGTACCTGCTAGTCCCTCAGATATGTTTCAATTATAAAGTGAATTAAAAAACCGTGATTACCTCAGCCGCTTATTTATAATATGAGTACCTTAATATCAAATAGTACCTAACGACCATTCAAGCCGTTTTCCTTTTTTTAAATTTGAGAGCAACTGCATTCGTTACAATCCCAATCAATTATTTTAACAAATACCGTCAACATACTACACCCTTATTAAAAGATACCACCCACGGACAGACACTTTAAATACTATTCTATTAAACTATATAATCGCATGCCTACACCTTTAAAACAAACAAGAGAGAATTATACAACAACACATTTAATAAAACTTAATATCTCGATCTGGATAAAATCAAAAGGAACAGATTTTTTCCATAACTTAATTACACCGAATCAAACATAACAATATTTACATTAAATATAAATAATTCATTTGCATTTTTGTCTGTTTTTACAATATTTTAATTTTATTTTTATTATTATTTAACATAAGTGTATAACTATTTTACAATAATACTATATCATAAATACGTTAACAACTCAGTACAGGTTCTCCTAGTGAGGCGTTCACGATACGCTATTATACGAGGGTAATCCGGAAAGTAGTACCCGTTTGGGAATATAAAAAAAATGTAGTATATATAAACAGATATGAACGTTTTATGTGTAAAGAACATACCTTAAACTACTTCTCTACACAGTCACCTAATTTAAGCATTTGTCGTAACGTGTGACTAGTTTTTGTATGCAAGCGTCATATTCCTCCGCCGCCAGTGTATTGAGATACGTGGTCACAGCTGCTTTCAGCTATTTATCACTTTCAAATTTCTTTCCTGCCAAAAATTCCTTGAGTTTTGTAAACAGATGGTAATTTGAAGGAGCCAAGTCTGGACTATAGGGTGGATATTTGTAAGTTTCCCATTTGAATTGGTACACAAGTTGTTGTGTTATGCCAGCCGTATGATTATATTCGTATAGTTATATTTTCCATATAGAAGTTGTCACAGCGAACATAATAGTATTCAAGTTTAGAACAAAAAGTAAATGATCAATAGGTACCTTTTGGTATTGAGGTACTCATACGGGTATATGGTATGGTGAAATTTTCTTGGTTTTTCGGTCAAAAATATCATTAAAGTAGAAGTTGTATGTTTGCAAAGGGAAAGGCTCGGCACGCGTTTCATTAATTATAAATAATAGGCAATAATACAAACAGACCAATTAACTATAACTCCCCCCCCCCCCCCAAAAAAAAAACAGTGGCGTGCAGTCCATAAAGGCTAAGAAGCTGTGCCTACCTTAGGAAAATGGCTCAGAAACGTTTATGATGTAATGCGTAACTTTCAAAAAAAGAAAGTCAATTGAATTAAAATATAAATCGGTAAGCAACTTTTATCATTTGTCAACCTGGCCGCAATCATCCAAAATAGATTATGTTAAAAACCGCCTTTTTGAAGACTACCAAAATATTCAATTTATCCAATTACAATCGAAAAAACTGCAGCCTATCTTTGGCCATAGAGCAATGCACGCAACTGACTGCAATATACCGTAAGAGTTTTTTTTACGTTTTGCACTCTTAAATTTGATTTTTTCAATCGGCTCTCACTTCAATCTTCTATTAACCTCCAACTTTACCTAATACCAAAAAATGTTTAGTTGATTATGTTTTAAAATTGTAATTGTTTATGATTTTTCTTTGGTCAGTATAAACGAAATGAGTCCTTTACTTTGACTAGATATCGATCAAGTTTGAATGACCCCAATGCTTGAAAGGTGCTACGTTTTGAATGTGGCGATCTACGGTTTTGAAGTCTCCAGAAAACCAAGGCGAACTCATAACTCCTAACGTAATAAACGTATTTATTTTCATGAAACCGCAACGAGCTCTAGTTTCGTTTGCAAAATTTAATTTCAGTTACGCAATTCCAAGCCTATCTAAGGGTCAACTGGTCAACTATCATCGACATAACAGAATTGGCATCGTCGCAAAAAATATCATGGACATAATATTCTTTGTGACCTATATATTGTTAACCTCTAGAATGGGCTACTCCTTCTTCCTCCCTTCCTTTGAGTTCCCTCCCTTTATCGGCAGTAACTTCCCCGCGCAAGGAAGATATTATACCTACCTGTATACGGGAAAGCAGCTAACGTGTCACATCTCTCGTACGCTTTGTACTGAACTCCGGAAGTACAGATTGTCAACAAATAGTAGACGAAAAGGAGGGCGCTGCGATCGTTATAATGGTTTTAAATATCAACACCAAGATGGTTGAAAGGAAAAAAATACATCTTTGAAAATGCATTAAGTTTCGAGTGAATATTTCACATCAATATCTAACGGTGTTGAGAGATTAGTGGTACTTCTTGAAAGGAGGTGATTCCGCATCATATTGTAGAGAAATTTAATATTCAAGCTTATTATAATTTTTTACACTTATCGAGTTAAATGCATGGAAATGTCTTTGTTTAAACTTTTGAAAGTGCATATCAAAGATGCTATTTATTAGACGTTGAATCAAAATAAAAATTAAGCTATGTGGAAGAACGCGCACTTAAATGAAAAGTAATTAAAAAAAACTTTATGAAACTTGAGTTATGCCATTTTTGTTGTCCATATTATAGTAGTTTTAGATTCGGAAGTCAAACATAACCTCACATTTATTTTCTTCTAAAATTGGTGTTCCTGGGTGTTGCCACAGAATAATGTAAGTTTTTAATTCCATTTTTAATTTTTTTTATTGAGATTTAAAAAATTATTGTAATATTTAATCATTGTACAGGGTGGCGCAAAACTACCGTTATGGTTTGGAATGAAATGGCATAATCAAGCCGTTGTTGGTAGTCTATCGGCTTCAATTCTTGCACAAGCTGAACCTTATACGGGAACATGTGCAATGTGGCCAAAATTCTCTGAACGGACCTCCGCGATAGCCCCAGTTATGCCGAACGTCTTCTTGTTGATGTTTCTGGACTGTCCTGCACCTATCCACAACACGTTGGATATTTTCTTCCGTGCGGACCGTACGTGGTCTTCCGGTACATGGAAGGTGTCCTACTGTACCTTGTTGTCGAAAATTTGTAACCAGGCGGTTTATTGTTGGTGCTGAAGGTCCAGTACGCACATTAAAAAACGACGATAAGCGCGCTGCGTCAAAACAATTGACCGTTGATTTTAAAAATAAAATTCAACAATTGTTGATCGCTGTTCTGTTGTGTAGTGTTCCATTTCAAATTTCCCAAGTTTTCTTCACAAAATTCTGAAATAAATAAAAAAATATATAAATAAATTTAAAAAGTTATTAAATATTCAAATTATAACGGTAGTTTTACGCCACCCTGTAGAAAATAATATTAACATAACCCAAATGAAACATGAAAACGGTAAAAAAAACGACAGAATATAAAAAAGATTTCAGTCGCACCTGGGGGACTCGAACCCAGGACCTCTGCCTATCCGCGGCAACCGCTTAACCAACTTAGCTAATGAGACCAGTTCAATTTATGTCATCTTCATCGATATCTTATCTCAAATTCAAGATTTGTAAATATTATTCTCCATTTTTAATCCCATGTTATTGGCAGCTATCTTTATAATGATTTATTTCATGTTTCATTTGGGTTATATTAATATTATTTTCTACAATGATTAACCATTTTATTAAATTTTTAGATTTTATTGGCACACTGTATTACCGACTACTACATAGTCGAGGTGCTAGGTATTATGTGGGCCTCTTCCCTTCCGTAGAAGGCAGCCGATACACCATAACAGAAAGTCCTTTGGAGTCCTGCTCCCTGTGTACATATGTTTCCTATTTTGTGTCCTGTGGGAGAAGTTTGCCTCTCAGGCAGCACTTGCCCGGGAATGGAATATATAGAATATGCCTTGTGTAATAAATTTTGCTTACTTGCGAATTTCACTTTTACCCAATATCTTACAATGAAATATGACACTGATATTCTTACATGTTTAAATGTACCGCCGCGCGCTCGTTAAAATCATAAATACCGCTCTCTGTTCTTTTTATTTTAGCCGATATTTCAGCTTATTGGGAATAGCAACGCAGAAAAAAAAAAAGCCCGAAACTCGAAAGTTTCGCTCCATTCCAGTTTCGCATGACTCGGTGTAAACAGGTTTCGCCGCAAGTAACGAGTCGGTTGTACCTCTTCCGAACTCCGCCGGCGAGCAGACGCATTCTTTTTGCAAAGCCGATAATTTAACCCTTCTCGAGGTTTGCGTTCATTAGGTATTCGGCGCTCACAACTCACTCACTCGGGCAACCTCCACATATCACTATTGTTCTCTAATTTTAGACTTATATTTTACTCATATGTGCTTCGAATTCACCCCCCCCCCTCCACCAAACGTTCAAGCGTTTTAGGTTTCTGTTTTGATACACATTTTTGTATTGCTATTACTGTATATTTTTTTGCCTGCTCTCAGCACAGGTTCTCCTAGTGCTAGACAGGCACAGTACCATAAACCTTTTATTACATTAAGATTGTATAGATGAATAAAAACAAATAAAATAGAGTCTGTTCTTACTAATAAAACTACTCTTTTCTTTCTCAATTTGTCTAATATCTGCTGATATTTTTACAATTGTGTAATTGCTATTATTGTATTAGACTCACTAACGAAACCGAACTCAACTTTTGTGATGTCTGCTGATATTTTTACAATTGTGTAATTGCTATTATTGTATTAGACTCACTAACGAAACCGAACTCAACTTTTGTGATGTCTGCTGATATTTTTACAATTGTGTAATTGCTATTATTGTATTAGACTCACTAACGAAACCGAACTCAACTTTTGTGATGTCTGCTGATATTTTTACAATTGTGTAATTGCTATTATTGTATTAGACTCACTAACGAAACGGAACTCAACTTTTGTGATGTCTGCTGATATTTTTACAATTGTGTAATTGCTATTAGACTCACTAACGAAACCGAACTCAACTTTTGTGATGTCTGCTGATATTTTTACAATTGTGTAATTGCTATTATTGTATTAGACTCACTAACGAAACCGAACTCAACTTTTGTGATGTCTGCTGATATTTTTACAATTGTGTAATTGCTATTATTGTATTAGACTCACTAACGAAACCGAACTCAACTTTTGTGATGTCTGCTGATATTTTTACAATTGTGTAATTGCTATTAGACTCACTAACGAAACCGAACTCAACTTTTGTGATGTCTGCTGATATTTTTACAATTGTGTAATTGCTATTATTGTATTAGACTCACTAACGAAACGGAACTCAACTTTTGTGATGTCTGCTGATATTTTTACAATGATTTAATTGCTATTATTGTATAAGAGTCTGTTCCCACTAAAAAAACCGAACAACTGTTTTTGTATTCTCAATTTGTGTGATATTTGCTGATATTTTTATAATGATTTAATTGCTATTATTGTATTGGAGTCTGTCTACTGTTTTTATATTTGTTCAACTTGTTTACATATGTTGGATCACAACATGTATATTGTTATATTATTGTGCTGACATTTTTTACGATTATATTTATTTGTTGTGGTGTTATATACTATCGTTGAACTAATAATATATTATACAATAATTAATAATCGCAATCGTTCGAGTATATTCGTGAATAAATACGAAAATATTCAAACGCTTCCAAATTTTATAAATAAGTAAGTTCATCTCTGTCGGGCTTCCACCTTCACCCGTCATCCGATTAGTAAATAGTGGCGCGTTAGGAATATGAAATAGTCGTGTGGTTGTCACCTGGCCTAATACATATCACATCTCTTCCGCGCCTTCAACAATCCCATTATTTAGAAATTTATCTCCTTCTATCTTTCTTCTGACACACTATTATCGGAAATTCTCTTCCTAGGCGGGACACCCCCCGCCCCTCCCTCCTCCCTCCCCCAGAACAAGAAGTAAAAAGGAATATGTAAACTCAACGAGGGAGTCCCCTGTTTTTATGGTTCAACGCTGTAAACCCGAGCTAACCACGTATCGAAACGAAGGACCTTATAAATATATTATTGAGATCCAGATGTCATTTCATTTACGATAAATATTTGTTTTTAGTGGCCTTTACCTCCCTTCCCCCTTTCCAAGAAAATCGATAATATTACAATGAAATAAATGATACTGAGAAACTCCTTCGAATCCTCAGTAGTTTAGAAAAGTCGCCCTTATAGTCGCACTATATCCTAATTCTATACGCACTATATACTAAGTTCTAATCTCTTCCGGGGTGATAATCTTTTTTTGAAAAAAAAAGACTTAACTTTTGATTGTATTATTTGCTTATTAATTGCTATTATATTACGCTAGTTTTTAGGTTTAAGGGGAACGGCTGCGGTGCCTGTTTCATGCAAAATTTAATTTTGGATTGGAGGCCAAAATACCCATCCAAACGGAATGTTTTTTTTTTTTATTAAAGATTTAGTAAATATCTAGAACAGATGAGAAGTATTTTATTTATTTTTGTTTTAATTTTTTAAGTATGTTTGTAACTATGAAAAAAAATCAATTTTCATTATTTTAGAGGCAGCTTAGAAATTTATTTTCCGGTTTATCGTGACTTAAAAAAAATATATCACATTTGCTATGTAAGTATGATTACCTATATAAAAAAATAAAACATTAAAAAAAAAGGTTTTTTCGGGTCGATATTTTAAATTTTGTATCTCTAATTTGTGTTCCACCGTAAATTGGTCGTTTTTAATTTAATTTAAAGACCACCATAATGCTTTTTTTAATATTTAAAAAATGAAATTAATTTTATATTTCATTACTTCTCATCATCCGTACTAGATATTTACTAAAACTTTAATAAAAAAAAGATCATTCAGTTTGGATGGGTATTTTGGCCTCCAATTCAAAATTCAGTTTTGTATGAAACAGGCACCGCATCCGTTCCCCTTAAGTGAGATTTTTAACTTTTGATACTTAAATGAACATTTCAAAGCTCCATGGCTCATGATAAAAATAACGATTTGAGCTAAATACAGTTCGTTGAAATTCGAGACAGAAAAGCTATGCCGATTTCGTGACGCCACAGTTCACCATTTTTTGAGATTTTGTGCTTTATAGTTGATTTTTGACTTTCCCACATTGAGTCTTGCAAAAAAATTGCGTTTTCCTGTAATTTATTAATTACTTTATACTTAAGATATTTTAAGGAGATAAATATAATGTAAATATTTTATATTTTCTTTAAACGACTGGTATTCACTTTGTGGCTTCATTATTAATACATGAATTAAAAATACACTTTGTTTTACTATACATGAATACTATATATAGTATTCATATATTCCTGATGAAGAAAGCATTGCTTTCGAAAGATGTAGACATCTATGTATAAGGTGGTGAAAACAGTAAAAACAGTGAAAAGTGTATTTTTAAATCATTTATAATTTTTTAGTTTATTATTTTTATCAAAGTATTACTACGCCAATGAAGAGAACTGGCTCTTGAGCGGTAAATAAGTTAAACGTGATAATAACAATAAAAATACATAATAAACAGGGCTATATTTATTATAATGAATTATTAAGTACTAGAAATTGGGTAGCGTTAATAGATGCAATTATGGCGTATAGTTTAATTTATTATTTTTTGGATTTGAATTAGTTTTTTTTGTTTTTGTTTTTGTTTTGGGAAGAGTATTAAAATATTTTATCCCTTTGTACATATGTTTTATAATAATAATAATAATAATAATAATAATGTTTTATTTCAGCAGAACAAAGCGGTGAGTGCAATACTCTGTCTGCCATATAAAAAGTGTACATTTTAAGAATAGAAAATTACACATTGTAGAAATATAATATAAAAACAAAAAATAAAAAAATAAATTAAATTAAAATAACATATTTAACACTTATGCTACAATGGCCTGAGGGAAGTTCTCCAGTTATCAAGTTCTCAAGTTTTGTATATATTATAGAATATTTTCTTAGTCCTTCTCACTAGGAGATCCTTTGCTGAGGTGAACTAGATTTTGGAGATAGAGGGTATCAGGCGAAGAATTTCAATTTTATTTGAGTCTTTTGCAGAACGCAATACGGACATTTTATGTCAGCGGGCAATTCGCAGCTTTCTTTGTGGAGGGTTTGTAGGCAAGAAACTTCACGAAATCGATACAAATCAGGAGCACGGGACGCGGCCGCTGTATGAACTCGCCGAGGAAGGTAACACGGGGAAGCACTTTGTCTCACGACGGCTATTAAATTAATATGCCCGTAAGGTTAGTTTACAGTTTGACAATTTACTTACCAACTTAGAACTGTATGCGTACCGCTGATAGCTCCGATGTAACATTTGTTATAATCCTCCTTCGCATAAACTACGCGTGTAACAGGAGGAATGGTTAAAATGAAGCTCTCCGCGGTAGGTCCATAGGAAATACTCCAGCTAACATTGAAATCCGCTGTTAAACTGTGTACACCTAAAAAAATCGTTGTGCTTTCTCCCTTTTGTGATTAAGGTATTTCAGTTAAAAATATAATAATTATTATTTTTATAAACAATAATTATTAATCTAAAACACTCATCCAAATTGAAAAAACCTTCCGAGCAAAGATAAATGTCGCCGGCAGGACTCGAACCCGCACCCTTCTAATGTCCGGTTAGATGCTCTACCGTTGAGCTACGTCGGCTTATCGCAAACCCGCCAGAATTGTCAGCAGCATATACTAGCCATTCAATAATTACTGTTTTTATTATATTTTCACCTGTAAACAACCAGCTTTATTAGTATGAGAGGCTTGTGGCTAAATCCCTCAGATGGCGTCGAGACAAATTGTAATCTACATTTTATTGGTGAAAAAGACAAGATTTTTGTGCACAATTACCAAAGGGTAACAATTACAGTATTATTTTTATAAACAATAATTATTAATCTAAAACACTCATCCAAATTGAAAAAACCTTCCGAGCAAAGATAAATGTCGCCGGCGGGACTCGAACCCGCACCCTTCTAATGTCCGGTCAGATGCTCTACCGTTGAGCTACGTCGGCTTATCGCAAACCCGCCAAGTTAATCAATATATACTAGTGTTTCATTCAATAATTACTGTTTTTTTTATTATATTTTTCACCTGTAAACAACCAACTTTAATAGTATGAGAAAGGCTTGTAACGGCTAAATCCCTCAAATAGATGGCGTCGAGACAAATTATGTCTACATTTTATTGGTGAAAAATTGCTTTGACTTGTCAAATATTTATTAATTGATAAACTAAAGTTCTTTAAAACTTAAGACAAGATTTTTGTGCATAGTGCAAAGGGTAACAATTAGTATTTTTATAAACAATAATTATTAATCTAAAACACTAATTGACTAAACTAAATTGATAAACTTAATTGATAAACTAAAGTTCTTAAAAACTTAAGACAAGATTTTTTTGTGCATAGCGCAAAGGGTAACAATTATTATTTTTATAAACAATAATTATTAATCTGTCGGCTTATCGCAAACCAACCAAACCAACAATTGTTTGCGATAAGCCGACGTAGCTCAACGGTAGAGCATCTGACCGGACATTAGAAGGGTGCGGGTTCGAGTCCTGCCGGCGACATTTATCTTTGCTCGGAAGGTTTTTTCAATTTGGATGAGTGTTTTAGATTAATAATTATTGTTTATAAAAATAATAATTGTTACCCTTTGCACTGTGCACAAAATCTTGTCTTAAGTTTTAAAGAACTTTAGTTTATCAATTAAAAAATATAATAATTTAGAAATAACATAATCCATGAAGAACAACTCACGTCGGTTCTGAATATTGTATGTGGTTATTCGATCATATACGAGTATTGGAAATATGATTTAAAACACAACAGATATAAGAGCTCCGGCTCACTCGGACGTCATAGTTAATCGCCCGGGGCGCTATTTGATGCAAATTCTCTTGACGCCCTTACGAAGGCTAAACGAAACGTAATTTGCGAATGGCGCTCACAGATGGCGCTAATTTAAATATTTCGGACAAAAACACAATTTTAAACTTTCAGTAACAATTTATTCCATATCATATTCCGTATGTACACCCGCCAACAATCTATTCATCTCAATAATTAAAAGCATTAAAAAAGTGCTAAAAGTGTTTTTTTTTAATATTTGAATTAGCGCCATCTGTAAGCAAGTTTTCCATATCGTTTAACATTAACACTTCAAATTACGAGTAAAAAAATTGGTCGAACCTCAAAAACATATTTTAATATGAAAGCGTGCTTAAAAATAATACTGCCATTTAGGTAAGATGGCGAAAATCTCAATATATAAAAATGAATGTTTGTCCGTCTGTCCTCGATTTTCTTGAAAATTACTCCACCGGTTTCGCTGAAAATAGCACAGTTTGTTCTTATTAGTGTCGGGAAGGTTTAGAGAGTAGTTTGAATGAAATCCAATATCTAAAACTGCTGCTATAACGTTTTAAATTTAATATAAAAAATTCCATGTTGTATTGAGGTTAGCCAATAGATATAACCCTCTGGTTAGCCACATATTACGTAACCCAAAGAAGAAGGTTTGTTTGGGTAGAATATTTTCAAAATGTAAAACACAAGTAGGTACCCACTTAACTTTTTTTTTCTTTTTAGATATGTTTTGAAAAAATAAATGTTTGAAATGAAATAAAAATTTCAAATGATTGATTCTTTGTTTCTTTGTTTACAGATATTAATAGTCGTCACAAGGCATTACTTTCGCTGTGAATTCAGTTATGCTACCCAAACGACAAGCAAGAATTCACAACTTCATAACTTTATTCCAAAAAAATAAAATAATCCCGAGCAAAGCCGGGTACACATCAGCTAGTTGTGTTATAAAATTTAAAAAATTGGGTTATAGTTATTCTGGGAACCCTTATTGGACAATATTGTTCATACCAATCCTTTTGCAATGCAGGGTATCTATATAGGTACATCATATATCGCGTTCGTGTGAATAAGTTTTCAGTCCCACTTCGAATTGCCTATTCCCACTCGGCTCGAAGTGTGTTATTGCGAATGAAAAGATATCGAGTAAACCGTCGCGGGCGATCAATAACACCCCGACACTTCTTCATGCCGGAGGCGCCCTGAATGGAGAACGGAGGATGAATGCAGTCGCTCGTACTACATAAATAATCCAGTATGGAATAAACAAACTGCTGTTCGGTCCATCATTGATATGAACCGAAAGTTTTGTAATTTGATGTATAGTGCTTCGGATTAATAAAAGGCGTAAGAGAATTTTTTTGAGCAGAATACTGACAGTAAAATGAACATCCTGATACCCTCCGCGACAAAGCGATTACTTATACCCCGCGTCGTTTCGTTCTGGACAGACCACCATTTACTATCGAAATGTCGTTCGGTATGGTTTTAGTAATGTTTAGTGCTATACATGAATAATTTAAGGCACTTCTCAACGTTCCTGTTCCCCCTTCCATCACCTCCATCACTTCTTTCAATCTTAAAATATTCCCTAAAGGACGGATGCCAAAGTCCCACTGCCTTTACGCAAATGATACTCTTGTAAGACCTTGGAGACCTGAAAAATTCGCGTTATTATGCTGGAAAATCCGTCATTTTTTTAACGAAATTCTCGTAATATTTTAGCACAAGCTAATTCTCGCAACAATGTCGTTTTCTTCGTCAATTTCGCAACAATGATGTTATGTTAGCTTTTCGGTATTTTGCGGCAAATTTTGTATCATTTTATGTCTATTCAAGCTTGTCAAGACCATACACAGAGAAATATTTAGAATTGGGGTATAATCGTCCGTTCTTATTTTAAAATACGAGAAAATCACGACAATTCGCTTTATTTGCCCGAACATTGCAAATTTCGCGTTATTTGCGTAACAACAATGACGAATTTCGCTTAATAATTCGCGATATCGCAAACGCGAAATTTTCGCGTCTTTATCCATTGCACATTAAAAAAATACTTAAAAAAACCCTTTGTGATATATTATCTAGCATCTTAAAATAATTGTTAGTATTATTCAAAGGTAAAATAATAATATAATGTCAAGAGTCTTAAAATTATGGACGTGTTTCTGTCTGTAGGTAAGCAGATACAAAGCGCCAAAGTTTTTCGGTTTAAATAAAATAGGAACAGGCGGTGTATATTTGGGTTTCCCAACCTCCTGCCTCCGTTAATCTTGTTCCTGATATATTCTCGCATTGTTTGTGTTCGAAGTGCGGTCTGGCTCACTTGTGGCTGTGCGGTACTGGGGCTCGGGGAGAATCCCCCACCCCCACCCACCCCCCGGTGGGTGGCGCTCGTCATCTCGCATTACAAGCGACGGTGGTATTAAATTAACCTAAAGCCGGAAGGTATTGGGGGTTAAGTGTGCTTAAACGCTTCCCAGATGTATTTGACGTGTAATTTTACACCATTCATCCGCGGATAATCTTAAAAGCGATTTCTCTTTTGTGACTGGCTGTATTCCTTATTATTGCTTCTCAAAAAGGCTGGCACAACAGGTTAGTTTTGACGATCAAAGGCTTTCGAGAAGTTAATAAGGTATTTATATAAAACGAGTTTCCTTTTCTTCTTCTTATCTGGCAATACATAGTAACCCAACCCGACCTTCTCATATTACACGTATTGTTTAAAATGCAAAAATATTACGATGATTTTTTTCTCCCTTTTCTAAAGGCGTGTATTTCTCGTACTTGTTTAAACTACGGATCAATATTTAGGATATTATCAGATTTTGCTACCGGTAACGTTATATTTTATTTGTGGAATTGCCGTAATTCCAAGAATTTTTCCATGTAGAAAGTCATTGGTGACATTAAACAATTATTTCTATTAGTTCTATTTCAATATTATTATTACATGCGCAATTAAAACTCTCTGGGACGTCTTCAATCGGTAGAAGGGTGATTTTTTAAAAATCATTTCTCCTTCACTGTAACGTTTAATTTTTTAATTTATCAAAGAGTTTTTAAGCAATTTCTTTAAAACTTTATTACCTTTGACATTTACATTTTTAGTTTGGTTTAAGTAACTTTTATTATCTTCTGACATTTTGGCAGTCGGCGGTAGGGGGTGTAGTCGGACCATCCTCCTACAGCTTCCGGTTCATCATGAGACTCCTCGGATATCTGGTAGTTCTCAGTTTGTTGCTCCCTTCAACTTCCAGTCTTCTGTTTTCCGTCGGCTGTATGACACGAAACAGCGAGATCACGTTTCTACGATATTAGCGAACACCTCTGAACAAAGGGAAAAAAGAGCTTTAGATTTTTGTATTTCTAATCCAGAATAACCTCTACTGATTTTTAAAGGAATCTCTATTACCATTTTATATAAAATAATTATTCTCGATGTTGAGAGCCAGCGCTCAAAAAATTCCCGAAACATCACTTTGCGGGTTGCTAACTTAAACAATTCCATAAACTGTTTATCTGAAGATTTTATATGGGTAGTTAGAAAAATGTATAGTAATAATAATAAATGGATGACTTGTATAGCGCCGTTTTTGTGAAAAATTACCTCAAGGGCGCTGTACAAATATTACTTCCTATTATTTATCTAATTATGTACGAACATATACAGAAAAATATACTTACCTGGCAGGTCGCTTCAGATAACGTTTCAAAATACAAAAATCGTCGAACTCTAATCTTAAAATTTTTTGAAATACATTTCAAAATGTCTGAAAATAGCAGTTTAGAAAACAGTGAAAGCAATTCTTAACGTTTTATCTACAATTCCAGTACGTACTCGTATTTAATGCAGAATTTACTGTCGTATTATTATTACGAGTATTTATTGTGTAGATTATTGTCTTTTGAAACCATACAAATCGCTATACACGCTATACAAATCATCCAATTATTATTATTATTATTATACATTTTCCTACTTACCCGTGTAAAATTTACAAATAAATCTTACGTATTATTTATGAGTTAGCAATCTGCAAAATGTGTATTTTTGGGTGCTGACCAATGGTGCTGAGAATCAGTTGAAGAACAAATTTTCAAGGATTTTTTAAAATTAACATATAATTTGAATCGATTTAAATTGAATATGCAACTAAAATAATGAAATTTCACGATTCCATGACGTTCCAGATACATGATTGCCTCAGAAGGTTTTGGAATTGCTTTCACTTTAATACCCAATTTCGTTCGACTATAACAACCTCAAATTGTATTTCTCAATCATGACTTTTTTTCACGTGGCGTAGGTACTAAAGCGTCTACAACTCAAACTTTCCCTCCAAGCGCTGCACTCGCCCGCGCCTCGGCGGCTTGGTGTCAACGACTAGGGCGCTACGCCTCTACGCCGCTCAATAGTCCGTAGCTCGGTGCTCGGAGCTCATCGTAGAGCTACAGCTAGGCTATTATGTAGACGAGCTTATAGAAGCAGGTTACTGACTTTTCAAACAGTTATCGCATGACTGGCACGATATTGATTAATTCTATCGTTGCTTTGTATTTAAATTGTTTCCAAAATCCATTGTTTTTATATTATTACGTTTTATTTTATATATATTATTCTGCTACATTAACGCAACGCTAGGGAATCAGGAAAAAATGTGTTTTAACTTTTAAATTGCTTTTTATGTTGTAAAAGGTGTTTGTGAAGACATTTCGCAAATGACTTTTCACCTCACAGGAGCGCATATCCATTTTCGAATCTATGGTACTTTTTTATGTTACGAAAAACTTTTTTTCTTTATAGCTACGGAAAAGGTATGATAATTATGCTTATAAACTTTACCACTTAAACATAATCATTTATTTTCAAGCTGCGCTTGTTTGAATCGATGTCGCGAAATTGCACGATGATGTGATTTCCAATCTCCATTATGTATTGATTTTTTAAATAATTCTAATAATAATATAATTATAATACCCAGGTAAAATAATAACACGAGTATACACATATAGCGTAAGAAGTTTCTGGTTATATTATTTGGTGCGGTCTCGTACATTCTCAAATTACTTCTACAATTACTTGTTTTGTGTTTTGTTCGCTGAGGAGTATAAAATTATGTCACGCGCAGAAATCAATGTTTGGCAGAAAACAATTTGTTATATCAGAACTTTCATAAATACAGGTACATTGTTGATTATTTTCCCTTTCAGCCACATTTGATTGATTGTGACAAAATTATTACAAAATGTAATTTTATGAGCTTTACAAATTGAAGTTTGACGACTCTTGATGAATGTTTAAAAAATGCAAATAAAACAGTTTGCTTCGCTTTAAGTGTGTGGCCGTTCACCCTAAAATCTCGTTTTAGTGCTGCACCTTTCATTCTTCTTTCATAGTTCTTGACGAAATTTATTTTATATCAATCCAATCACAACGACATGTGTTTCGATGCAATAATAAAATCACCCTCAAAGATGAATACTCGACTATTTTGAATAAGAAATGAGCCGTAAAGAAACCCTCGGTCAGTTATGGCACTTGGCAGTGATTGCCGCGTGGTCCGCCCTTAAGTGCCGTTCTCTCTCTGACCACAACTGCTTTATGAGGCCTTTCGTGTTAACGTTTATGGGCCTAACGCAAATATGGGACGGCTGATGGCCGTATCGATTTTATGTGCCGTGTCGTGGGACCGATCGGATTCTCGTCGACGGGAACTGCCTTCATCGGGTTTTAATTTTGATTAGTCAGCTATTGTTTCCTTTTGTATTATGTGGAACACTTCGTTTTGGTAACGATTTTCAAGCCGTTCTTTGTTGTCACTCGTGATCATAATATCGTTTACGATCTCCGTAACGTAATAGGCATTCGAGTCGGGTTGTTTGCAGGATCGATGGTATAGATTTTTTTTATGTGCACGTGTCCGCGCTGCCAGTCTGGGTTTAGCGATGTTGATTGTATAATATCTAAATACTGGTTTTGTTCTCTGATAATTTTCTAGTAGTAATTAGTAATTTTCTGATAGTTAAATGGATATTTCAATGCTGCATAGCTTATGTTGGAAATGAGGTTGAGAGCTGAAAATAGTTGCCTTGGCCCATATATTTTTTGGTGCTTAAGACATGAGGTTTTCTGCTTTACCTATAGATATAGATAGACGATGCGTACTTTGATTTCCCCGACCAAAATGCAATGGGCAGTGTAACTTTCCCAAGCATTTGTGTCACTAATATTCATTTAAGGTCGTATTACAATGCTGAAAACATCCTGTTTTTTAATTCCAATATGATTTTCTAAATTTGCAATTTATCCACTCTATCGGTTGGTATCATACAGTTGCTACGAGGCCTCCGGTGTGGTGTTATTATAAACTAAAATAGATGCCATTTCTGACATGTCTTCTTTGTTTCCAGGTGATGTTGAATTCGAACTAAGTGACAAGTGCTCAGCAGTGTCTCGCGTGCACGAGAGCGCGCGTCGCGCCCCCAGAGTGGCCGTGCAGCGCGCCGGCCCCGCCCTGCTGGAGGGAGGCGGGCGCGGGAGGGCCCCCGCGCAGCTGACGGCGCCCCCGCAGGGCCCCGCGCCCCCCCGCGCCAAGGACCGCCCCCCCGGCGCAAGGGACCCCTATCTGTAAGTCTAAACACTACCAACATTACAAAAAAAAAACAAACATCGTGGTGGCAGTTACGTCATTAACGCCACATTCTCCTTATAAATGACTAGAAAACGGATTATTTGCATTAAAAAAGTCGTCCAAATATTCCAGCCATGTTATAACACAAGAAAAAGTAGAATCTCTAAATCGATACACTACCGACATTGCAAACAAGCCTCGTGGCGTCAGTGACGTTATTAACGCCAGTAGATAACGGTTTATATGTATTAAAATGGTAAAAACATGAATGGTGTGCAATAAAAATCCTTAAATATACAGAGAAAATAAGAAAAAAGTTTATAAAATACGCAAGTGTATTTTAAAAGCTCTAAATTTGAGTACAAACAATGTAGATGTAAAACTCTTGTTCTGTTCAGTCCCTGCAGATTACAAGCTTTTAGTAAAGCTCGTCTATGCATCAACCAGCTTGTGAGCGAGAACTTTGTTGTGACGCGGTTATTTTTACATTGTTTGCTTTTAGTCTGTTTCACTGAGCGATCTCTAGTGGTCGGAAAATGTCTGCAAAATAGGCATTAAAAAATTATTGACTAAAATACGTATTCATTATTAAAAATTTCCAAAGTGTGCACCAATCCGATGTACGAGTATACATTAACCATTGTTTGATTTAAAATAAATAAGTTTTGCGGTGCTTTATTATCTTTCTTCAATATTTCTGCTGGAGCAACAAAATAAACGATTTGATATAGTAACCACGGTTTGTTCGTTTGATCTGAGCCAACCAAGGTACCTATTGGTATTTTTGTGTTTATTTTACCGGTACGGAACGTGCTCCGAAGAACTAACGCTATTGATTCCCTTTGCACCGGTGCACAGACAAGTGTAGATACGAAACTCTTGCTCTACCTTTGTGCACATTTGAGGTATCATGAGAACGGGCAGTTTTTACGACTCGTTAACGAGATTAAATGATTTGACGGCTTATTTATTTCCTCCTTAATACAACATGGGTCTCTTCAAGACCCACATTCACCCCTTTCTTTCTTGAAAAGACCCTACACACAGCTTCCCCAAAGGTGACTCTCGTGTGATAAAAAGTATGATAAAATGACCTTTGTATCTTTACCCAACCTTTTAAAGGTTGCACATCGCTATTCCACTCTGGTAAAAAACAACCCCGTGGATTATAAAAGTGAGTGAGTTTCCTTGAATCTGGAACTCTTATCGCAAATCATAATATCAGGTAAATATTACAATGCTTTGTGTAATGACGTCATCTACCCCTTTCATTCCGTGTTACATATTAAATTCATGAGTTCAACCCTTTTTTTTAATTTTTACCCATACTACACTACACTCGTTTCACCAATCGAACCGAACGACGGCTAAGTTAAAAATCGACTCAGACGTACTTCGCTAAGCGTTGTTTTGTCAAATTTGCATTCGCGTAATTTTGCTGGAAGGGCGCACTGAAATCGGAGTCAAAATCTCAACTTGATTCATAAAGGCGCGATAAAAAGTTGACAGTCTTACTTTGCGCATTCTATAATGTAAAATAAAACATTTACTTATTCGCAAAAGGTGCATTATGATTTAATCTCTAAAAACTTATATTATTACGAAAAAAAATGTCTTTTGTCATTGATTGATCGCTCAGTCAAAATGTGTTTGTGAAATTGAATTGAATAATCTTTGCGTGTTAATTTTTACTTAAGGGTTCGATCACCTTCGATTGGAAAAAGCGGCTGATAGGGTTTTACACATCTTTATTATTTTACTTCTCGAATACAATTTTTCCATGTGTCTATTCTTATTGAACAAGACCAAATGAATCAGGTTTAAATAATTATGATTTGTATTAAATTATAACTACCCGTTATTCCAGCCCTTATAACGATAATTTGAGAGAGCATCTTTCTACCTTCATAGCCAAATGGGATCACGTTTTCAACCTTCATAGGAGTTACCGGAAACTTGATGGGGTAATTTGTGACGTTTTTTTTTTTAAATAATTATATTTTTACACCGTTTGCGGTTCAGGAGAATACTGCGTGGAGTGAACAGAAGGGTCCCTTTTATTGTAGCTACAATCTTTTGCGGGTAATTTAAATCAAAGTAATTGCTCGCGTCTGCCGGTCTTAATGGAATTTTGTGTAATTTGAAGTTATAATTGAATTAAATCCGAGATTTAAATTATTTTGTGTACCCCTTAATTTCCGCAATTTCCATTTTTTTTGTTGCCCAAAGATCGTAAAAACGAGTTTTTATTTTCCATTCACGGCGGCGGCTTTAGAGCTCGCCCGCCATTGTGTCGCTGTAATTTATTTTTCGCGGCGGCAGTTTCCCGGAAACTCGGCCAACACCGACGTGAAAGATAGAAAAGGTCGCGGTGATATTTACATGCAAATTCGGTATAAAAATCCATGTTGACAATGCGCCACTTGCATTCCCTATTGCCCCGCCAAGCTTCGCATCACCTAGCCGAGCTTAATGAAGGGATTCCGCGTTTCGAGAGCTTTGACATTTTAATGTTACGCGTTTCTGTCATTTAGCTGCATGGGCGTTTATCCAACTCCCGCGTCACTAACACTAGCACCAGGCATGTGTATTTGTGTATCACATAACATCCCCGTGGAAAGATTCAAAACCGAAGCACGTTTCAATATTTTTTCTGCCTTGTCGTAGGCTTCACCACCGCTGAATGTCGGACTATCCCTGTCTCTCGTCGTTTCCCCCAGGGCGTGTTTGCTGACTAACCGACTGGGGTAAGTACCTGCAACTACTGAATCGGTGCACCGCCGGATTTAATTACGTCACGTTTTGCTGACTATGTTTAATCATTTTTAGTTGTCCCGCCCTACATCAATGCACTTTCGATAAAAATGTTCCCGTTGCACTATCGTGATATTAATGTAATGATTGTCGAAATCCGTTGTTGCATTAGTATTCAAATATTCAGGATGAAATTTGATTAGATTCGAATGTATGCAAATTAATTATAAAAAAAACAATAATCATATGCGGATATTGTGAGACATACATTTTTTTGGCTCGTGGTAAAACGTTGTCAATACATTCTAAGCTGTTTTTAATTCAACTTCGATGACGCAATTATTAGAATGTCAGTGTAGGTAGGTAGATACCCATACATATTTTGCTTTGATTGCCGGTTTGGATTTATTTGTAGAGCCGTTCCGGTATTTCCATCAAATACGAAGCACAGTGACATACTAAAGGATATCTCTGTGACGTACGCAACTAGTGTTAAAATAAATATCGTATTTCCGCGCAAAGCGAATACACTCCATTATTTACAATTCTTCCGGGGTAGCAAATAGGAAGCGAGTTTCCCACATTCCCAAGTAATTTAATGCATGCAGTATCCTTTACAATCGACAAAGAGGATTCTGCTCGCTGGATTGTCGTTTTTGTGCGGTAACGCTGGAATACTCAGCGCGGAAGTAATGCGAATGTTGATGTTATAAGTCGGGGACGCCCCGGGCGTTGGTTCGGCAACGCTATCAAGATGGAAGTTGGATAATTAAGATATAACGGACCCTGTTGTGCAGGATGCTTGGTCCATTACCTCTGTTCCTCAGATGTACTGTACAGTTAATGTACGATCTTTTCATGTATAAAGTTGTTTCTTTCTCGCTAATTTGCTGTGAAAGCATTTCTGAGCGAAAGTGGGTGCTATTTGACTGTCGGAACAATTCTGTTTTTACGCTAGCGTTTTCGGCAATGTTGTAAAATGATCTTTTGAAATGGAAATATTTTAAACAAAACAATTTTTAATTCTTTAAACAAAATATTTTAAAATGATGCCACAAAGTGAATTTTGCATTTGTTGACGAGGGAAATAGTTTGTTAGCGCCGTTCTATTCAATATGTATTTCATTTTTTATCGCTTCGACCTATGTGTAAAAATGACTCCACTTTACGATAAGTGTATAATACATGCATACACATTTATATGAATTTAACATGATAGTTTATATAACTTATAAGTATCGAAACGACTAATACCAACCCATTATAATCAACAATAAAGAGTTTTATTATTTGCAATGTATTTGTAATGATTGGTAATTTATTGTATTCAATTTGAAGCATTGTGGACACTTTACTAACAAACTATTTATGAACCATCACCGTCTCCTAGTAGGCATAGAGGATGGCACGCCTCATAACTCTGTCTTGGCACACATTTTTTGCCGTATTCACATTGAAAAACACTTTTTCTGGTTTTCCGACCATTGATTTAAATATTGTATTCACTTGATCATGCCTTCCTTATGTTCTTGGGGTTTCTTCTTCTATTGTAATGTATTCTCTTAACAGTCTTTTCTCTGTCCACCTACTCTACAATCTCTATACGAGGTGTGTTCAAAAGAAAAGGTGAATTTTGAATTTTCGCGGGCTGTGTACATTCGATTATCGATTTTTTTTTTGTTATGTTGGTACACATATATTTATCATATGTTAGCATTATCAGCCATTTTGGATCAGTGGTTTGTTTTTGACAACTGGAAAGGTTAGTCACGTTTTTGGGTGTTCTTCGATTTTTTATTTAGGTTCGTTTTCTGGGGCATCATCAGTCCGGTTGAAGTGAAATTTTAGATTTGCTTTATTTTCTATATCCTCATCAGCATTTCTTCAAAAAAAAAATAATTCTTTTTAGAAAAAAAATGTTAATAATTGTTAATCCTATGGAGGAATTTCCTAGTTTTGGTCGGAACTTGATAGCCGTTTTCTGGGGCATCATCAGTCCGATTAAGGTGAAATTTTAGATTTGCTATGTTTTCTATGTCCTTATCAGCATTTCTTCAAAAAATCCAAAAAATCGATGTTCTTCGATTTTTTACTAAAATAAGAAAAAATAAAAAAAATCGAAGAACACTCAAAACGTGACTAACCTTTCCTGTTGTCAAAACAAACCACTAATCTAAAATGGCTGATAATGTTAATATTTGATAAACATATGTGTACCAACATAAAAAAAAATCTATAATCGAATGTACACAGCCCGCGAAAATTCAAAATTCACCTTTTCTTTTGAACACACCTCGTATGTCGAATCTCTCTAAGAGTCCCTCTAGTAAAAAAATATTGAAAATCTTTTAGTATTAGACTACGGGACAACCCGTTCTTCAATCCAGCCAGCATTTATTTCTCTCTTCATAAATTAACTACATGTTGTTTTCGTTACGTTTGTTTTATAAAATCGGTATTGGCGTAAATGATACTCTCTTACGTCGGAAAGCTACTTAACTATATCTTCAATGTACGTGGACCGAAGTTTATGCAATGCTCATATGGAGAAGACCTCTCATTTGATTTCGTAGAGAGATTTCTCAGATTTTAAGAGGGTCTATATCAGGGATAGCCAGTGTGTCGATCGCGAAAGTATTTTTGGTCGATCGCGGATCTGTATTTTGTACTATTTTTTCTTCATTTAAACGATTCCAAACTACTCGACGGTCTATCTCCAAGTTCCCACTACTGTTCCGTTAATTTCCTTTATCTTCTATTTTTTACTAGAGAAATATATAATTATATTGTATTGATTTTTTTTTTGCATAGTTTTTTTTAAAAATATGTATGGAATATCTGTTTTCAAAATGCATGCACATTTTCGAATTCTAATTGGGTTTTTATTGCTTTCTCATGATATAATTAGAAGCGATAGAAGTCGATCGCCACAATTTTTTTTAACAACTCGTCGCTCCTAGAAAAAAAGTGTTGCCACCCTGGTCTATGTAATACTGTTACTATATTTACTGTTTCATATTGTAAACATTCTTGTGAATTTTCGTTTATTTTTGTGAGTTTTCTAGCCGCAGTCGAATCGTGGAATCATCGTAAACAAATCAAATTCGTATAAAACTTGAGGATCCGATAAAAAAAAATGTTAGGGTTTAGTTTATAGACTTAGATTCTATTTCTTATAGCCAATCATCAAAATTATATAAATTAAAACACTTGCAGGATAAAATACAATACACCTTAAACTTACAAGAAAAGGACCCATAAAACAGTGTCTATATTAATTTGTTGCTGTTGAGTTTATGCGACCATTTTTGTGCTTGATGGTTTTTGGAAGGTTTTTGCATGCTATAAGTACCGTGCAGGGATTCCTATTGTGAGGGAGTTTTGTTTGTTTTGGGTATAATGAGTTTTTCTGTAAATCATGTTTTATATTCACGTTTTCACGTGTTGAGCGTTTTAGTTGAAATTTGTCAGAAACAGTAACACTTTTTTATTTGAAGGTTATTATTTTTATGACTCAAAATAACAAATTTTCATATTATGGAATTTCCCAAAATATTTTGACATATTTTAAACTGCTTTAGCTGTTATTTTTTAAAATAAAATTAATTAATAATATTTTGTGTAAATCACTGTTTAATATATAAACATCAAATTATTTCTGTATTTTTCATTTATTATTTATATAATTATAACGAATAATAAATATCAATTTTATGTTATTAATAATAACCACAATTATTGAAGAAGTTATTATTTTTTATTTATTTAATGTAATTCAAATTTGATAATGTTATTCAATCACAACAATAAAAAAATTTAAAACTCAAATACTTACAGAACTTATTAATAACATTATTAAATTTAATTTACATTAAATTAAAAATATATGTATATTTAACGGAGTTTTACGAATTATACACAAAATCAATTTCTTCAATAAATGCATAATTATTTTGTGGTGTAAATAAATAAATATTCATATATTAAACAGTGATGTAAATAGTATTTCATATTATTCATACGCTTTAGCTGTGTTATTTCATTGACTAGGTACGCTTGGTTTAATTTGAGTATAAATCTAACGCGTACTGAATGCTGTACCAGGTGGGTACTGGGATTTTTTTCACCCCCGATTCGAATAAAAATGTCTGTCAGTGGAGCACACGAACCGTAATTGAAAAGCCTTCAATCCTCCCGTGCAGCCGACACTCACCCCCACCCCTTCCCCCCGACTCTTCCAGCGCTCTGAATGTATTTTTATTTGCTTTAGCTTTTTTCAATAATCCCATTAAAGTCTGGCGTTGCATACGATAATAAACATGCTATAAATAACTCATTTTGTCGATACCAGGAATTCTACTAAATTGCTGAGTGATTTGTGACCTCATATTCTCGAGTAAACGGGAATTGCGGCACTTCAAAACCAATATACGGACATACAATAATGTTTACGTATTGTATTTATTTCTCTACCCTTTAGTTACTACCCGGCTTCACCCGCAATTCAAACACTTTTTCGACAACCTTATGTAAAAAAATACTGGTGTCTTATTTTTTGACAGTTAAATGGGTATTGAAAAGCTCGTGATAGAAATAAGGTTGCACCTTAATGTATAATTTCCAGGAAAAGTAGTGCAAATTTCATGATGTCATAGTTCACAGTTTGAAAGTTTTTGTTGCTTCAAGTTCAACAGGTTTTTTATAATCATCTATATATATAAAAATCACTGTAAGTTTGTTTCTCCTCGATGTGCTCGAAAATTACTCTACCGGTTTCGTTGAAAATAGTACAGTTTGTTTTTATTAGTGCCGGGAAGGTTTAGAAAGTAGTTAGAATGACATCCAATATGTAAAATTGTTGCTATAACGTTTTATAACTATAGTATTAAAACATTGAACCCGCCATTTTTTATTTAGGTTAGCCCATAGATATAACACTCTGGTTAGCCACAGATTGGATATTCGAAAGAAGGTTATTTTATGGTGGAATATTTTCAAAATGGAAAACACGAGTAGGTACCTACTTAAGAATCAATAAAATATTCAAATGAATGTTTCTTTATTTGGAAATCGTTACTTTCGCTGTTAAATCAATTATGGCACCCTAATGACAAGTAAAAAAGTAAACTTTCACAGATGAACAGCTTTTGAATTCTTTGTGAGTTTTTGAATTCCATTATCGATTGCCGACTTTTTTTTTTGAAAGATATTCATATTTTATGAAATATACAAACAATTTAGAGGGTACTACCGACTTGATCCGTAATATTGCGCCTCATCCAATTCGGTCACAAATACCAGAATTGGCAGAATTATCTTTAACGAAGCGATCAAGCCATGATGGCCCTAATCCAACACTCATAGATAAGCCTCCCCGACAAGTGGTCTCGAGATAAACACCCATAATCGTATAATCGACACCGAGCCTCGATAAACTTTCCTCGTTACCCGCACACCGCTCTGGTCTCCCGGTTAATGAGTCCACCCAGCCGTTGCTGGTCAACTCAACCCGACCCTGTGACTTTCGATCATTTTTTGTTGGCCATACCTAGTGCCTGCCCTGCCGCTAATGACCCGGTTCATTAATCATCCGTACCGGGAACCACCCCTGTCGCTGGGGGTAGGTACAGTACCATTACTTTAACAATACCGTAGCTACGTAGACGGTTGGGAGCAGTTGGGACTGTTGTGCGGTATTCATATAAAAAAAATCACTTGTGATGAAAAAAGATTTTCAGTTGTATGTTTTTGTAATTTTAAGGTCTTGTTTTGAATGTATAAATTAACGTTATTATATCTTTCCCGTGAAAAATCACGGAATGTAACTTGACTTGCCAAGATGAAAACCGAAAAAATTTGTTTCTGCAAAATCAAAAAAATATTGCACATTTCAAATTTAGAATAAAACTAATTATTTAAAATATATTATCGATTGGTACTTTATCGCTTGTTTAAATTAGAAAATGTGTATTTTTTATTTAATAATTTTCACAATATTTAACACATGCAGGAAAATTTTATTGTAGCTTTATTGCCCGGCTTCACCCGAATTGCAGTGAGCTTTTATTTCGTCTCCGTAGCTCATGATGAGAATGACGTTAAAAGGTGGAAGTAGTTGATTTTTACCTAGACACTCGAGGCGGGAAAAGCTTTGGAAATATGACGCCAGTGTTTACCGTACAATTTTTCCTGCTTGAGGATTTTGTGGAATATGGTTTAGACTTTTCTTTTCGAGAATTCGTGTATTTTTCGTATTTCGTTTTGGTCTCGTTCTTTCAGTTGCCTGCCATCAAATATTTATTTCCACGAAGTATGACGGTGCAGAAGAGTCCCTTAATAAACCCCCAGCCCGCTTTTCTGTTTCCCCATCATTGTCCAGCCCCGCATTAAAACTTTTATTGTAAAACTTTTAATTGATTTTCACGTAGAAGTGTAGTAGTACCGGTATTGTTCCCCAGCCTCTAGTCGGTCCTACGGATTTTTTAACAACTTCAAATCAGTTTCTGTGGATAAAATGTTACCTTGGTCATTTAAAATTTTAACTATTCCACATCGATTTCGATTCAGTTAAGAGTGTTAATGCATAACTTACAGTATTTGTTAAGTCTAAAAGAGTTGAAATTATTACACCACTTTAAGCCCCGATTTTCCGGTATTTGATCATTTATCATAACTTTAACTATTCCGCATTGGTTTCAATTCAGTCAACACAGAACTCGGACTATTTGTTAAGTTTAAAAGAGGTGAACATTTCATACCATTTCTAGCTTCGATTTGCCGGTACTTGGTCATTTAACCTTTAACTATTCAACGGTGGTTTCGATTAATTTGTCATACTATTTGTCAAGTGAAAATATTACACCACTTCTAGCCCCGGTTTTCCGGTACAGTATGGGCATACGAGTTGCTGGTGAATTTGCATAATTATTATACATAGTAAGCGTCGGGAGTTTCTCTATGGAAGTTTTCTCCCAGGACGTGTCGCCTGCCGCAAGTTTTATGGGCCTACATTAGCATCGTGTACTAAATAATAATAATAATAAAGTGGTAGCTCGTAAAACACGTCAGGTCAGGCTTTCGGGCGATTTTACTCAACGGTCTCTTACCTTGGTAAGTAATTAAAATTATAACTTACCCTGAGTGTTTTATATTTATCCGAGCTGCGTTGGTGGCAAAAAAGAAACAGAAATTATTAATCTTTTTTACTTTAAAAAGTTCAATTTGCTATGGCCTCAGAATATAGTGCCACAATATTTCATTGAATTTACAGAACTCGTAGTTGTTTGATCCACCTTATCTCTGGGATGCTAACAAAATTGCTAACACGTCTCTAGATACTGAACGGATAATCCCATGAAGTGTAATCAATACCGATTAGGAAGAAAATTGAAGTCGCCAATTTACATAAGACTTTTCGACTCTTGGTGCTCAGGCCAATGAAATTGATTATCTGTTCAAGAAAGATTTTCGGTATTTGATTTAATTATTTTCTAAGTAATTTGGTTTATATATATATATATATATATACATATGAAATCCGCACGTTATTTACAACGCGTCCAACAGGCTAATAGGTGTGCAATACTTAATATTTTATAGACATTTCTAAAATATGGATAATTCAATTTTTAATAATATGGTTGTTAACCCAATATCCAAAAAAATGCTCACATTATTCACAGATACAATATTTAGTACAAAGAAGTGTGCTTATTATTCAGAAAAATATTCCACATAAGAAAGAAAAAAATAATATTAAATGTAAGAAAGAGAAACGGTACGAATAAGGAATATACATGTACAAATTGCAAGTGCGCCCCACTGTAGAATTTGGCAGCCACCTCTGTAAAAATATCTGAAAAAAAACTCTTGACTCTGTGCAGAAACGGGCGGTCCGTTTGATAGATTCGCCTATCTTAACAAGCGGACTGCAATCTTTGGAGCACAGACGTCAGATGGGAATGCTGTCCTTGTTCTACCGGTATTTTAATGGAATATGCTCTGAGGAACTAGCGTCATTGATCCCTTCGGTACTGGTGCATAGTCGAGAAACACTCCAGACGCGCGCCCAGCATTTGCACACGGTTGACATTTGCCACATGAGAACGGTTCGCTTCTACGATTTGTTCAACAGCTCGGTTGTGGAATGATCTGCCGGCCTCTGTGTTTCCTCAATCCTACAACACTGGTCTCTTCAAGGCCCAAGTTCACTCCTTCCTATCCTCTAAAAGACCCTCCACACAGCATCCCCAAAGATGATATAGGCCTTGAGGGAAATTATTTCCCCTAGGGCCTCCTGTGTGCAGTGCAGTTACTGTAAGAAAAAAATAAGAAAATACTGTTTTGTCCGAAACTAAATAATAATATGGATAATGCACCCTAATTAGAGTTCAACTTAAGTGACACTTTTTAAAATTTCAATGGGGCACCGTCTTAACATGTTATACCTAAGGTATCAGAAAAAACTGTTTTTAGTTTTTTTTTCATATCTTATTATTTTAGGTCATTGAAATTTGAACTCATTTTATTTTTCTCTAAAATCCGAATCTTCCGAAACAGCTTCTAATTTGCAAAACCCCATTCACAACACATCGGTTTATCACTTCAATGTTTCTGTTGTATTATATACATATATGTATTATTTTAACTTAACAAAAACACTGTCTTAAGTCTCTATTTTGTTCAAAAATGTTTTATTATCAAGACCATTAAGTTAACTTGCTACCATCAACTGCTTACCTTACGAAGAACAATCGAATTTTTAATTTTCATATAGGCAGTCCAGTTAACCGTATTGTATAACCCACATCTTCATTCCCCACCGGCCTAGTCTCCCTGGCTCCGTAATAGCTAAGTGGTTAGTTTGAACCTAGTAGTCCGGTACAGTTAATGACTTGCTTGTATTTGCATATTGCCATCAGCGTGCCACTGGGCGCCGCTACAGGGGGGTGCCCCCATCTGACCGACCCGACCCTATTCGGCTCGAGGGATGTATTCATTAACAAATTCATTTCCACGAACACCTACCCCGTCTTGTTAATAAATATGTTTGCTGCCCTTTTGTAAAATTTAGGAAGACGCAATGCCGCCTATACATATAAGCAGCGCATTCAGTTGCAGATCCATTCACGCATATGCTACTTGTTTGAATCTCGTAAGCAATCATTCGAACTTACCCTCAAATATGTTCGTACTCGCATCTTGTCTGGCTCAAACTCTGTTTCTTTAAAAAAAAAATTTTTTCTCCCAATCCAAATTACTCAAATCATTGTGCATAAGACGTTTTCAAATACTTTCAATATTAAATTAATTTGTCAAAAGATTCACACTTTTAGATTTACACATTTGTCCGCTATGTTGGTAGGAAATAAACTTAAGCAAATAAATACATGTAAGAAATTATGTTTGAATTAGATCGGCGCCCACTTGGCTTTCAGTGTCTGGGCTTTTTATTCTAAGGGGGTATTGCTAGAATTCTAGTAGGGGAAGGCGATTGCTACGTATAAAAAACATATACTGAATAAAAAAAACTAGCAATTTCTGCACTCATTTTACACAATTGAAGTTACGTATCGTAATATTTAACTCCTGTCACGGTTAGTGCCTCCAACCCCGTGTTACATGAGCGTTTCCCAAGTTTCTTCCAACTTCATTGCCTGAGATTTGCATGCGGGACATGAGCATATGGAGGACCGGGAACCACATTACCGGGAAGCGTACGAACAAATTGTTTCCTCCGGGTAGCAAAGGATAAAATGCTCTCTCCCAACACCAAACTTTCCAGTCAAATGACACACCCCTTCTGTGTGCGGGCTGCTTCCCCTCGGGTGACCGAGTTTGAATTATTTAACTTGCGTAGAAAGGAATATTTTCAACTACATTTTGTGCACCAACGCGGTTACGGTGAAATACACGTTCATGTTTTATTTATATTAACCTTTTACTTATACAAAACAAATTGATGTTTCTTTTGAATTTATAATAATATTAGTACTTACATGAACCTTTTACGACCGATGTCATTGGACATCATTATCCTTGAGCTACTAATTTTTGTCCCTCATCTCTTCATCGTTTATGGAAACATCAGCCTTTTATTTTAGCTTAGCAGTAAAGTGGGTCAAATTCCCGGAAGTTGAAAGTTTTAAGTAAAATATAAAAGTCAGCCTTCTTTATATATTTATTCGTCGTTAACTTCGATAGTCTCCTGCAGGCTTGGCACCCGGCCTAATGCCAGAAATATGGAGCTCATAATGGCGGCCCCGCGTGTTCTGGTCAATATCCTCCCCCCCATCAATGTCTAAATACCGTTTGATGGTGTTCGGTCGAACTATCTAGTCCAAACCGTCTGTGAAATAACTTATCTAAGAATCATAATGATAACAATCATCGTTATTGGCACATAAATGCAGAGACTAACCGCTGGTGTTATTTATTACACGACGATTAGTTACTTTTATCGCATTGTTTTAAGAGTCATTCTTTAACAACCGTCAATAAGTGATTGAACAATTCAATTAATGTCTTTTTGATTCTTGTATCACATTAAGTAAAGGCACTTTCTTAGGTTATAATATGAGGTCTGTAGAGATAAATCGGCTCCAACAGTCTGCGGGGTAGAATATCGTCACTGAGAGAAATGGGCGGCTTAAGCCACAGCGGGCGTCTCTTGGATTTTCCTTTACAACTTCAAACCACTTTGGTTAACTGCCATTCTAGTCATTTACGTTTACTTTAAGATAAATCGTTGTTTTAAACTGTTCATAATCCGTATTGTTCGAAACAAAGTTTACGATATTGAGAGGCTTAGACGCTTTATTGACAAACGACTACCTGGATGAAATGACTTTTATTACTAATTAGCTATCTGGGATTTAACAAATATTTTTTTCAGTCCCTACAGGCTTTTAAATATGTATGCCTAGAAGTGCCAACAATATTGAAATTTGTATAGGAATATCGCAATGTTTTCGATTCATTTTAAAAGTGCCATATATGTTTTATTTGAAAATTATCTTTCAGATTGTTTTATTTGAAAAAATATATATATATTACTGAATAATAACATTTTAGTATCAACCAAATAAAAAATATTGCCAAAAACTCTTACCACATACATTTCTACTCCAACCGTAGAAAAAAATTATAGGACACCAAATTTAGAAAACACTTTCCTTTTGTTTTAAGAAATTTGTGAATTTATTTATTAATTTTCGGGAAATTGACAGTTTACCTTATATTATATTGTATACATAAAATAAAATCGATTTTCTCCTCATGACCTTACCTCTAATAAGACAAGACCATAATAAAATTTTATAACCAAAATATATAAAACAAAAAAACCGCACATGGCAAGTATTACAAAAATATTATATTATGGAGTTCTTATTCACGTTGTAATTTAAGATGTCCACATATATTAAGACAATAATATATCGATAAGACAGGATATATAATAAATTAAGTCAAATTAATAACAGATTTATAAAATATAGTATTATATATATATAAACAAAAAATCACTTATGACTAGTCAGAAAAACATTATTTTGTGACTAGTCAACCAAAGAAAATTGAGAAGAATTATTATTTCTCCCCATGATAGAAAAAAAAAACTTATGTAATGTATGGATGGCCTGGGGTAAATTTGTGGATGAATATGACCTTCCGAGACGGCTCGAGGGGTTCCAAGTAAACGTATTCTCTCGTTTCTTTAAAACTACTACTTTTATATAAACTGTGAGCTGGTTTCTGAATTTTCTAAATATTTAAACAAATTGGGTATTTGCTCCATTAAATCTATTTACGTCAAGCCAAATGTGACTGCTTTTTATAAATATAGAATATTATTTTCCCAATTTGTTCTTGGATTTTCCAACCAGACAATAAATCATTAATATGTGACATAACCTACTTAGGAGGCTCTCAAGGCGACCCAGGTGCAGCAGTCCTTTTGTAATATTATCATCTCTTATTAATTGGGGATTTTACAAGTATTCTTCCCGCAGCCACCGACGAGAATCCCCCGAGAAAAGTATTTTTCTTCTCATTAAAACTTACCTTTTTTATCGTTTTTTTCTTCTTTAAGGCTCGTGTAACTTTAATGATTCACCTTGTTCTTCGACCAGAAACTTCCAAGTTGAATTTATTTCTTCCATTAGCGAAATGTATCATGAACTACCACTTGAATTAATTATTATTGTATGTGTAGCGATGTGGCCTACTTCTATTTGCGGAAGGTATGGGGCGTACAAAGCGGTCGGGTTTAATTATTGTACGATGCTGCTGAAAGGTGGTTGGTTGGCGACTTCGGAAACGCCTCAAGGGATGAACGCGCTGACATTATACAACATTTTGTAGCTACGTATGTTTTACACGAAATTGAAACAAAACTTCGATCGCTGCGGTCTTGCGAGTCACTCGTCGAAGTTTCGATCAAGATATCAGAGTATGTATTGAAACATCCTAATGGTCGACTAATTGATACTCTCCCCCATACTCTGGTGATCTTATCTCTGACATGTGTATTCAGTGTTCCGTGCTCAGTGCGGTGCGGCTGGCATATATTATATGGTTTACTGGCTAACCTTCGCCTAGCATGTGGCGTGTGACACCACTTGAGCTTATCGCCTCCTCTGAATAAAATAAATGAAAGTAGTGAAGCCTTAGAACACTCGCGCCCCGACCGCGTTTGGAGTGTTTTCCTGAATAGCCTACCAGTTTTTCACGAATATCCTTTATTCCTTTATACTTTAATAAATATTCTGAGAACCATTGAAATAAATTTAGTGACACGAGCGAGCATGCGTGTTAAATTACCCTTGTCAAAGATCGGGGTACCGCGTAAAGATGTTTCACGTAACGTAAGCTCTGCTTCAACCTTCCTTTATCTTATTTAATTAATAATAATAAATCTCTCAGTAATCCAATGCAATCCAGTTTCGACCTTTATCCCATTGTTTTAGAGCACCATATGCGTGCCATACCCCAGAAAATTGACGATTTCTGTAAGCTTCCCCCTCGAGGCCGGGCCGGGGTGGACCTTCCCTATTGTTCTGGCCACTCGGGGATGATGAATGGTTCGGCGTTGTTAGGGATCCCCCTGAAGGGACACGCCAGCTCTGCGGACACATCGCAAATATTCCACCCACTACTGAACATCACTCAGAGACCTCGTGTCCGGCGGAAGTGATAGTTTCATAGGAATAATACTCTTGAACTTGTTAAGAAAAGCCGTTCATCGTCTAGCCATAGGTTCCCAAACTTTTTTCCCTGTGGACCCTTTTGATGTTCTTTTAATTTTTCGTGGACACCCCCTCCCCCCCCCTCCCCCACATGCCCCAGCCTGTCTTTTCTAAAGTGCGCAGTAGGCTTGTTGATCGAAACTTACTCCGATCCATGGGCCCCCTTTTTCTCCCTGCCGTGTACCCCCTGCAAATCTAAATGGCTCCCAGGACTCTGTACGGACCACTTATGGTGTAGCAACAGTTGTATTGTGATTTAATGAGGTGGGTAATCGATGCGATCAGCGCTCTTATATTTTATTTGTTGGGTGTTTTTGAACCTCTTTTAACCGTACTGAACAAGACACCACTTTATGTCTACCACCACCACCATGTCACCTTTTCTGTGTGCGTAATACATTGATAATATCTTTTGTAGCATTTAATCGTACCAGAAAATTGACTGTTCCGTGTTTGATAGATAAAAGACATTCGCCGTCGCCAATAATGATCATAATGAGGAGGATATTTTACGTTCATTTTGTGGAAATCACCTCGAGGCCGCTTTGTGCAAAGATGTCATCTGTCGGTGACATTATCTGAACACACATGTTCTATCCATTTCTAATTTGGATTTAAAGCCCCGTGTAGAGGAAATTGTCGCCACTGTTGAGGTGTAGATGGAGATATGGTGTAGGTACCTACTACATTAAACACACTTGTTCCCCCACTTTATAGCTCGCTGTCATAGGCATGATAAGATCTAGTTACCTCCTGATCATGTGTGGTTTAGTTTCTTATTCTAAAGATATCACGGCTAGATTAACAAGTCAATAGCTTTCTCCTTTAATGTAACCCTGTTATAATTAAACCCGATTGAATTGTTGTAAACCGGGGGTGCCCATACTCATTCTTACGGAGATCGACTTTTAAATTATTAGGACTCAATCGATTAACTACTCTCTACAGCTAGCCACACTTAAATTTTCAGGTTGCTAAATATGGAACGAACGAACGAATTAAAAATGTTCAATTTTTTTTTATTGAGATTTAAAAACCTCATTTTAATATTTAATCATTGTAGAAAATAATATTAACATAAATATTGACAAATCTTGAATTTAAGATATGGTATCGATGAAGATGACATACATTGAACTGGTCTCATTATCTAAGTTGGTTAAGCGGTTGTTCCGGATAGGCAGAGGTCCTGGGTTCGAGTCCCTGATGCGACTGAAATCTTTTTATTTTCTGTCGTTTTTTACCGTTTTCATGTTTCATTTAGGTTATGTTAATATTATTTTCTACAATTAAAAATATATTTTTAAAAAATTAACTAATTGACACTCCCTGTTTCATTCACATTTATACATACTCTTCTGATGTGGCGTGCAGCCCATAAAAGCTGAAAAGCTGTGCCTACCTCTTTTTTTTAATTTCTGAAAAAAAAAACTGAATATCTTATTTCATTACCGTAAGAAATTGTTCCTGACAAATTTCTAATCGTGTAACTGTAATTTGCCATGAGCGCGCCTTATCTTTCATGCATTACGGCATGATAAGTCATGGTAAATAATACCTGAAAAGCCTCAGCCCTACCCTTGATCAAGGAGCAATGCACCTCTCAAGTATTTGATTCCCTTGATCGCTTCATGTCTTTTTCGGGTGTCCCCGACTTTTTCTGCTATACGTTTTCGGTAAAAGGTTATTATATAATAAATAACCATAACGATTCTTTTTCTTGGTCCAAGGTCAAACCAATAAATGCGGTCGATTTTTATCATTCTGATACATCATGAAAATTTTAAAATTCGGGTGACCGATTCAAAACATTAAAGGCATATGTCGCGATTCCCCTGTCTGTTTGGTAAAACATCGGAAACCGTTAAATATTTTGATTATAACTTCTGACACTAACGTATTGGACGACTTGGATTACAAAAGATTGATTTTGTTGTTTGGAGGTAAATAAAAGTATAAAAGTATTATACACGTATATATATATATGCTAAATACAGAAATTATAACATTTGTTATCAATATTCTATTTAACTTATTTTTATAATTATTAGAGGCTTTAAAAAAACCTAATGATAGACACGATTTAATGACCGCTATCGACTTCCAACCCTTTCGTGATCGACCGTTTGGGCATCCCTGTTGAAAACAGTATGTATAAGAGTTGTTGTTTATTTGAGCCATTGCTGCATTCTTTATGTACTTATTTTTTTCCATAATGAAATTGCAATGTGCTGACGACTGCACATAATATTCTATTAATAATTAATGTTTATAGATGTACCATAAATATTAATTAACTGTTAGCAATTTACTACATTAATGTACACTCCTATTTCATCCACAAGCAATTGCTTTTAATCTAAGGGTAGTATTAAAATATATTAAATAAAATGTTGTTATTAAAACTATATTGTTACAATGTGCGTATTAATATTTCAATAACAATATATTATATAAAATGTAAACTATATTGTTACAATGTGTGTATTAATATGTCAATAATAATATATTATATAAAATGTAAACCATATTGTTACAATGTGTGTATTAATATTTCAATAATAATAGATTATATAAAATGTAAACTATATTGTTACAATGTGCGTATTAATATTTCAATAATAATATATTATATAAAATGTAAACCATATTGTTACAATGTGTGTACATATTAATATTTCAATAATAATAGATTATATCAAATGTAAACTATATTGTTACAATGTGCGTATTAATATTTCAATAATAATATATTATATAAAATGTAAACTATACTGTTACAATGTGTGTATTAATATTTCAATAATAATATATTATATAAAATGTAAACTATATTGTTACAATGTGTGTATTAATATTTCAATAATAATTTTTTCAAATAAGTGTTACGTTGGTGACACTGATATTGCGGGTTTGACCGACAGTTAACTTAAAAATCGCTCAGTCTATTTGGTGAAAGCGGTAACTAATGCCGTCACAATATATATATATATATGTTACGCATTATTTTTGATATTGTATGAACGTCACGTCCGAGACTTTTCTATTCTTTTTGCAGAATCATTCTCTTTCTGCCACCAATTGAACTGGTTATCCCCTTTGGCTGCGGTGGCTAATCGGTCCATATGAACCGCCAGATGATTGATCTCCTCGCAATCTCCTCTCTTCCTCCCCTTTCCTTCCCTTTGTTAGTCTT
The DNA here is from genome assembly GCA_022606495.2 of Halesus radiatus. Classification (NCBI taxonomy): domain Eukaryota; kingdom Metazoa; phylum Arthropoda; class Insecta; order Trichoptera; family Limnephilidae; genus Halesus; species Halesus radiatus. The sequence goes on from JAHDVE020011131.1 coordinate 131,065, forward strand.
TCTTCTCCAATATGTATCCACGCTCCCGTGAATTATGATAACGCTCTGATCTGTTCTATTTGCGGCGATGATGTGAGACGCACCCGATTCGGGCGCCTGTGAATCTTCTCAATATTCATTTCTTCTAATCCTTCTAATATCCCGACTTTCCCGGCCTCATAATAACCTAACATTTTTTCACGATAAAAATATTTTGTTGAATTTCGCTGAAAATAATTCATGCGAATAATGAGACTTTTTAACAGCAATATCTGATTCCTGCGGGAGTAGGTATATTTTATTTGAAGCTTACTTCAATCAGTTTCAAATAACCCCTTCTTGCAAATATGTATAGATCTTGATTCAAATTCAAAAGAGCGTCTAATAAATTGATTTATGAAGCATATTTAAAATATTGTCGACCTTTTGTTGCAGAGCAGTATGGCTCTTTAGCTCTGGAATCAATGCGGCGTGGGGGAAATAAAAACTGATCTGGAATAAATCAATTAAAAACTAGTAAACAAGTATTTACACCTCGTTCCAGACTGGAAGTTTCTCCTTCTGAGGGACCACCTATCAGAATCAAAAAGTTTCCCAACCTTTCTCTTCCTCCCCCCCCCCTCTAACTTCAGTTTTACAGTATCCCACAAATGATGATTTCCCCCTTTCCCTCCCCAATACCTTCAGCCTCACAACATTCCCCAATTGGGAATGCCATAGTCTCACTTGCTCCAGACGGTTGGGAGCAGTCCGCAAGGAGTCTTGTGCGGTATTCATATAAAAAATAAAAAATAAATGATGCCATAGCTCAAATGTTCCAATCAATTGGGACTCTTGTGCGATTCCACAAAATATTTTTTTTTTGTTTTTTTACACAGGAGACCCTGAGGAATTCTCTCAGGGCCTATGTCATCTTTGCGTAGGATGCTGTGTGGAGGATATTTTTGGGGAGAGGAGGGAGTGAACATGGGTCTTGAAGAGTCCCATGTTGTAGGAGGGAGGAAACACAGGCCGGTAAATCGTTCCACAGGCGATCTGTTGAATTCAAGAACGAATCGCAGAAACGACCCGTTTTCACATGAAAAATGTCAGCCGTGTTTGTCGTGCGTTCGACGTTTTTCCCGACTATGCACCGGTGCCGAAGGGATCATTGACGCTAGCTCCTCAGAGCTTCTTCCATTAGAATACCGGTAGAACAAGGACACCATTCCCACCTAACGCTTGTGCTCTAAAGATTGTAATCCGTTTGTTAAGATAGGGGAATCTATCAAACAGACAGCCGGTTTCAGCACGGAGTCAAGGGTTTCAAAGATAATTGAAAGGAGGATTTTAATAATGATTGTGTAAAATGAAAGCAATCCTTAGGATGCGTCATCATTTAATTAAATGCGTTATTTATATTTTATCACTCAATCGTGCTTGCGACCACTGGGGGAGGCTTAGCTGCATTTATTGTAGTAATAATAATAATAATTCTGACACCCTTCCACAACGCATTCCTTCTGAATGTTCGCCTATTGATTAGGAGATTAGAACTCGACCCTTGTCTGGTCACGAACTGTGAAATAAAGTACCTACCCCGGGAAGTCACGAACTGTGAAATAAAGTACCTACCCCGGGAAGTCTCCCTAATTAAACCACTCACATTCATTTTTCACTGGCTTAGATAAAAATTTTAGCACAGCTTTTTAAAAATACGCACTGTGGATATGCTACAAAAAAAAGTATTTTTTTTATGATAAAGAGATTCGTGTTTTCTAGTTCGTATCGCCACTGTTTTAAACATACCTGTTATCCGTTTACCCACGATTAAATTAATATAACTCGATATTATTAACGTTTTTTGACAGATAAATAACACGGATTTAAAATAACTTTTACGACTGTTCAAACTTCTACAAAATTGCTACAAAAAATTAATAAAACAATGTTTAAAATTTTATTGTCTTTAAAAACAGTTTTTTTTTGTTTTGTGTGAAAGTTTCCCATTATGATCACGATTGAGTCATATTCTCGGCGGCATGACTCATGCGGGAGTATTCAGAAACGGTCGTGAAAAGGGTTGGCTTAATCCTGTTAGCTTTTTTCATAATTTTTGGTATCATCAAGTAAACCAGAAAGAGAGAAATAAGAAAAAACTTGATGAGGGCCGCAGAACGACCCTTATCTTTCATTTTTTAATACTCTCTCTTTTTCAACTGAGCTTTTAGGAATGTTGTTTGCGGTGCAAAAGCTCTCAGAAAGGCAAGAGCTTTGTTTTTAAATGTAATTGAAATATCTCTAAAGATAATATAAACTGCTGACCCTGTATGAATCGCAAGTGCGTCCTGCTGTGAGTTTGATAGCCAGCTAAGCTCTGGAACTCCTGAACACCTGAACAAATCTCTCGGTCTCTGTACAAATTGTCAATCCGTTGGAACTGATGTATTGACTCTACCGTTATTTGAATAGGAGGCTCTCGGAAGAATTCCTTCCGCCCATCTTTTTGTGCATTGTTGACATTCCCGCAAGAGATCGGGTAGTTTTTGTGATTATTTTTGTGCTTGACAGCTCAGCTGTGGAATGCCTTAGGAGATTTTTTGTTTTCTCCCTCCGACAACATGGGTATTTTGCAGTGGCGTAAATTGCCCTATGACCAAAAGTAGGCTTTCAAGTTCGAGTATGAAGTGTACATTGAGTGTTTAAATCATCTTCCACTGAGTGATGTGACCAACTGCATAAATGAGTGTATAAGTTCCGTACCAAATTCATTAAATACATTTTAATCAGAAATTCGTCCTATTTTTTTTATTACCTTTTAGTTTATTTTTATGGTTGGTTTTTCTGAGGGTAGGCACAGCTTTTCACCCTTTATTGACTAGACGCCACTGGTATCTTGTAGTTCTATGTTTATTATTAACCCCTTATGAAAACCTAAATATATGTCACGTTATGTCTTTATGCGTCACCATTGCCGAGTTCAGAACTTTTGGTTGCTAATGGAAAAACCTAGTACGAACTAACCTAGTAAATCTCACATCCCCGTTTAATTCTCGTTGAAATAAGTACGTTCATAAATTGGAGTGTTTAGTTTCACTGTCGTCATGCTTCCTTCCGTCCCTTAAATTTCATCTATTCCCCAAAACCGCTTTGTAATATCTATGGTCTATGAGTAATGCCGATGTATCATAAATACGGGTTATCTCTTGTGAAATATTCCGATGACGCGCCGATACCGTAAATCTATTTAAATCCATTTTCTAGATACTACCCTTTCCTTCTCTGGACCAGGATCATAGCATAAGTAAACAATACGAAATGTCGCATGTCGGCGGGATTCCAAATAATTACGACCTGCCATTGTAATGGCTGTTGTGAGACAGTTTATTCCCGAACTGCAATGATCCGGAATATTGCGTCGCCAAATTGCGTGCAATCCGTGGTGATAGCAATTTATGATAATTTGACTGGTCCAGCGATCGTATTTAAAACGAAAGCTTTTTAAGTTAATGTATTTTTTTACCAAATATTTCTCAAGTATCTTAAGCTATCAAGCAGAAAATCTGTTTATATGTCTCACTGAATATTCAGGAACGGTGAACTCTAGTTTCACGAAATTAGCATATATTTTTCCTTTATCGTCACCTGAATGCAGAACTATCCTAAGTGGCATTCATGTCAATTTCGTTTTTATTCATTCATTGTGTTCTTTGTGCAACTCATTTTGTTGTCCACAAAGATCTTAACTAGAATGATCATATTTCCGCTGATTTTTCGACATGTGCAGAGAAATATTATCATATCAGAGAACCCTCTTTCAAAACTTTAAATGCACCCCCTCCAAAATTTGCTTAAATGCAGTTCGGATAGTTCTGCATTCAGGTGACGAATTGTTTGTAATTTAATAGTTAAAACGAAAGAAAAGACGCCATGTCTTTGTTCCATTTAAAAAAATATTCCAAATGAAACAAAAATTCCAAAAATAAAACTGGCAAAGCGAGTAGTACTTACTATATAGCGGGAAGGTTTCATTTCTACCCCCTTTCAATGCCATGTGTCTGCAATAAGGAAATACATCCTATTTTATTAGGTTTTTCCTGTCCTGATATCTGTGAACAGGAAAATCCCTCTGAACCCCTCTCTATAGATACATTTTATAGTAGTAAATTTTATAACTTGGTTATTTTGACTTTCGGATGCAGATAGCCGTGCAAAGTGCTTTATCTCAATAAAAGAAATATCCCACCCCAGAGGGTGAGATATTTAGTATTGGGGTCCAGTTCATCGTCCTTCCTTATCGCGGCGGATTGTCTTCCGCCCGCTTCCGGTCCGCTTCGTCCGTACTCCGACACCGGACCAATTTAAGATGATCCCTCCAGCCTCCCTCGCATATTGGGCAAATGGTTCAGAAAACATGTACACATTTATTTGTATGGGGTCGGCGTAATGGTCACATCGTCCGTGGTGTCCAAAATGGACGCAAACGATAAATTACGTATTATTTGAATCATTCATTTTTTTCTCCCCTCGAGATTAAGTTAATTAATTTGGTATGAATATATTTTTAACGTAGTTTATATAACCCTAAAGTTAAAATGCAGAGTTTTTATGAATTATGAGTAAGGCTTCCACAATCGATGCAATAACACAACAATGGGCTTATTTACGTTTAACCTCGTTACTATGTGCAATAAAAAAGTCGTTACCGTACATTACACGCCGGACCCCCCCATCTCGCGATTCTGGTCTGAAAAATATTAACTGCGTAATAAATCAGGGTTTAATTATAATTTCAGCAGATGAGAGCGATTAATCATTCGGGGATCATGCATATTGTTGGGTAAAGTTTATTAGGAGTTAGGGAGTGTGGAGGAAATCATTAGACGGCGATATTCCTCGTGCGGCACCACCTGGATGACCAATGGGAGGATTTATTCAATCTGCAGTTGAACCCTAATTTTATACCATCCACGTACATAATATCACGCGCTTACTGTCGTCCATGATTCACATATCTAATCTAAACTCCCGACTCCAAAGGGGTGGTGTGGATGAGGTCATAAAATCTGCAGTTGATCTCTTATTTTATAACATCTACGCACATAATATAACGCGCTACTGTCGTGTATGGTTAATATACCTATCCTAAACTCTCCTAACTCCAAAGGGGTGATATGGATAAGCTCTTACAATCTGAAGTTGAACCCTAATTTTAAACCATCCACGTACTCGTATATAATATCATACGTCTACTGTCGTGCACGGCTAATTTTTTAAATTATTTTTTGAGTCCCAGCTTCTCCCAACCGTCTGGAGCCAGTGAGACTATGGTATCCCCAATTGGTGTATGTTGTGAGGCTGAAGGTATCGAGGATGGGAAGGCGTTGGGGAAAGAGGAAGGTGGGGAAGTACCTGGCTATTCAGATCTGGTCACCAAACATAGCTAAAGCCGTTACAAGCAACGTTTCGATTCTGAATGGTGGTCTTTCACCAGGGCGATACTGACAGTATTTATCACTCTGGAACGTGCCGCAAATATACTACATATGATTTTAAATGAATAAATTGTGAAATAAGACAATTTAAAATTTACTTGCGCACGCCAGGATTTGAACCCGCGACCTCGGGATTCGTAGCCAAGGATTATAAGCAATCAACCACGGATACCGTAACATACCGTAATCCAAACTCTGCTGGCTTCAAAGGGGTGGTGTGGATAATCTCATACGAATCTGACAGAAACAATAGCTTACCCTTAATTAATCTCTAATTAGCCCATTAATTGTAATACTGCAGGATTTTCATTTCATTTTTCCACCGAAATAGCAGGAATTTCCTGATTCTGAACCATTGCAGAGGCTAAGTCCGATCACAAGTTTAATGGAAAATTTGCATTCTAGATAAAATACTTTTGCCGTGTCCTTGGGAAAAGGTCGTACAACAAACAGAACGTGGAGGTACTAATACCGAATTAAGTATGCCATTCGATCATTACTGGAACACGCCGAGGAAAATCAATGTGGAAGTTATTGAGCGAGTTTTCTAACGAATAAGGTATACGTAGGTATATTGTATATCCCCCTGAATGCCTTCATCACAAAGGTGTTGGTAAGCGAGTACCTCGCGAAACGATTTTTATAAGCTCTGAAATCGTTGTTTATTTGTTCACTTGCGAAGTCTTATCTGGGAAGGCGAACGCCACTTTGTATGTAAAAGGCGTCAACTTGTGAATTGTGTTTTCATCTATTGAACCTTCGTTCCTTACGATAAATACATCACGCGATACGCCAATCAACGTATTCTGCGGCTGTATGAAAAGTGTTGTATTGTGTTTTTAACGTTCAACCGAATTCAATTGAAATAAATACGCAGTGTTATTTCAGCAGACATGATAGAGCTTTGTCGTTGATTTTCATTGTGAGATACGATCTAAATAATCCGATAATCGTAAGCGAGGAAGGTAATTCTTTTGAGTCTATGATGTTCACGCAAATGAAAAGGCTCTACTACCTTACCACTTGTATTATTTATACCGAGTATTTGTACGGATAAATTGCTCCGAGCTCCGTCATTGTGTCTGAATTCGAGGGAGAGCTGAAACAAAGTTTTTACACGGAGAGACAATACGGACCAACATGGTAGCCGACAATAGGAAAAGCGGAAAGTCCAAAACAGTATGAGCTACTCCCTGAAAGCCGCTCGAGGCAATAGAATCCCATTTCTCTACGATTAAATTCTTCCCCACTTCTTTGTTTTAATAATGTACGAGTGAGTAAAACATGGGTTGTTGTTAAATACCTGTGAAGCGTTTTTGATTTCCAAGGCAACGGTGATTTGTAAAAAAATCATAACATGTATTCATTGAATACCTTCGTCAATATGTTTTTGTCAATTGTTGGCTGCTTGAACCATTTTCGTAGGTTCGGGTGGGGGGTGCCGTTAGACTGCTAACTTTACAAAAGCGACTATTCAAGAGATCGGTTGGGAAGTTGTTCCACATCATCCTTCTTCATATTTTACATATTTCCGTGTGTCTTCTTCCACAACGACGCAGTTCTTCAAAACTGACTCGACGACTTCTTCATCCCAAAATCGTAAACACTGAAAAATATTTTCTTTTTTCACCTTAAATGTAATAAAAAAAACTCTGCAAACTTATGCATTGTCCATTATGCATTATGTACTATTTTCCTACAGTATAATTTCTAAAGCTTCTGGCGAATGAATAGATAAATTTCCAGAAACTGCGCGCTGAAAGTAATCAAAAAAGATAGGGTTGCATCATAGATCGGGTAAATGCTATTGGATCATTTATTTCAGGGACGGGGCTGAAATGGTAGCTGTCGGATTGCTTTACACCAACTGATTTTCCCTCGAATCTTTCCGCATTGAGATGGATAGGATGAATTCGAACGGGATAATGGAGGAACGCGTGATAGCCAAAAGTGAACATAATGACATAAAATATATCTCAGACGTTCCCCCCGGCATTCAGCGAATGTCAACGGGATCATCGGCGTAAAAGCATTTCCAGGTAGTCGCGCGAGTTATTGGTCATTTGTGAATAAGTAAAGAAGTAAATGAATGCAAGGAGCCGCGGGAAGCGGCATAACTCACTCAGATAATTAAATTTATTCCCCGAGGACACCCCTCGCCAGGAGTCGGCACAGCTCTCCGCTAAGGGCGATATGTCTACAAATTTTCAAGAGTAGGCAGGTATTATATTTTATTTACAAGTAGCACTAGTAGGTAGTTACTACTCGGCTTCGCCCTGGTTACAACACTGTTTTTAGTTTTTTTTACAGTTGAAAAATGTAGAATAAACAATATGGCGTTTTGTTATAAGAAAAACTACTCCGAGAAAAGAGTTTTGAATATCCGGAGAAGCCGGGTAAGTAACTGGTGGCGATTCGTAGCCTATTTCATTGGGAGTTCAATCGGAGATTATGATTTGTCAAACATTTCAAAAGTTCAAAAAAACAGAAGAAACTTAATTTTCACCACACAAGAGCGAACCAAATTGACATTATGACTATTCCTAAATTTAAAACTACTTTTGGACAAAGGAATTATAAATATCTCGCTACTAAGCTACATAATTCACTTTCATCGGCCATAAAAAAAAATAGAAAATGCAAATGATTTCAATAATCAAATCAAAACCTGGCCCAAATAAATCAAAGAAGATGAGTTATCGAGCATCTTGAAAGAAATTCGTAGGAGCTTAAAATCAATCAGTTTTTAAATAAAACCTAGTCCGCATCAGCACAGGAAGTCCTAGTGAGGAGGACTAAGAAAAACACTGCAAATAGTCTTCGTAATTTTTTTTAACTAAATGAAAAAAAAAGTATTGAAACTACAAAAAAAATACGGATGAAGAAAAAAGAGGAACATGATTTAGACAAGTAAAAAGATAATTAAAAAAATAATAATCGTATGTCTTACAGACATCTATCTCACTGAAGCATTATATAAAGAATGGCAAGTCCTCTCGGCCCACGGTCACTCAGCCTCTTGCTGCCACGGGGAGGAAAAATGAAAAAAAATGAAAAAAAACAAAAATAAAAATTACATAAATAACTATCAATTCAATAGATCGCAATATAGAAACAGTAATCACTACAACAATATTAGTAGTAATAATAACACTCAATTTAAAACACTTAGAAATAGTAACTACAATCAAGAACGACCAGAAATCCCTTCACAAAGGCGGCCGGATCCGCTAAATACTCTTGATTTTCCAACTCTGCCCACCCCTCAAGCCGCAGTCAGGGCCGCCCCGGTCTCCCAGCCACCCTCTAACCGTAGTTGGCCCGAGCCACACTACTTCAATCCCCGTGCCCCACAAAGGGACAATAGGGCTTATAAAAAACCGGTCCCCAGCCAAAATTACCGGCTGGAGAGACAATCGGAAGCACCCAAAACTTCCCAGGAACCCTCCGTTCCTCAGCCCTCTCCGCCCGCAGCGGACCCCGTACATATCCAGGCTTTAATGGAAAAAGCCACTGAACTCCAATTTTTGATCCAAAACGCCACCGTGGAGCTGGCCAATATCCAGTCTTATCTAAAAACTCAATATGTCTAGAAACAATATCAAACCTCATAACCTACAGACGGCCTATTGGAACGCCAATGGCCAGGTCTCGTCTCACAAGGAAGAGATAATAGAATTCCTTCACGATTTTGGTATCGAAGTCTTCCTCATTAATGAGACGTGGCTTAAGCCATCACGTAAGTTCAGAATACCAAATTATATCACCTACCGTGACGACAGACTTGCCAACAAAGGAGGCGGAACCGCCATCTTGGTTAAGAATAACATTGATCACCGTCTAGCACATTCCTTCTCTAATGAAAACATTGAATCCACATCGGTAATAATAAATACTTCTTCAAGACCGCTCAAATTTATTTCAGTCTACGCACCCCCAAAACGAAAACTAATTCCATCAGAATTGGATAAACTCTTGGCCGAAAATGTCCCCACTATAACAGCTGGAGACATGAACGCAAAACACGGATCGTGGCATAGCCAACGTGAAAATTCCAAAGGGATCATACTCGCAAAGTACACGAGTACAAACCCCATCGTAGTCGATGCTCCGGATAGACCGACGATACATCATCACAACGGTAGGCCGGACGTGATCGATATCGTCATCCTCAAAAATACGAATCATTTACACTCCCTCCGAGTACTCAATGAATTAACTTCTGACCACGATCCAGTCCTCCTTACTTTAACAGGAGGCTCTAACCCTCTGGTCCCCGATAATCCTCCACGTACAAAAATAAAATGGAATAAATTCAACGAACTTCTAAGCAAAAACATAATAATACCTACCTCAATTCCCAACGAAGCCACTTTAAATGTTGCCACTTCCAATTTAATTACAACTTTAAAATCATGCATCACCGAAGCGTCCGATGAGATTCCCAACGACACAACACGTCACGGAATACCCGAAGAGATCAAAGATCTTATTAGGGAAAAAAATCTTGTGAGAAAGGAATGGCAGAGATCTTGCAATCCGATAGTTAAACAACATCTTAATCGTTTAAACAGAGAGGTACGGAATGCCCTCAGTGAATTTCGCAACGAACGTTGGCACGAGTTTATCACATCACTAGAAGACGACAAAGCAGCTTACTGGAAGCTCTCCAAATCGCTCCGACGCCCGACAGCAAAAATCTCTCCAATTCAAGGACTAAACGGACTAGTATACTCCGCTGCGGATAAGGCTGAAGCCTTCGCAGATAGCCTTGAAAATCAATTCAGTCCCAACACGGAACACGATAACCCAGCTTTCGTCGCAAAGGTGGATTCAAAAGTAAAATCTATTTTAAATCTAGATCCTGAAGACCCCCCAATCAGGTGCACAACTCCTAAAGAAATAATTAACATTATTAAAAAATTAAAGAAAAAAAAAGCAGCCGGTCCTGACGGCATCTCAAACAAAATTTTAAAATACCTTCCAAAAAAAGGCATCTGCGCCTTGACAGCCATATGCAATGCATCACTCCGACTGCGTTGTTTTCCAAAGGATTTTAAAATAGCTGACGTAATTTTAATCTCAAAACCAGGCAAGGACCCACTATTAACGGAGAATCATAGGCCTATTAGCCTCCTTCCATGCCTAGGTAAAATCCTGGAAAAAGTGATTCTAACAAGACTAAACGCCTTTACTCAGGACAGTAAATTCCTGCCAGACTTTCAACATGGTTTTCGAGCAGGTCATTCAACCTCTCATCAACTCCTGCGTGTTGTTGAATACATCACGGAGGGATTTAATACTAATAAAAAAACAGTCATTCTTTCACTCGACGTAAGTAAAGCTTTCGACAAAGTCTGGCATAACGGCCTATTATACAAAATGAACGCTCTAGGTTACCCTTTAAGACTTACGCAATTGATAGCTAGCTACCTAAGAGATCGATCCTTCAAAGTCAGAATAGAAAATATTTACTCGACATTACGCCCCCTCTCAGCCGGGTTCCTCAAGGCAGTCAACTTTCTCCATCCTTGTACAATATCTACTCAAGCGATATCCCAAAACCTATAAATCACAATATTAAAATCACCCAGTTTGCGGATGACACTAACATCATGTCTAGTTCAACTGCCGAACTCACCGCCTCAAAGCGTGTTCAGCAGCAAGCCGCTCTCACCGAAGAATGGTGTAAAAAGTGGCGTATATCAATTAATCCAACTAAAAGCGCCGCGACCGTTTTCTCAAAGACACGGCCGAAACGGCCTCCATTCATTAGACTGTTTGGGGAAAAGGTACCTTGGGAAAAGTCAATTAAGTACCTAGGTGTCACGCTTGACTCAAAGCTCACCTGGATGAAACATATCACCGAAAAAGTCAAAACGGCAAATAAATACCTTTCCGCACTCTACCCGATGATGGGCAAGAAAAGTCGTCTATCAACGGATAACAAACTACTACTTTACAAAACTACCATAAGGCCGTGTTTCACGTATGCATGTCCTATTTGGGGGCATGCCACTGCAAATCATATTAAAAAATTCAAATATTCCAAAACAAAGCCATTAGACTCGCGCTAAACGCACCCAAGTGGAGTAGAATCTCTACTCTCCACAACGATTCCAACATTCCGTTGATAAACGATTTCATTGTCACTCAGGCTTCTAAATTTTACGTCGGCCTAAAAGGCCACTCTAATCCAACAATAAATACGCTCGCAAATTACAGCGAAAACGATAAATTCAAATATATGAAACCGAAGAATGTCCTACGTAAGGAATAATTTTAAAACCTGCATACAGCCGCAGTATAGTTTTTAGTTCTCATTCAACAAACCCAAATTCATTAAAATCACCGTAAAGTATCAATAGATAATCTTATATAATTATGTTAGAGCCAGTAAACTCATTGTTTAGGATCTCTGTGAACAAATAAATTCAAAGTTCAAAGTTCTCGGTCCGTCAATTATTTATTTACTCAATTTTTAATTACTAATTATTTTTATTGAGATTTAAAAACCTCATTGTAATATTTAATCACTGAAAAAAATAATATTAACATAACCTAAATGAAACATGAAACCGGAAAAACCAACAGAAAATAAAAAGATTTCAGTCGCACCTGGGACTCGAACCCAGGACTTCTGCCTATCCGGGGCGACCGCTTTACCAACTTAGCTAATGAGACCAGTTCAATTTATGTCATCTTCATCGATATCATCTCAGATAAGTAACTATATGCTTAATAAAAAATAATAGAAAACTATCTATGTCACCTAATACCTAATGTGACCTAATGGTGTAGTTAAGAGTTGGCATTGGTACCTTGCGTGTGTAGGTCACAAGTAGATTGGTCTAGTTATAATTAGCACACAGAATTTCAAAAGAGTTCTTTGTTTTTCTATAAATGAATTGAACAAAAATATGTGATGTACTACTAAAATCTTTTTGGGGCCCAAAAAGAGTCTCATCCACGCGATTCAGGGGTCTACCCTGTCCCCGGGGAGGGCCCTAACTGCCATCGGTAGTTCTGTTAGGGGACATTAATCTTTGTTTCCAGAGGTACCTAATTCAAGCCCTCTTTCATGACTCCACAGAACGCTGACTTGAATTGGAGCATTTCAATTTTTAACAGTTGAAATGTACGTGCAGTCCCACTTTTCTTTGTAATTAATTTAACAAAAGTTTTTCCTTTGTGTAAATAAAAACCGCAAATATTGGTTTAGAATACAAAATGAGACACCTGTACGAATCTTGGAATAAATCCATCTGAAGAGGCTTCTCGGGCACGGAAACCCCGCCTCACGGAAGGGGGCTAATCGGAAGGGATGAACTCCCCCTTCCAACCCCCCCCCCCCTCTTCAAACCCTCCACCAACCCACACCCTGGAAACCAAACAGGACTTGTGAGAGATTAATGCCCGCGCTCGCCTTGCTAACATTTCTTATTTTACGTTTCATTTATTTCGTAGCAATATGTAAGGGAACATCACACGTTACATGTTTCAGTACTTTTCATATTGTTATAGTTCCGCCGACCATGACTTATGTAACCTCACCGTTTGTGTTTGAAATATTGCTTTCTCCGTACAATTTGCCACGTCACTTAGTGGGGTTTTAAATATTTATGTTTTTACTTGGCCAGGTGGTTACGGTTACTCACGGGGGTACCTTCATATATCTGAAGTATGAAGTATGCATATTTGCTACATCGACATTTGAACAAATCAAACTTAATAACTCTCATTTTGCCAAAAAGAATAATTGACCGTATAATTCCTTTTTTGTAAAAGATTACATAGAATTTTCGAATTTGTCACATCTAACCTAGAAGACTGTAAATGAAACATAAGCAAAGTAAAATAAATAAAACACAGTTAATAAATGTTTTAAATGAATAGGGTTGGCGTAAGACGTAATGATATTTGTTTGCTATAGTTGAAGTACCCGGTATTTGCTCAGGATTATGAATGATTTGGTGTAAAGTTTTGCGGTTGTGATATGTTACCCCCCTACCCTTACCCCAACCCCTACTCCTACCCCTACCCCTACCCATACCCCCCACCCCTACCCCTGCCCTTCCCCCTAACCCTATCCCTACCCCTATCCCTATCCCAAATGTGTAAAGTTAAATCAAGAAGTTTCAAAATTTTGATTTAAGGGGTGGGAAAGGGTGGTTGGGGGTGGTTTTTCGAAATCTCATCTAGACAGTTACCTTCCTGTTGTTTTAAGGTCAAGTGTGCTAATTTTCATCAAGCTCGGGATAAAACTGCAGATTTGTATACAAAACAAACAAACAAAGAAACACCGCCCGGGATACTTTTTTATAAATTTATATAATATATAGACGAATATTTTAATATGACGGTATTATGTGTAATAAATATTACGTTTTTTATTTTATATTATTTTCCATGCAATGGGCTTCCTTTTGCCAGGGTTATTTTGTTGATTTGGGCATTAGGAGGTTTTCTGTCGCTCTCGTAAGTTGTATTTTATTTTATTTATATGTAATGTCTTATATGTTTGTATTGTCTTATATTATATTGTTTTATATTCTTGTATGTTTATATTGTCCAGTTTTTCAGTGGAAGTCGGGAGATAATCGTACTAGTAGCAAATACTGTATTTTTTTTATTTATTTTATTATTTAAACGCCCAGAGGGCTTTTACATACAGATACATCATTTTTAAAATTACATAAAAAAATGGAAAACATTCTCAAAAGTTAAATTACACTCGAAAAAAGAAAAATTAAAAAACTGCACCAAAACTAAAAATACACAGTAACAGAAAAAAATAAATAGTACAATATCCACAAAGTCAATATTAACATTAATAACAAATAAGTAAATAATGTAAAAGTTGTAGTTAACAATAATTTATAAACTAGTCAGAAACAATCCTTCATCCATCTTTTAAAATTTGCCAAGTTTAGATTATTGTCAAATACATGATTATCATTTTGTTAGCGTTGAATTGGGGAATTCAAATTATAGTTGGAACGGGATATAGATATGTAAAATGTTAATGTTTGTCTTGTAGTTCGTTTGGGTATGTCTGTTTTCTAAAGTTGGAATATTTAAAATATTCATTCACAATGAGTAATTTATGTGCTCTAAAGGTATGTTAACTTTAAAATTTAAGAAACGAAAAAATTTTCTTTGATTTATTTCTACATTATGAATATGCATTTTGTAGAAAGGCGACCACACTATGGAATTATGTTCTATTAGATTTCTAACTAGGGATATGTACAACAATTTTATTACTTGTAACGATTCCAAAAATTTTATTGTTCTTAATATAAATCCTAAAGTTTTCATACCCTTATTTACAATTTGTTGAATGTGAGCAGTGAAATTTAGTTTCTCATCCATTATAATGCCGAGACCTCTCATTTCCGTAACTCTTTATAGATTTATTTGATTTATTGAATAGTAAAAAAAGATAGAGTAGTTTATTGTATTTGCTAACTTAATTTTTTATACGTCAGAGGCAATTATGTGTTTTTTTTTTTTTAATTAGGGTTTTGCTTCAGTTATATTACCAGTACTTTTAACCCTTCCCCCACGGTTTTAGAAAATCCCTCGAACTTCGGTACTGTACACTCAGTCTACAGGGTACACATTTAGAATTTTGTAATTTTTGGGATGGATAAAAATGAGTTTTACATTTATTACTTACGTAAATTATTTTTTTATGAGTACATCATTTACGTAAGTAAAATATTGTATAAAACTAAGAAAAATCATCGGTCACGCATAAAAACGTCCATTACAACCGGCAAACCGCCGGCTTCTACTGACGGCCGCGCATCGTGGCATGGTAAGCGAAACCCCGTACCCCTCTCGCTCACCAGCGTGCCATTCGACAAGTTATCAACACACGCGGACATACTTATGTATTAATTAATTTTTCCCCGATTTTTGACAAAACCGTTTTTTCTGTTGCGTTCGATAAATTCTCTATTATTCTATTATTGCTGAGGAACACCTAAAACATGATCTCTCTATTAGTGTATTTACAGAGTTATTGAAATAATTAAAGACATGACAACACCGGGAAGGAAGGGTTAACATCAATATCTTATCAAGGCCTACGATTAGGAGTGTTATGAATGTCATCTGGATGGTTAGGAGGTAATCAGCAGGTTTATAGACGATGTGATGATGGACGATGGTCGGCGGCAATCCGATACAAACCGCACTACAATTTCCTGCCGGCAAATATGATTCCCGCCCGCCCGCTGACAAATGGAACTAGAAATGGCCACGGAGCGACAAGCACAAGATTCCCAAACTTATGTGACCCTTTTAATGATATTTTTCTTCAACGCCCCACCGACAAAACTCGCTTTTTCGATTCATGAATGATGTCCTTTATTGGGGAGCGTATGGTAAGCGTTTGAGCGAATTACTGTATTGTTTTATGAACGCCTCACTATGAGAACCTCTGTCGAGGTATTTGGATACTGTAAGTTTGTGTTAAATGGGTTGTCGCATAATATTGCACAAAATATGAATATATGATAGCTCACCTCCTTCTTGGATAAGAATAGATTTTTCAACGATGTTAAGAGGAACGGCTGCAAATAATTTCCGAAGTTGCCTCTACAATCATGAAAAATTGATTTCTTTAATGGCCTATATTTCATAATTTAACACATGAAAAAACAAAGTACTTCTAATCCGTACTAAATATTTACTATACCTTTAATTTAAAAATAGATCATTCAGTTTGGGTGGGTATTTTGGCCTCAAACCCAAAAATTAAGTTTTGTATGAAACATGCCGCACAGCCGTTCCCTTAATATTAGTCGTTGTTTTTTTATAATTCTGTTATGAATGTAATATTCTAATAATTTTACAATTTAATTTTTTAATATTTTAATAATTGAAAAATCTATTTTGTGTTCTGTTGTGGATTAATTTTTTTTTTAATATTGTTATCTTGTTTGGGCATCTTCAATTACCACCTGAAAAATAACTCCATAAATTAATATCAGGACCGGTCAGTGGCTGAGTTGGCATCGCGTTTGGGTCTCACCCAGGCGTCGTGAGTTCAATTCCTCGACTGGCTCAAGTTCAAGTCCTCTATTACGACACAAGCATCAACTTCCGCTTACTGTGATAGTAGTAGGAGATTTTCAAATAGTATCAGGTTATTCGTAACCAGAGAATATTTGTCTTTAAAAAAAAAAAATGTTTTCCTGACCAGTGAGTGATCAGTGTTTTTATTTTTATTTTTAAGTGTCGTTGTTTCTTTATAATTCTGTTGTGAATTACAGTTTTATTATGATATCTATATATGTGGATATCTTCAATTACCACCTGAATAAAAACACCGTAATATAATAACAGTTTACATTTTTTCAAAATGATAAAACGTTAACTGTCGATATCCAGAAAACGAATAAATATATAATTAGTAAAACTCTTTTCAAATCAATAAAGCATCTGTCGGTTGTAAATGCATTTTAAACTATGTGTTGTTGATACGTGTATGATTCTTGCGACGATGCATTTATCTGTGTAGTAAACAGGAAAAAATATTTTAGCCAACATTTTTTTCAGCACTTTCTTATTGCCTTCATCTCTCCATACTGCCCATCAATGCTTCATGTTCCCCTAATGCCATCACCGCCCCCAGGGGGGGGGCGTCGTCCACTTTGGGAACCACCGGTGTATCCTGTTCTAGGTACCCGGTACTCGGCCCCCAAGTTCCATTACCATATTGTATTGTGTGTGGAGTGCAGAGTGCGGACAGCTCGGTGCCTTGGAGCCCCAAAACGTGACTGAACGTGTCGTTTTTATGTTGTTTCCGCGTTAATTAACGTTTCAATTTCCAACCACTGCTTCGCCGTTAACAGATCTATTTTCTTTATCAATGTGTCTTACGGTAGCTGTAATGCGTGGGTGGGTGTATGGAAAGCCTATTAAATGCACCCTTAAAATAACCCAAAACGTTAAACCTCCCACGTCAGCATAATTTGTTTGCTCTTTCTTCTGAAAGGCATTCCCAAAGTCAACCGCTTTGCGAACGACATCTAGATTTAGTCTATATTGGTTTACACTTCACACCATACATTACAGTTTACACATTACGTGTCCGTCTTTCACATATTTCTAGTTGGCAATATTTAGTTACAGGTCTATTAGACTCAAAATCAACATCACAACACCTCCTGACATAATGGATTATTGTGTGGAGTAACTGTAAAAAAACCAATTTGAAAATAACATTCAAATCAATTTGAAAATATTTTTACAGTTTGTGAATTGATACTGCATCCTCTCATTCTAGGATGATTGCGTAGACTTGCGCTGTACAGGTCTTATGTACCTATTATACTGTGCATGTACATTTTCTTTTAGTTCATTTTGACTCTTCTTTAAAAAACTTCCCCTAAATGTGCAACGAGTTAAAACGAAACTTAGGCTATTATTCCAGAACCTAGTCTGGCAAGTTTTCAGAAGAATGCATTTTAAGAAATCTGGAAAATTTCCGTCCAATCGCACCTTTTCAAATATGTACTATCGCGAGAATTCCACTCTCCATTCAGTTGGACAAATATTTCCCGGAGATATCTCGTGCTAATCTCGTGAATGGGAGAATATGCCAGACGCTGGTATGCCAATACGGCCGACACCCACTTGGGGGGGATTCCCGACCGTTCTGTACCACTGCCACTGCAGCTGCAGCCTCCCTCGCGGCACGTTATTATTATACGCTCTTCTTATGGATCTGCGGAACATGCCCGCGCTTTATTACTAGTGCTAACTGCATGTTTTATAGCGCGTGTGTGAACTGTTTTCATTCTGTCTATTTTGTTTCGTGGTTATCTTTGCACGTCTACTCGTTTTCAATTTGTTTAATGTCATACAGCACATAGTTACAACAGGGAACCCCGGTGGAAAATATTACGGCTTAATAAAAATGTATATAGATCAGGAAACGCCGACTCAGAATATATAATTTTTATTATTATAATATGTAGAATTTATAAATCGTTATTTAAAATTTCTTGTATTTTTTCGGCATTCACTATATAGCAATTTCTAGACATTTTGTTTGGAAGTTTTAATTTACCTTGTACTTTTGCTATTTTTGGATTAATAAATTCGCTACCTGCATTCTCTGGCCCCAACTATAATATATGTTTTAAATTTGTATCCTTATTTAAATCCAATAATTCATTCAGATCACATCGTTCAATTAAAAACAGTTTGGAGTTAATCGATAATATCAATGATTTAAACATACCTAGTAACAGTAAATTGGTATATTTTGACGTTGTAAATCTTTTTCCTAGCATTCCCACTATTGAATGTAAAAAACTTATTTTAAATATATTAAATAATTCCCATTTAGATAAACCCTTTGTGAAGGAAATCAAAACTACTTCACCTTTAATGATACATTATACAAACAAGATAATGGTCTCCCGATGGGTAATCCCGCTTCGCCTTTGTTTGCTGAGATTTTTATGGATTCCATCGAAAACAAATTATTCAATTGTGGACTCTCCCTATTATCTAATGTATTTGTTTGGTATAGATACGTTGACGACATTTTTGTAATTTGGTCGGGTAGCAACAGACAATTAGATAATTTTCTTACTGTCATTATAACCTTCATCATAATATTAAATTTACGCTGGAACATAATGATAACAACAATTTAAAATTTTTAGGCTTAAATATCAATATAGATAATAATAAGTGTGTCTTTAATATCTATAGAAAACCTACACATACTGACTGCGTTATACCATCTATTTCATTTCATCCTTTGTCTCATAAACTTGCCTCCTTCAACTCAATAATACATCGAGCCATTAATGTACCTTTAAGCAATGAAAATTATATCTACTAACGAAATTAACATTATAAAACAAATAGCCCTAAACAATGGATATAAACCTGAATTAATTGACCGCTTAGTTAATAAAAAACAAACAAAAATTTTCACAAAAAGGTTTATTTATAGCGGAAATAATAACAGCCAATCTAGTTACGACAAAATTTATAAGAAACTTCTTTATACAGGCGACTTATCTTTAAAAATATCCCGTTTATTACCAGATAACATTCCTCCAGCTTTCCACACTCATTCAAGCTAAAAAAATAATTAACAACAAGGACATTTCTAATAAAAGCGGAATATATACTTTAGAATGTAAGGAATGTGATGCACAGTATGTAGGTATGACTACTAGAACATTTTAAAACTAGAATCAGAGAACATGAACTCTGTTTACGGAATAATAACTATTCCGAGTTTGCTAATCATATAATAGAGACAGGCCATAGCTTCAATAGAGAAAAAACTAAGTTTAAACATTCAAATGTTGATAGATATTTTAAATTATGCTCCTTAGAAACTTTAGAAATCAACAAAAAAATTTAATCTAAAATTAATTTAGTAAACAAGATAATAGCTCCCTGTAAATCACCTTTACTAACCATGTTTCCTATTAACTTTGACTCCTCCCACCGCCCACCCCCCCTCCTAATCACCACTCCCTCTACCCTCACCTAATTTCTGTACTTGTCTAATTTAAGTTAGTTTTAAGAACGCTCGTCAATGGCACGGTTGTGTCGAAACCGGTAGCGAATTTATTAATCCAAAAATAGCAAAAGTACATGGTAAATTAAAACTTCCAAACAAAACGTTATTTAAAAGCCCATACAAAATCATCTCATAAAAACACTGTTATATTGGTACCCTTGCATTCTGAATATCTGGCGTCACCCGCGTATTTTGGTTTTGTCAATTTAGTTTTGACGAAATTAAAACTTAATTTGGGTGACTTTAAGCTCTATAATGGTTCAATATAAAAACTATTATTAATGAGATAAATAAGAACACAATTTTATTACTTATATTTAGTTATGGTTTACTATGGATGGAATACTTATTCTTCTTCGTATGGTGGGGGAGAGTTGGTGGAGGTCATAGTGGGATGCTAAGGTTTTTCAGCCAGTCGACGGTATCGGGAGTCACTTGGTTCAGAATACTGCCACTAAGTTCGCCACGACTCTTCGGGGGAGTATCGTAATAGAAGCAGTCTTTCGCCTTCTATCCAAAAAGGTTTCCTGGACGTCAGGCGGCTGGCCGGGAGGTTTGGAAGTTGAAGTGGGGTGTTATTATTCACAGACTTTTTTGCATTCCCTGAGAGTTTCTGTCTCTCGCCTTACAGTGGGCGGTGCGATATTCGAGAGGACTGAGAGCCATTGTAGTGGACTGGAGGTAAGTGTTCCACTCACCGTGCGCACAGCAGTATTTAGTTGCATATCGATCTTCTGTGTGTGTGCACTTCTAGCTCACATTGGAGCGCAATATTCCGCTACCGAGTAAACCAAGGCAATCGTAGCTGTTTGCAGGGGGTTTGCGTCGCAACCCCAGCTAGTTTTCTTATGATATTTATGCGAGTCTTGCTCTTCTTGCTAATATTTTCCAGGTGGGAGCTATACGTCAGGCTTCTGTCCAATGTTACGCCAAGATACCGAGGACTACTATCACGAATAATGGTACTTCCTCCAAGCTGTAAAATAAGCGTAGCACTTGCATGCGAGTTGCTTAGGTGGAAGGCAGCTGCAACTGTTTTTGTTGCGTTTGCTTTTAATTTCCAGCCGGGGAAGTATTGTTCCATGACAGGTAGATCGGCATTTAGGCCATTTTCAGCGGAGTCAAGGGATTTGTGCTGGACTGTTATAATAATATCATCTGCATAAATAATTTTTCTCTCCTTGGTTTCTGGAAGGTTTGCTATATACATATATAATAATGAATAATAAAAAAAAAGGGAAGATGCAAGTACCGATCCCTGTGCGAGTCCATTTTCTAATTTATAAGTCCTGCTTTTCTGAGTTCCTATGTTGAATTTTCATGGATGGAATGTACGATATGATAAAACTCATCATTGTTTTAACATTTGGCATTCCAATCTCAAAACCGACCAGCCACAAATTTGGACCGTTTTGGCGGGCTTGAAAAATTGAAACTTTGAAAATTATTTTATCTCTGAAAAGTAACTGGTATTAAAGTTAGAACTTCATTGAAGATTAAAAATTAAAAATGGACTGGTGTTCCTTTTTATTTCGAGTGGAACTATACAATTTCTACTTTGGGGGATTTTAGGCTGTAGAAAGTGGGGTAGGTATTTTTATATCGCCTTTCAAATCTGCAACTTCTTAACCTTCCTTTCTTCCCTTCCCCATTCCCCTCAGCCTTCCAACATTCCCCAATTGGAGACGCCATGGTCCCACTGGCTCCAAACAGTTAGGAGCAGTTGGGACTCTGGTGCGGTATTCACATAAAAAAACCTCATAACACCCGTTAGAGGGTGATGCCTCAGTTGGTGTTCTTGTGCGGGTGTCACTTAAAATTATTACCTAAAAAGTAACCTCCGATTCAACAAAAGAAAATGCAATTTACGTCACTTCGGTGCTTCGAGTGAGGAAGGTTTTTCGCGCTCCTTTTGATTTCCCCTTGTGTCTGAATCGCCATATTCATTTATTATTTATCCCACAATACAGAAATAGTCGAGCGGAGCTGTGAAAGCTGTTGCCAATGTTCCCTTAGCTCCCAGAATGTTCCGCGGAGATAAGCCGGCCGAGCGCTCCTGCCTGCGGATCCGGAAGTGACTGCGCAGACACCCACTTATTACAGTTACCACCCATCAGGCGGGTACTTAGCCAGAAACATTGCCTTATTTTATTTAGCAGTAGTGTGAGATTTTTTATATCTCCCCGAGCTGACAGCCACCAGCCCCGCCGGTGTAATATGATTGCGGATTTGCATGGGCATAAAGCGACCAACGTGCTCAATAATTCAACGTGTGCATTTCCCCTATGATTTGATAATGGAGTCGTAATTAACTGATGGCGCTTTTACCGGCATCCCGGAACGCAAATCTGTACATTTGTGTTCATGTGTACGTGTATCTACAATGTACATGTACTTATATTAGTTTTTGCTTTTAAGTAGCTCATTAAGCTTTTCACAAAAACGGTATGGAAGATGGGGAAGGTACAATTTTTATCAATATTTTATTGTGTTACATTTTTAAAAGTCGTGATGAATAAATGCGCACTAAAATTAAGACATTTAAAAGTGAAATTATTTTTTTCATTACTATGGCACCACCAAGATACTCAATTTGTCATTGAAATTTGTTCTACACATTAAAAAACGATGGCATAGTCGTCTACAAATCAAACAACTCACATAACTCATGCAATGTCAAAGAAGTCACCATTATAAACTCAAACTATTTTCAAATAACACACGACGTTAATACATGTACCATAGCACGTTACCGATCTTCATCATAACGAAATATCTCCCCCTTTCTTCGTGACCTAAACTATTTTCTTACTCAGTTAACAAAAACATGAACCTCGTTTTAACTGGTGACCTCAACATCAACATTCTACATAACAACGAACATCCCTAGTGCCAAGACTACTTAAAGAAGATTATATTTCACGCTATGAAAAGTACAATAAATTAACCAACACGATGTACACAACACTCCTCCTCTTGCATCGACCATAATGTGGTAAAGTCAGTTATCCAATACTCTTCCAAAATTCACCCTTATTAAATTACGGATCACAGATTACGCCGCCACTTCATTCACAATGGTTTCCAAACATAAAATAAAAATGGTCTTTCTTAAATAGCCTATTCAATAACTCAAATAACTTTAGAAACTACTTGGGCCTCTTATATATGAATTTGTGCCTTAGACTCAGTAAATAGTATCACAAAAAAATATATCACAATAATACTGATATCAACTTCTTGATGTATGGATCCGCACCTCCTTTGATTTGCCTAACAGCGCATTGTGTGAACTTTGGAGCCCGCTCGACTGTTTAAATATGGTATTCCGCACACCTAACGGCAATATGAATGTAGAATACAAACGAGGAATGGATAACCAATTCACTCACCACGATAACATGAAGCTGGAGGATTTTGGGCACAACTCATCACAATCACTTTCTTTTTTAGTTTTTGTTTTTAAAGAAAGCCACACAATAATTGAGAACGCCATACAGTCTAACATTTTATAGTAAACAAAAAATGAGAGCGCTGCGATCGTTTAAAACGTTTTAAATGACAACGCCAAGAGGGCTCATAGAAAGATTATTGTAAGTTTTAAAAAGCACAATGTTCCAAGTGCATGTTTTTAACTTTCGCTTCTGTTTACCTTTTTCGGTATCCAAAAATTAGTGGTACTTTCGGACACGTAACACTGTAACGTTGGCTACAAGATAAGGAAGAAAACACGGCATAATATCCCAAAAACTATTAAAGAAAAAAATACTTTTGGGCGTGAAAACCTGAAAACATATCTGAGATGATTCTACTCGTACATCACATTTTACAATTTTATGCTTAAACATTTTTTTAACGCTTTGCAAGGAAGACAATATTTTATATTATTTATATTGAAAAGGCGATATTTTGTATTTCTGAAATTTCTGTATCGAAATAACCATGTATTAGATGTTAGATAAATATATAAAAAAAAAAACACAATCAACTTCGCAGAACATAAAGTTTTCATTGTTTCTTTAAAACGAACTGTCAAATTCGATCGTAATTTTTTTTTTACTTGAGGAACAAAATTTCACAAGCATAATTTCAACTTCTTATAGCCGTAGTAATGAAAAAGTGTAGTTGCACTTTATAATTTTTTTTATGTTCGAATTTGGATATGACGTAGGTGACGCTACTGGCTGCTATGTATCAGGATCCGAGACGACCCCCACAAACGCTGAACGGCGTGACGTCACAAACGCCCTTTCCACGAACTTATTGTTTTGACGGCAAATAAAAAAATTGCATATCTTAAATCGTTGTAGACAATTTATTTATCAACATAAAAATAAAATTAAAATGCTATAGAAAAACAGTGAAAATACCCTATTAATCGTCATTGTGGTTCTGCTACTGAGAGATCCGTTCTAAGCTATCTTAACGTCTCCTGTTAAAGAAAGAGAAAGGTTACTACGGATCTATCGGCGGTATGTGTTTATTTCACTTGGATCTGGTCATTCTTCTGTCATTAGCTGAATTTTCTGAAAGTACTAAATAATTAAATGTTTTTCCGGATGATTAGCATTATTTTGTTTTCGTTTTGTTACCCAATACTGGAGTTTGTTTTTGTTTTGCTACCCAATAAAGTTCTGGATTCGGTTTGATAGTCCTTAGAGTTTTGCATTCGGTTTAATTACCGCCCCTACCCTCGTCAGGGTAGAATGGAAAAAAAAATACAAAAAATCGTTTGATTGAAATTCACACACCGTAAAAATAATATCCGTGTTAAACTCCTGTTCAATCTCTACGCGGAATTATTTATATTCCATTTGAATAAAATTTATATTATAGTGAGTATGAATTTGGTAGTCTCGATAACATTGTCTTTTTTTAATGCGAACACCGCACAGGAGTCCGAATTTCCCAGAGCTTGTGGGACTATCGTATCTCCAATTAGGATACGTTGTGAGGTCGAAGGAAGTGGAGAGGGAAGGAGGCAGGGAAGATGGTTGGGAAGTACCTTGCTATTTATGTCAGGTCACCAAATACGGCTAAAGCCATTTCAAGCAACGTTTCGTTTCTGAATGGTGGACTTTCACCAAGACGATACTACGAGTTTCTAAGTTATCTGTTTGGTGTCTAGATTAGTAATTATGCATTTATCTATATGTATAAAGAAGAGTGTCTTTTTTTGTTTTTATACAAATCTATTTCGAGCTTGATGATTTTGCACACTTGACCTTCAAGGAAGGTCATTGTCTACATGAGATTTCTAAAAACCATCCCCATCCCCCTTTCTCACCCCTTGAACAGAATTTTGGCACTTTTTGATGAAATTTTGCACACTTGACGTTTAACCCCTTGAAGCATAGTGATATCAAAAATAACCCACCTTTTTTATCTTTTGCTGCATGGTGGGATGTAATTTATACCACTTCGAAAAATTAAAACCACTTGAAACAGCGGTTTAAATTATGTCCCGCCCACTCCAACGGCTTACTATATCGGCCAATAGATGGTACATACGTACTTTTCGAAGTTTTCGAAATTCTGTGCAACACAAGCATTTTTTTTTGTTTCAAATCTTGTGCCTCAAAGGGCTTAAGGGAAAGATAAGATGAAAATTACTGGGTAGGGGTAACAGGTCACCACAATCTCAAAACTTTACTCCAAACCATTCATAGCTAGTTATAATAATATAAAGGCGGGTGAATATTATGTACCTACCTTATTTTCAATTGTATTGTTTATTAAACGGTGGTTTTTTGCTATTCATAAATCTTGCCTCGGTTCATCAACGCACTAAATACCGGTAAAGGGATCTGACCTGTATTGTATTTGTCACCCGTCAGAATTAATCTCCCTGTCACGGCATGGGGTTGCGGGTGTTGGGGGCAGAAGGGGGTAATTGCCTATTCGTGTTTACACGTGTTTGACTTAACTGGGGTACAGCCGACCGTCATCTTTTGTTCCCATCCAAGACCCGCACACTACAAAGTCTCACTCCCTTGCATTGCAGTGAGATGTCGCTGATAGGCTTTCTGTCACTTTGTAGGTGGCGCCTTCATGCCATCATTGCATACAGACTTACAGAGCCTGCCATGACGTGGCGCCTCTTGGAGTAGATTGTGCGCTGCTGCCACCCTTGTCTCCCGGTCTCCTCGCCTCCTCGTGTCCTTGTCTCTCCGCAGCCACGCGGATCAAATTAGATTGGATTAACTCAACGGACACATGATTACATCAGTAATGAAACTGTAAATCAGCGTACGCATTTAAATCAAACCCTTCCAATGGAAAACATCGACCTGAATGCTCCAAGGACGTCCAGAGGTTACAATGGTGACTTTATAATTATTAACGACTAACTTATTCAACACACAAAACATGGCAAATAGGTATCGTTTAAATAAATAATTGATTTGCGTATGCAGCTGATACGATTACTTCGGACGGCACGTACCATTACGCCTAGGTTTATTGATTTTTGTCATTTTTAGGAATTTATCTGATTCCATTTAATATAAAGCGAAGTTATTTGACCTCGCCTAATGAAGTCTCCATTGCGTGGTGTGTACATAAAAATAAATTTTACATCATCTAGCAATTTTAGTAAGTAATCAGAATTTCTAGTAAGAAGCAAAACCGCAATATGATTCAATTTCGATCAAAATTAGGCTGTTTTGTCTAATTGTAAATCTAGTGCAAAATTTCGTATTTCTGCCGCCATATTGAATTTATAAGATTCTCTACTACTGACATCGTTTAAAATCAGTATCAGGGAGTCTAAGGAATACTGAATATAATATCAAAGTTGTATTTTCGGCCGTCATTTAGAGCAGTGCTCCGCAACCTTTTCTCATCTACGGCACACCAAAATTCTTCCTAGAATTCCGCGGCACACCAAAAGCTAAAATATATAGGTATTCAATTGAATTTTACAATAAATTTTCGTTCATTGCATTTGACGCGGCACACCTGTATTCGGCTCACGGCACACCAGTGTGCCACGGCACACCGGTTGCGGAGCACTGATTTAGAGTGTCCATGTTTATCATTATATTTAGTAGATAGGTAATTTAAAAAAAAATTAAGCTTGGCAATAAAATGTAAACATTTATTAAAGTGAAAGTTTTTTTTCATTGCTATGGCATCACCGAGCTACTCACTATGTCTTGTTCTACACATTCAATTCGATTTTTCACATTCGAATTTGACAGTTGCGGTGCCTGTTTCATACATAACTTAATTTTCGAATTGAGGTCAAAATACCGATCCAAACTGAATGACATATTTTTTTAAATTAGAAGTTTTGTAAATATCTAGTACGGATGAGAAGTATTTTATTTATATATTTTTAAAATTATGAAGTATATGTCAATGAAAAAAATCAATTTTCATAATTTTAAAGGCAACTTTTTTTCGGATCGATATTTGAAATTATGTACGGCAAATTTGTGTACCAATGTAAATTGGTCGTTTTTAATTTAATTTAAAGTCCACCATAATGCTTAATTTAATTTTTTTTTTAATTTTTTATTTTGTATTTCATTATATTTTCAAAGTAGACGGGGTAAAACTTTTTTTTAAATCATCGTTAGCCCCCAAATAATTGTTAAAGGTGCTTCTAAAATCGCGAAAAATCAATTCCTTTAATGGCTTATATTTCATAAAGTAAATAAAAAATAAATAAATTACTCCTCATCCGTACTAGATATTTACTATATTTTTGATGAAAAAAAAATACCATTAGGTTTAGGTGAGTACTTTGGCCTCAAATCAAAAATTAAGTTTTGTATGAAACAGGCAGTGCAGCCGTTCCTCTTAAGGAAACAACCCAAAAGAACATAAAACTACATTATATTAAGGTTTTTTTTTAATATGTAATTTTTATCTCTGAATTAGATTTTGTTTTATATTGATTTAACATCTAATAAATGGGTATTTTGATACATACATTTCAGAAATACAAAAATCGCCTTTCCATGTAATTTATCTTCCTTGCAAAGCGTTAAATAATAAACGTGTTCAAACATAAAATTGTCTCAGAATATGATGTAGAATCATCTCCTTTTGGAAAGTACCACTAATTTCTGAAGACTGTTTGGTTAAAGTAAAAAATATGCATTTGAAACATTGTGCTTTTTTAAACTTGCTTTATTTTTCCTACGAGCCTTCTTGGTGTTCGCAGCGTCCTCATTTTTTAATCTACTTTTAAATGTCAGATTAATTTATTGGTCAGCCAAGATCTGTCCTGCTGGCAGTGTCTTACAGCCGTTCTCCCCAACTTTTCGAATGATCAATCTGAGCCACCGATCAGCTAAGTGTTTTGTTAAGTATTCGATCTATTTGACTGTCTCCAAACATTTTTTATCTTTGAACTTCCTAAATTGTCTATGAAGGACTCGCCCACTTTTATGGAAAATATAATTGTACCCCCACACGCTCATAGTCAATAAAATGACATCAAAGTAAAAACTTTCAATGTTAAATTAACATAGACGAGTTAATTTTCTATTTATTAGGAATACATATTATTTGTCTTAAATATTGTAATATAAACACCAACATTTTATATTTAAAAACGTATATGTTAAAAATAAAGTGTTAGCTTGACTTTTACTAAAATGCCGCCAAAACGGAAGTAGACTTTTTTGACGTTTGTCTTTCGTGTGTTCTTTCAATTTTCAATCAATAATGGTCAATAATATTTTCATCGTCGCTGTCTTCATATTCGCTGTCCATACCCGCTATTGGTATTACATAAAAAATATCGTCATTTTCGCTCTCCATATTCAAAATTGTCAATACACAATAGATACAAAAAAATAGTTCGCGAAACGAATGACGTTTGACCATAGATATCTATGACATTTGACATTTACGCTGTCATTTGACACTCCGTTGACACTTTTTATAACTAGTTTTTTACTGAGGAGAACTTTAATCCACAAAAATCTATAACTTAAGTGATTGTAAGTTTGACTGAGAATTTCGTTGGGAAAGGCGAATTTGTGCATTTGAACAGTGCTGAGGCAATTTTTCGGCTCAGCAGTTGCTCAGTAAGGTTGGGAAGAACGGCCGTTATTTACTTGTATAGAATTATTGTTAGTATTTTTTCGGAAGATTTATAATTTTAATGAATAGAAGATCTCGACAAATAACAACGGTAATGCATGACTAATGACTTGAGTCACGTATGTAGGAGTCTCAAAACTGAAAATTCTCTCTTCATCATGGTTAAAACAATGGATCACTCAAGTCAACGAATCTATAGATGATCTGTTTTCTGACTCGCATAACACTTCCCATCAGCCAGCAGATGAGCAGAATGGCCGAGATGTGGAGATGTAGATGACGGGAATTGCCAGCTCCGGCTATAGATTATGCCTATTCTAGTGTTAAATTGCTTCCTATCTCCATTTCTATTATTTCCTATTTCGGAGCGTCCTCTTCCAGCTGAGCGTCCTGGGAATATTTCCATTTAATTACTTTCATCTCGGTTCTGGCGTAGGTCGGTTGGATGGCGGTGGGTGTGTGGGCGGGTGGATGGTTATGGGGGGTGGGCGGGAGTGGTAGGGGGGTGCACCTACATCGCGCGCATGCCCCCCTTTATACACGACTCGACCTAGTTGCTCAATGCTTGCTGCTTTACAGACTCCAGTTCAGTGATGTGATGTCTGGGGAAATTTCCCTAAATGTGGGAAAAACAAAGGAAAGCTGTTTTTTTAATCTAAGGAATTATTTTCTGTTTGACTATGTCATGTTTTCTGGTTTTCTAGTACTATATGTAAAAAAATGTTTCTTGGCACTGAAAATTGAACATGATTTAAATTTATGTTAAGTTAAACACATAGAAGCTGTTTATAAAGTTTTATGTAGAATTTAGTCATTATTTATGTGTTCTTTTGTATTTTCTTGATTTGTTACAAAAATGTAACCTCTCAATGATGATGTATTTCGGTAATATCGTTCTGCTACTGAGAGCTCCGTTCTAACATCTTCATCTGTCACATTCATCGTTTGTGAGTAAAAGTAAGAGGTTGCCAAGGATCTATCGGCGATGTGGCTTTATCGTGATGATTTTCTGAATCTGGGGAATTTCCCTGGAAATTTTTCACGCTAGAGGGGGAAAAAATCCCATCATCGCTCCAGTTGCTGCCAGTAGACGCTAACGCGGGGGATCGGTTCACGCTTAATTTAGTTATTTTGTATGGACGACTATTCGTTCGTGCGCGAATAAATCCATCGCTCGGGTGTACGAGTATTATTATTATAGTTGAACACCGCCTAATCCTAGATATAATTTAACTTTAGGCTCCAATCCTTTGATTAAGTGATGAATTTAAAATAATTATTATTATTATTATGTATTTTCATACATTGTGATACAAATTATTATTTTTTTATCTCGAGTTTAAAACAGAAAATGTTGTTTGTTTGAAACAGCACATAGCTCTCTTAACGGTGAGCTGAGACATCATTTCCGCTTGATGAATTGTCTGACAATATGCTGGGTTCTTCCCATTCCCGTCATTGTGCAGTGAATAAAGTTTCACTTCACTTTATGTTTATGGTTTTTGTGGTTATTTATTTGTTTTATATTGATTTTTTATTTAATTTTTATTATTTTTATACGATGGGAATCTCCACTCGCCAAGCTTACTACAAATGGCTTGTCAAAAGGAGCATAGTTCAAAATTATTATATAATTCAAGAATAAATAAAAAGTAATCATAAAAATAGTAAAATGTAATTTTTTTCCCTAAAATCTATTTTGATGATAATTGTTTTATTAAGTTCGGCTGGTTTGAGTTTAGACTGTCAAATGAGACAAAAATAATTGTTAATATGTGTACTTTCCTGATGAAGGTTGAGTTCAACCGAAACCGGTCGATGATGCATAAATATAAATTAAATAAAGTGGCTTAAAACAAAAAAAGTAACTCTTATTTTTTCATTTAAATGTTAAGCCACAAACCAATTGATTTTTTGGATAAAATAATGATTTCATTTGTAGAATTTCACATTTAACAGTGCAATTTGAATATGTAATGAATTATTTTTCACTTTTACTTTCATCATTTATACTAGCAGCGCGCTCATGAATGAAAAAGGAAACTTATTTTTGCATTGCGGTAGGAATTGAACCCGTTTCGTCACATATGACGTGTTTATTCCATTACGCTACGAAGGCTTAAAATGAGTAACAAAGTATTTACTTACACCGTTCACCAATAAAATCTTATCACATTTTTACGCAATATCAATCATTATAATTAGTAACTAGTTATTCTTAATCGTTATCTTTATAACACTCCAATATTATCGCTATTACTCTGTTATCCGGGATTACGATTAATATGGATATTACTTTTGATATTAGAAAAAAAAATCTAATTTAGTCTTTATAAACCTCGAATAAAATATCCACGCAGTACCATTATTCCAGTGGTCTCGGAGTTAGATTTCTTGGCTTGTATTTTGCTCATGCGGTAAATGTTTTCGCACCATTGATATTTCCGCACAATTTTCTAGGCTCACTTAGAAATACGGTGAGCAGCTGCTATGGGTTAAGCAATATGACCTTTTGGTTCAATTCTATGTTAAAATTGCATGGCACTATGTAAAGGCAGTGGAGCATTTTGGTTTTATGTTATGCACGCCTATTAGGCAGTACCCTTTATTTTCATGATTATATTATTATAACTGGTAGTGACTAGTGCCAACGGTTTCGCCCCGGTAATAAAAACAATTTTTTTTAATCAATCACTAAATATTTCAAAAATCCATAATTCACGATGGAAATGTCAACGAGGGAAGAATAGTTGTATTAACCGAGAAATTCCAGACAGGACAGTCTCTGCTGACGCCATAGACGCAAACTTTTCTGCTTTATACTTATGTACGTAACCGAACATATATTTTTCCAATTCTTACTTTGTGTTGTGTGAACAAACTACTGAAGCTCTCTTTCAGGAAGGAGATAACTTTTTCTGTATTTTTTTTAATGTAACAGCTGAATAGCTGAAAATTTTTTAAAAAATCTTTACATTCATAAAACCCACCCATGGGTGTTTTTTTTGTGGAAAATCTCGAAAATTATAAAGAAAATCACTACATGTCACTGTTAGGTGACTCAGGGAGGTAGTTAGACTGGCTGGCACTAAAATTTGACGCATTGGAACTGATCCAAATATCATATCTGCGGGGTGCATGTCTCCTAGTCTGGGTAGCAGATAGCAGACGACAGACACCGAACCCTTTCACCAACACTATGGATGCGTTTAATTTGACTAATATATGTGATTACCCTTTTTTGTTTATTTTTATTATTATTATTTTTATTTTTTTATTATTTTTTTTTATTTATTATTTTTTTTGTATTGAATTCATCTTATTCAAATAATAATAATAATCGGATGATTTTTTATAGCGCCGTTTTTATGAAAAATCACCTCAAGGGCGCTGTACAAATCTTACTTCCTATTCTTACATTATTCCTATATGAAATCTATGACTCTTTTTTTTGTACACTATCATTACACATTATTTATAGACCGTATAAAGAGATGCAGTTAGATTATCAAAATTAAATACGGCTTGGTCTAAGTTTTCATACATGTCTAATTGAAAAAAAAAAAAAAAGCTAACTGTATTTATTCCTTACGATATATTGCAAGACGCTAATACAAATGATAGGAGTTATGTAAAGTTGGGCGGCGGGTGAGGACGGGGGCCGGAGGTACTGATCCTTTCTTCCAATCTTTTTTGTCTTTGTTGGTGACGGGACGCTTGGTGTTGGTCTGCACGTACGCCATGCGCTTGTCAGCCGGCTTCAGGATCCGGAAGGAGCACTTCAGCGTGTCGTCCACTGACATCATTGCTCCTGCATTATCGAATTCCCCGCAGTACCAGTTGCTTTTTGGCAAAGAACTCATACCCGTCCTCTACCACCTGATGCACCCTGCAGATCAGGTCAAAGTCGTGCTTGTTGAGGAACTTGGCCACTATCTCAATGACGAAGGTAAAGGCTCGTTCTCGCCCCAGCTGGCGGTGTCCTTGTTGGGGTCCCAGCAGCCCACTTCCCGGTTGTATACAATATTTTTTACAACCACCGTGGCCCGAATCGCCGTTTCTATTAACTGTTGGCACTTCACTAGTACATGTGGTGACGACCGACCGCCAGATGTGACCGATGCCGATGCGTTAATTCGGAAGAACGAAGCAGATTTCAACTCAAAATATTTGAAATATTTGGGTTTTTGTTATAAACTTGATTTAAGCTCGAAACGACAGCACTAAAATTATGTAATTTTTATAAATGTAACCTAAAAATTATTGCGGTTATTTTATGCTATTTTTACACCGGGAAAATTAATAACTTCCCAATATTTGCAAGATAAATCAGGAGCAACTATAAAACGCAGCCGGCAGCCACGGGGGCGCCTAGACCACATGTTTAGTCTTTCTGATTTAATCAATACATATAATTTTGTTAATCTTTACATTTTGTTTAATCTTTTAAAAAAGTATTATTATTTATGATTCAATTAATCTTTATGATGTAATTAATATTAATGCTTTGATTCACCCATGATGTTATTGGTATTTTTGTTTTAATGAATTCTTGCGATTTAATAGTATTTTCGATTTATTTAATATTTTTGATTTATTTCGTATTTTTGATATAATTAATATGTTTGATTGCATTAATATATTTTTATTTCTTAAATAATTTTGGTTTCCTTATTATTTTAATTCAATTGTTTTTTTATGATGTAATGATTAACGTTTATGATTCGATTAATTTTTATAATTTAATTTTTTTATTTATTTTATAAATAGTTTCGGTGTGCTTAATATTTTTATTTAATTAATTTTTGTGATATAATAACTAACGTTTATGATTTGATTAAATTTTATGATTTGATAACCAGTCAAGGAGTCCATTGTACGTTCCCTTCCATGACATTAGAGTCTGTTTAAATTCGCAACCTGGCTCAGGCCGATTGGATGAACCTTGAGAACGCGGATTGCTTACAATGCCTTATCTGGACTAATCCATACTCGCACACTCTATTGTAGTGCTTCTGGGCAAACAGCCGGGGATTAACTCAGTCCACCGGTTCTCTGGGTACAGTGGGTACGCAGATTAAAGGGCCGGTCTACGTTTATCCTACCGACAAAATTATCTACATATTTCTGTTATTAAATAAATAGTTCGTATTGCGTATATTAATGAATGTGGCTTTGCATGACTACTCTTTGTTTGTTATTGTAATATCTACGTTTTATAATAAAAATTAACTGTCACACAATTTCCGAAAATCATTATCTTTCCCATGTCAATTTTTCCCAGATTCGTGATAATCTGTTTTATTGGTAATAATTGTCTTAGTTTTTCGCACACCTTTATGACATGCGAGTTTTATTATTAGATTTTGGGTTATGTGATGCCGTACAAGAGTCCAGGGTTCAAACTAGCAAGAGGGGCTATGACATCTTCATTTTTTTTGGGAAAAGTTATGAGACTGACCGAAGTGCGGGGAGGGGGGAGGGGAAGGATATGCTCAGTGGCGGCTCGTGACTTTTGAGTGAGCTAGAGTGCTAAGATTGAAAAATACGACGTTTGATGTTGTTGAAGCCGAAAATGTTTTTTTTTTTTATTTCAATTTTTTGTATGGAGATTTAGATGGTAGGCAAGAAATTTTGCCACTAGATAAGCTGATGTTTAGGAAACACACCTAGCTATTCAGATCTGGTCACTTAACATAACTAAAGCTATTTCAAACAGCGTTTCAATACAGAATGTGAGTCACTAAGGCGATGCTGAGAGAATTTCTACTTTGGGAACTTGCTGTATTCGTAAAAAACGTGGAGTAATTCAGTTTCGCTTTGTTTTGTGTTTTGTTCGCCGAAGTTTCGTCATGTTCAATCTCACCCTCGTATTTTTCAGATACTCTCCCTTATCAAAATAAAAACATCTTTAACATTTTTAAAGTATGTTTCACCCCTCAAGTCGGTTTTGCGGTGTAACATTTCCAACCTCGGCATGGTTTCCTCTCTAAATGATATCGAGCGTGCAGTATTAGCATTATACTAGGGTTTTATGGATCGCGAGAAGCAGACTATCGTCTTTATAGTTCACATGACAACTCTACCATATTGTATTTTATGAACGGCATCCTCCTCCCACCCGCCCCCAGACTAGACTGGGTTCAGTACCCGGCGCTACACCCCTCTTCACTCCTCTCTGCTCCGCCACGCTCCTTGCCACCCCTATCTCGCCAGCGTCTACAGATGGTGCTGACGGCCTGTTGCACCTACTTTCGTTTGTAACGAAGAGTAAATAAGTAATTTTTTTTTCAAAGTTGATATTTTCTTATCCTACGAAATG
Organism: Halesus radiatus; assembly: GCA_022606495.2. Classification (NCBI taxonomy): domain Eukaryota; kingdom Metazoa; phylum Arthropoda; class Insecta; order Trichoptera; family Limnephilidae; genus Halesus; species Halesus radiatus. Next base: position 166,469 of record JAHDVE020011131.1, read on the forward strand.
CTACCTTAACTACATCTCAACATTTAGTATGCGCGATGTTTAATTATGTGTTTTATTAGTATCATTGAGTGCCTGCAGTTGTAGAGCTGACGTGCAATAATAACATATCTGATACATCAGATGTCTGGACACGTTCTCATATTATCTGTACTGGTTTATTTTACCGAATGATTCAATTGCTTTACATCAAATTTCAAGAATAAGTTATTAACTAACTAAGTAACTAATTAACCATCACGCCATTTCTCCGCAGGGGTAGGCAGAAAGGACGGACCGCCAAACAATTCGATCTTGGCATACACTTATTGCTTCATTCACATTCATGCATTGTCTCATACATTCTCTTCTACTATTCCGACTTCTGACATGGTCCGACTCAAGTATTTGATTCACTTGATCGTGCCATGTCTTCCTCGGCCCTTTCCCGGTTTCTTCTTCCATTCTCATTCGCGTCATATATTCTCCTAACACAAGTTATTAACATTTATTAAATGCCCATACATTATGAACACTTCTAAATACTTTGCAGATTTGCATTTTTTGGTTGCATTCCCAATTGCTTATCTAGGTATGTCAGATAAATAAGTTTAATTGAATCGTGCAGTTGTGTCTAATGTCTTTCCTCCGAATGGTCCACTTGGCTGGACAAGTTTCGGTTTCCATCTCTCATTAGCAGAATCGGAGTTGGTTTCATAACAGCTTGGAAAGTTTCGCAGCGCGGGCGCGGGCACGGGCGGAGGACGAGCATTGATTGTGGTGGGTGGGTAATTTCTGCAAACTTTGATCGCATTTCCATTGTTTGTAATGTAGATTCTCCGATGCAGGCCGCTTCGAGTCGAACTTCTCTGTGCTTTTTGTCTTCTATTTTCTGCTATTGGCGATTGAAATCTATGCGGTCCTCGATGATATCGATTTAATGCAGGAAGTTCGTCTGTTTCGCGTTCACAGCAGAACTTTCGTTAGCGACTAATTATTGTTATAGTGCTACCGGTACGGAGTTGGTCGTCGTGAGGAGTTGGTAGTTGAGAGTTGAATGGGGTCAGTGGTCAGGATGATGAGGAATGAGGTATGACGCGGTGTGTATGTGTCCGCAGATGTGGCGGGCGGAGTCCGGCCGGCGGCGGTGAGGGCGGCGGCATGGCCAGCAGTCCCGGCCGCGTCCCCCTGCGCCCGCCCCCGCCCCCGTCCCAGCGCTCACCGCCCCCCGAGCACATCACGCGCCTGTTCCCCAAGTGTCGGCCGCGCTCCGACCTCAACCTGAACCCCGTCGCGCCCCTCCGCACCACGAGCATGGACGCCAACACGAACACCGACACCTCCATCGCCATCGCCATCGCCACCGCCGATAGGTTTGTCCACAGAACCTTCCTTCTTGCCTTGCCTTTACCTACCTGCCTACCTGCCTACCTGCGCCCACCTGCCTCTTGCTCTTTTCGCTTTTTGCCTTGCATCATCACCACGAGCAGCTTTTTGTGTTCACCTTCTTCTCACGTAGCCCTTTGTTCAGTTTTCAAGGCATTCTCATCTATATGTGCTAGTTAATTCCTACAACGTACTTTGGTATTCAATCCCCGCTCTTGTTTTATTAGAAGATAATTGTTTTACATATTCGGGAAGTGTATCCCCCGAGTGTATCCGCCGAGGGGAGGGGGAGTCCCCCAGATGATGAGTTAATTGGGTCGGCGCTGCGGAAGTGCTCCGGCCCGATTATGAAAGTTTGTATTCTCTATCGAGTTAGTGAGGCCGTACTGAGTACTCTGACTGAATTTACCAACTACCAACGCTGTCCGCCGGCGCCTGGGTTAAATACACTTATTCTGATTCCCATTCAACAGGCATTTTTGCTTATTCAAGATTTAAATAAAACGGATGGTGAATTTGCCCATTCCTAGATTCGCCAGTAACGTACGCATTTAATTGGAGTGTTATTTGAAATACTATATCGATTCCTTCAATCGATTCATGTTTTTCGCCTTGGTGAAGAAAATCTCTTGGAACGCACCAAGTACTGTAGTAGTAAGTAAAGTACTGCATTTACCCCAGCGCGGCGGGCAGACGTGTTATCATCTTTACTGCTCCTTGGGTAGTGCTCCCCTCCTATCGTCCCAGAGAATACGAACACTGCATTGTAATGAAATGATATATTATACTGCACCAAAGATACACATGATTTATTTACACAAATACCATTTCACCTTTTTTACGTACACCCTTTCTCCCCAGGGCCCCCTGAAGACAGAATGCCGATTTTAAAAATTTGTATGTTTTTACTTTTTTGATTTGTATTTGTGTGTAGAAAATAGCTCTTCTTCTGCTGTTTTGTGTTCATCCAAGATATTTATAAAAATCACTTTGTATAGCATCTGAATTTGTATGCTTATTCTCTTATTAAATTGTTTGCTTTGAATTTTGAAGTCGTCATTGTTTAATAATCGGAAATGGCTCGTTATTCGGAGTGCCGGAGCCATGGCAACGTTTACCATAAAACCTTTGTAATGTAGATCATTAAAAATCTCTTGTTTTTTCTTTCGGTTTTATACGTCAATGTTGGAAGTTCCAGAAGTACCGAGGTTTTGTTGTTGTCGTGGTGTGTATTGTATGAGAATCTTTTCATGCACACTCGTTACAAAAAGCACAAAGTAATATTATACAATGAAAGCGCAAGCACGGTGCGTGGAATACTGTGGGGTAGTCGGTGGGTTGGTTAGTCAGCAGTCACGTGCGCCGCGTCACGTGGGACACCCTCGAAGCCCTCCACTGATCCTCCTATTGGAGGAGAAGTTTTCGGTCTCACGAGCGCTAATGGAGTTTTCTTTCCGAGAATTCTTTTCATTTCTCGATGCGTCACTTTTTCATGTTTTTCCAAATCTGGAAAAGTTACAGAAATGTGGTACCTACTGGTCCGAATATCCTTGGAGATTTATTCGGGTGGGGAGTGATATTGGAATTGCGTACAGACAATTGCCCTTTGGTCCAAGGACTTGGCATGCATTTTCCCACACGCATTTTAAAGTTTTATATTAAACGTGATTATATATATTGTATATACATACACAATATTCCCTTAGTTTAAAATGCGTTCGACTTTCTCTTGCCAGACATGACCTTCTTGGTCTTGACAAATCGCGCATTATTTCTCCAATCTCTCAACTTATAAATAATGTAAGTTTCACTCGCTGTTACGGGAAAGTTTTAAACGTTAAAAACAGTGTTCAACGAAGGTGACGCATTCCTCATCCGAGTAAGCCAAACGCAAAGCAGAGTCTCAGAGGTCAAATTCTATAAAATTGTTTTTTTTTTAAACATTCCGAACTTGGTACAAAACCTTCTTCCTCTTTGCCCTCGAGGATAAAAGAAAGCTTGCAGCGATATCAGTTGTTTATCTACTTAATTCATTTTAATATTTTTTGTTATTATGTTGAATCTTTTACCTTTATACAGCACACAGAACCCCGACTAAAGCTTCGCAAACTTCGCATTTCTTTTTAATAAAAACTCGTAATTTATTTTTGAGGTATGTTTAGAGCTCCGATTAAAAATGTAAAAACATCCTACTTTTCATGTAGCCGAAACGTAGATTTCATTGTAAACCTTCATTGCGAGTTGTTATGTAGGTAATTTCGGAAGCCGCCAACTAAATTAATTTGTTAGTTTCACCTTTACTTTCTGTTTCGGTCTAATATGAAATAATTCATTTATATTTTCCCATTTCGTGGAACGTTATCCGAATACCCCCGAGATATTGATTTCCCAATGAAAAACGTGGTTGGTTTAAGGATTAAGGCATGTTCGAGGAATAAACCCATCTCTTAGGAATTCTACCTTCGTAGGACGGCTGCTGATACTTACAGTTTCGTACTACAATAAGCTACGAGCCTATTCGACTTCCGGATAATAAAATTCCAACCTTGCCAATAATTTCCCCCGTAATACGCCATCCGACAAAATATTAATAACATCGACGTTGTCACGAAATATAATATGATTAATGAATGCCCCCACGATTTTTCTGTATTATTTTCTAATTCTTTCTACATTTATGTTTATTCTCAATATCGTTTTAGGAAAGCTGGCGTTCGAGTGTTTGTAGAAATCAGAATGTTAATTTTATATTCCACTAACGCCGCCGAATGAATTTCAACTCTTCGCACAATTTCTCCATAACTCACCGATAGCCTTTTTGTATAAATTTGCTTAAATTATTTTTTTTTACATTGCCGACTGATTTATTCACACTTTGTTACGGACGCTAAAAATGTTTTATATTATTTAAGTTCACCATTTTCCCCAGAGTAGAGTAGTTTGTTTGGAAAACTAGTAACAACAACTAATGTTCAATAGTCACATGGCTAACTTTAATAAGTTTTTTTTTTGTTTCATTTTATTTTTTTAAGTAATTTTCCGTCTACCGGATTTGATATACGGCACTCGCCAGCATTACTAGCTTTGCTTAGCTGCTGGAAAAATACCGTTTATCTTTCGTGGCATTTTTAAGTGCGCTTCTCCCTCGCCTTCGCCTAATTTACACAACGAACGAGTTACGCTTAATATGCAGATTAAATTTATGGTTTTCTATCACACTCGCTAAGTGCTTCCAAGTACGCTCAGTTGTTTTGGTCACGGAAAAAGTAATAATGAAGGAAAGTTCTGACCTTGGCGACGGAAAACGGATAGCGGCTAACTGACGCCAGAAAACTGATGGGACGGTCATAGCCACGTAAGTGAGTTCTGTATTAGTCTCCGATACGTAGAAGATAGTCCTCGTCAGGATCATTTTAGGGGATTATTCGAATCCGCTACCCCCGGATTCGTAGCCAAGGATCGTAACCCCCCAACCACGGAGGCCGCCATAAAATCCTTGCTGCAATAAGTTATCGCTTTCTTACTCACTTAATCGTTCTAGTCGAGAATATAGAGGGACACAGAAATGGGTAGTATCTGTACTCCCTCACGTACAAGTAGCGCTTACACCCTATTGTACTATTTGTATCGAGCTCGCAGGTTATTTAGTTAATGTTTGTTCATTATTGGGTTTGGTTGTACTTGCAGCAGAATAATCGAGATTGCGGGCGGCCGGGAAGTATTCTGCCAGAGCCGGAGCCGCGCGGGCCGCAAGGGTCGGCAGCTGCACCGGGCCGGGCGCAGGGACAGGGACATCGCCCTTGACAACATTTACATACACGAGGTAAGCGATATCTTTCTTATTCTTCAATACACCGCGTTCCTAGCGTTCGAAGCAGTTCCCAACTAACAATTTTTTTTTGGCCAGTCAAAAAAGTTAACGAAATCAATTGTGACCGTAATAATATTTCGTCCCTTTGTATGAATGTTCAATTATTGCTTGATGCTTGCTCGCACTTGTCCAGATCATGCGTTGCACGCCTCCGTTGCACGGAGTGAGGATGGAGCTAATTACTTGCATGACATTCTGACATTATTAATCTCTTCGATCCCTTGAAAGACAAATAAAAAAAACGTTTACAAATCTGCACTAAAATATTTGTTCTGCACAAATCTAATTGTGTGAGGCAATAATTTCTTCAATAAATGTAAAAATACTTTGTGATGTCATTATTATTAAAATTAAAAATAAATATTTTGTGTAAACCACTGTTTAATATATAAATATCAACATGTTTCGGAAGCGAAGCTTCCCTCATCAGGATACACAGTATACTAATAAATAATGACAGTTGTTTAGACAGAAAATAAATTAGACAAATAATAAACAGAAAAAATAATAATGTCAGAATAGATAAATTACAAACATAAACAAAAATTAACAATAAGTTATGAAAGTTGGTAAGTAATTAATTAAAAACGTAAAAATAATTTAAAAAAAAAATTATTATAAAATATTAAATAATAAATTTATATTCGAAATTTAAAAAAAAAAAACAATCTTTTGATGCAAGAAAATAACAAGGCATAAACATCAAATATTAGCAGTTATTATTATTTTTATTAGAATGTTCTAAATATGTGTATTTATGTGAACATAAATTTAAGAAATAGTTATTTAAAAAAATATATTTGACTATTAATAATATTTAATTGACTATCAACACTTTTTCTAATTTCTAATTAATTAAGTTTTTAACAATTTACTACCACCTTACTTTAGAGATAAACTACATCACAGTAAAGACCTCCACACACAGCATACAAGACAGAAATAAGATGTTAGACTAAAAAAATAAATAAAACCCAAACGCAAAATTGTTTACTGTATAAAGGTATTAAATAATTAAGCTTAGTTCCCAGTGAAATAAAAAAAAATGTACCCAGATTACTCATATTTAGAGTAAGATGTAGAAATTATGTTTGAAATATGCATTGGAAATAAGCGATATGTAAATTAAAATGTAAACAAATATATGTATTTATATTAGACCCACATGTGGTGGAACTATTTTAAGTTTATAAATAAATAACCTAGGTATTTCCCAACCTCTTCTCCAACCCCTTCCCTTCCCCACTCCCTTCAACGTCACAACATATTCCAATTGGGGATGCTATATTCCCACTGGCTCCGGACATTTGAGGGTAGTTGGGACTCTTGTGATCGGTGAGCTCTGTCATGTAATTTGCACTGATTTTTCTGTCAGAAATTGATGAGCTATGGAGCTTAGAAATATCCATTTAATCCTTTGGAGGTATGAAATATTCAATGCTTGATGACACCTCAGATCGGGGTTTTTGTTTGTGCTAGTTAGTATTTGGTTAGAAATAATGCGTGCAAATGTTAATTCGATTCGAGGCATTAGGAGGTTTCAAAGGGCAAAATGCCATTATATTTTACGGTTTTAACATAAATAAAACAAAATAGGTTTTGAAAAGAGAGTACCCGTTGAAACTATATCGAATCCTAACTGCTAGACATAATATTATAAAACTGAGTTGAATCAATTTAATCCATTCATTGCTTTTAATATTGCGGGCCTATATTCCCGTTGCCGTTCTCATGACTAGACTGGTTCTTGTGTAGTTTTAATGAACATGCTTCTAATTCATTGTTGATTTTGTTTAACAAGGACCCTGATGCCCCCCTGACATCACAGGACTGGCTGGATAAGGTTAGAATTGTTTCTGTGTTCACCTGCCATTATATTTCAATTTTAATTCTGATTCTTAGTCATTTCAGGCGGTCGCCTCATTATTGTATTAAAATATGTTGGAAATTATTTTTTTTTTATTAAACCGACTTTATGATAATTGCCGGTAGTTTGTGTAATTTGTGCAAAATCTATGCTGTATACTTTATATTCTAAGATATCCACTCTTTTATGATTGTCATTCCGTTTTTGTTATAAAGTTTGTGACACCGCCTGTTTTGTTTTAAATACGTGACAATGCTGTGTTTGTTATGAATATTATCTATAAATTGCAACATGTGCACAACTGCCACCTAATAATAATATTAATTTTTTTTTGTTATAATTGAAAGGTTACACTTCATAAGTTCTGGTTGGTCTATTTGAAAACTTTTCAAAATGTTATGCATATTAATTTATAAATTCATATTTACGAGTAAGTCATTTTCGCGTTTTGCTTAAAACTGTCATCATTGTTTACTATATACCCCTTATTCATATAGAATATTATGCTGACATTCTCAAAGTAGATAGATCCGTTGCAACCCTTACCTCATCACCGATGTATATGTAATAGGAAGTGAAGATGGAACGGAGCTCTCGGTGGCAGCACCTTAACACTTTGCGGTCCTGTGTCGAGTACACAGTATTTTTTCCGCCAACTCCTATATCGAGTCTTACTCGACATTGCATGACGCAATTTTATAAATACTTAAAAAAATCTGCCAATTACTTTGTAATACTTAAATAACGGCTGAATTTGTCATATTCCGCATTGTTTGCGCAGTTTTACACTGTTATTATTATTATTGTTATAAGACCAACACAGTCGTGACGTGTTGTACTGTGCGGTAAATAACAATTTATAGACACAGCGGTATTCCACGAATTCAAGGTCCAATAGATACTTTTATGATGTTTGCGGATAGTTGGCCATATGATTCTTATAAGTACTTGTATTACCTACTAACAGCAGTGAGGGGTCTGTGTCCTCGAAAAGAAGACCCAGGCTGATTCTGATGGAGAAGCTAGTTTAAGGAGAAGAAAATAATATTATTAGCGATTTTTTTTTAAATTTAATGTAAATCAAATTTAATAATGTTATTATTAAGTTCTGCAAGTATTTTTAGTTGTTATTATTGTGACAGCTTAATTAATTAATTAATTAATTTTTAATTATTAGCGATGATAAAGATCTGGATGGATATTACCGAGCAAACTACTTCTACTAGTTAGTTTGTTGGAAATGATGAAACATTGTGGAAAAATGACATTGAGGACGACAATTATTATTATAATGAATTATTTAATTAAGTACTTGGTGGTAGGTAAAAAATAATAATTTAGTACTGCAAAGGGTTAATGGCGATAATAACGTAAATATTATGTTTACATTCTTATAAAGGCAAAGCGCTGATTGGTCCGTTGTAAACTCTCGTCTTTCTCATAAACGCCGCAAGCTGGAGAAGAAGAGTTTACAACGGAGTTCTCGGCGGCTTCCGCTGATCTACCAGTTGTAACCTCTCCCTCTGTATAAATGCATGCATGTAATAAAGGAGAGTTTGTAACGGAGATTGTTTGCAGGCCAACTCGAACAACCTGCGGCGGCGCTCGTCGCGCTCGTCGCTGTCCCCACCGCCGGCCCTGTTCCCCGTGCAGCACTCGCCGCCCCCCGCCCCAGTGGCGCGGCGGCCCCCTTCGCCCTCTCCGTCTCCCTCGCCGCCGCCGCCGGAGTCGCCGCCGCCGCTTACGCCGCCCGAGCGTCACAAAAGCAGCAAGGGTAGCCCCATCGCCGTCACGGCCGCCGGCGGGGAGGTCGTGGTCTTCGATGACATCGGGGACAACTGGCAAGGTATATATAACATGCATAGGTATAAAAATCTTCTGTGATTTTTGCTCTCCTAGCCATATAGATAATTTATTTCTATGGCCTGAAACAATTGCTGTGGAATTGCCCCATGTAAAGTTTTTAAGTGGCCGGAGTTACAAAACCGAACCCCCGCTACTCTTTATAGAAAAGTTGCAATTGATATGGCTTGATCACGTACTAAGAATTTCAGAAGGCCGAAATCCATTGAAAATACTGAGTTCCATTCCAGAGGCAAGATGTCCAGTGGGCCGACACAGGAAAAATTCGGAGAAGTATCTCCAGAGGCTATGTGCGAAGAGGCTGGGCCTTCTGTAGATGAAGATCGCCGAAGTAGTTCAGAACAGGGACTTCTGGAGGGGCCTTGTTGAGGTGATGGGTCATCGACCCAAATAAGGCATGGGAAGACGATGAGATGAGAATTTTTTTTTGACCTCGTTTTATGTACCTCGTTATATTGAGAGTCTGGGTAGCAATTGGATATAACGTCTACTCTCCTAGCTACATAGTTGTATTAACATAAGTTTTCAACAAGCATCTCTCTGTCTTTCTCTTTATAGTCATTATCCTCGTGGTTGAAGGTCTTTTTTTAACTCTTTTGACAAACTGGCGTACAAAGTACCAGGCCAATTAGTCACCCTGCACTTTCAAAATGGTGAATTATTGTGGGTTATTGACATCAGAAATTCATGTTTTTTCCATGAAAAAAAAGCTTTTTATATTTTGTTTGAGGTTTGAAGGTTTCGTGGATCAAATTTGGAATTCTTCTTGATTCTCAGCAAAGTGAATAGCCTCACACATTGTTATATCTGTTTTATTTTCCTTATCCTTTCTTCATTGTGATCTTTCATTCTACTAGATGCAATCTCTGATATATTTTTTTGTAATATTTTTCCTTTTAACTGTAGGTCTGCGATTAGACTTTGACAATAGCGACAATTCGCTGGACGCCGGTCTGCAGCGCACCGTGACAGTGGAGCGGGGCCGCAGCGGGGGGGCGGGGGTGGGCGAGACCAGCCAGGGCCGCTCCTCCCCGCTGGACGAGGAGTCGGAGCGCTCCAGCGGGGGTGAGGAGGAGGACGAGGAGGAGGGCGGCGAGGGCGATAGCTGCAGCAGCGCCGGCCGCAGCCACCGCGTGGCCAGGATCATCGGCGGGCTGCCGATAGCCGAATACGCGGAGTCTCCCAGGCGGTATGGCCCGCCCAGACCTGGCTTCCCGCAGGTAATTAACAATATTTATTATATGATTTTTATTTGAAACCTGAAGTGTTGGGTCTTTGTAATCTTTAAAGTTGATACACAAATATTATTTTACATTATGTCATCTACACAGGAGATAAAGAGAATAGAATGCTAAATGTTACTTGCCTCTGCTAAACGACATCTAGCTACATAATATAATATTGTTTTAGTTTTCTATTTTATGTCACTGTTAAACGTTTCTAAATAAATTGTACATTACTTTATGGTTTAAAATCTCTATGTACTTATAATTTTTGATAGCTCTTTATATTATGTTCTAAAACCCATGTAAAGCCCAGATGGGCATATAATCAACTAAATAAATAAGTTTTCTCGCTTTCAACCATGAACAGAATATGTAAACCTCTCTCAAATGTCTCCAGTTTTGTCGATTCTTAGCAGATCTCACCCATCTGAGGATGGCAGTTCTCCTTAAGTTGCCGCCAGCTCATTTTATTTGAGGTGACTTTTGTTTCTTTTCCCCATCCAAATGTGGATGTATTCTGAAAATAGAAGATACAACTATCTAAACAGCTAGCAATAGATTTTGTTCATGACCATCAAGCAATGGCGTGCATTGCCCTATGACCAAGGGTAGGCTGCAGTCTTTTCGTTTGTAATTGATTAATATACAATATATTTTTAACCCAGAGAAAGGCCGTTTTTATTATTTTCTTCTGTTGATTGTTGTAAAAATAAATTAAAATTGCAAATAAAAAAGTGACAAATTTCTGACAAAAATTAAATTTTTCCAAAAATATTGTGAAATGTTCGTGTCACAATATATTTTTAAGGTAACCACAGCTTTACAGCCTTTATGGACTGCACGCCACTACCAATATGTGTACCTCAAGGCTCTGTAATTTCGAGATTGTGTCACAGATTATTATTGTTGTTCAGTCAATTCTTTATTGAAAATAATGAGGACCTTGTCATGGAGCTAAATACATTATATTTATAGGAGATCGAACAAAGTATCTTTTATGGATAATTGATTTGTGTTATATTCTAGCGTGTCCTGTCGGGAAGTAGTCCCTCGCCCCCCCTTGCCGCCCCCGCCTGCCTGCCCCCCAGCTCCGCCACCTTCGACTATCTCTATGAGTTCTCCGAGACCAGAAAGGTGCTGGAAGAGTTCTTCAAGTGCCCCCGGCCCAATGACCTAGACCACGATAACGGCACTCTGGATGATATACATGACTTTAGGGTGAGTGGCCAATTCTGGTTGCCAGAATAACAAGGTTTCAGTCGACATAGCAATGTCATGCGATAATAGGCTCTAGAGAAGAACAATTCGAGTTCATTGTTGCATCCTTTTCATTGTTTTGTGGACTCGCTCATAATTGGGTGTTTCTTTGCAACTCGCGTTTTATTGGATCGTCAATATTAGGGATTGTTGCGAGGCTCAACAGTTTTTAAGGAGAACGAAAAAATAACTGGAATTTCTTAAAAAATTGTGGGAACGGCTGCTGCTGGGGGCTTATCTTTTTGGAGAATTAGTATGGGTTTTTTTAATATTTTTGAACACATTCATCATATCGGACGAGGCTATTTATGAATATGCTTTCAAGTATGGGTGTGCCAGCTTGTACAGTTTCCGCAAATAATAGACTTAAGATGTATTTCTTTAACGCTCCCTTCCGAAGGGGGGTAAGACATTTACTCCAAAAGATAGTTTTGTGTGATATCTAAGTTGTTTTTTACACCAAGTACTCTTTATGTAATCCTAGAAAAACTATTCGGTAATCCATCTGCATTTAAAAAATATATATCCCATTACTACTTTTAAGATATTAAATAATTTATATTAAATTCCTACAAAATTACTCTTCCATCCCGCCTCGGATCATAATACTTTTATAAAATTTTCCTCGCTGCAAAGCCCCGATAGTGCATTTTACTGGAAAGGGTTAAAATAATATGTATTTGAGTCACGCTCGCTTTCATACTATGTATCTCTTTTACTATTTATCACTTAATGATTGACTGTTGGGTGAGGATGGACGATGTCTGGTTAAAACAGTAGTAATGAATATCTGAGTATTACTGGAAAGCGCAAAAGGAATATTAAGAGACACAGTCACTTCGCAACTTTATGCGAGACTCTAGTGACCCTCTTTCGGATCGTATGTAAAAATTTTACCTCCAGGTATTTAAAGGTTAAGAGGGGAACTTCCACATTCTGATGTAATTGGGAAATCCTCATTCATTTTGGGGCTCCTAAGGCTAACCGGATGGCGTTATTTTGAAACATTTGTAATAAGCGTGTGCCCAAATAGGGGTGTAGATGCCTGCCATCAGAGTCATTGCTTTTGAAGTACTTTGTTGAGATTTCTCAATAAAATGTATCAACTTCTCTTCCAGGATCTGGAGTACCAACTCCGCCGCCACTCCCGGCCACACGAGGACGAGCCCGAGTGCGAGGAGGACAATGAGGAGGGCTCGGGCGAGGGGGCGGAGCGCGGAGGGCCGGGCGGTGCTGTGAATGGGGATGCCGAGGGAGAGGGTGAGGGGGAGGGGGAGGACGGGGGCAGCGGTGCGGGCAGCTGGTACGTGGGGCAGCGTCTGGCCAGGCCGCCGCACCACTCCCCACACAATGCACATAACCATACCAACTTCTTGGGACTACAGGTACGGAAAATACTACCTATTAAAGGTACTGATTTTTTAAGGGAATTTATTTTGCACGATACTCAACCCATAGTTTTATAACCCATCGACTTATCCAATTTTTATGCGCTTTTGAGAAAATTTATAATTATTTGAATTTTACAATACTATGTCTTTGAAATGTAAAACAAGTGCTATTTGAAAGCGTTGATGATATTAATGTCTTGGTCCACGCTCTTTGCTTCATCTACAATCATACATATTCTTCTGTTATTTTGGCTCCGACATAACCCGATTCAAGTATTTGTGAAGAGAAAACAGCCAGACCAAAAGTTTGAGTGTTGATTTTGACTCATCCCCTTCTTTCTTTTGCATAAATATTATATTGCTTTTGGTAATTTCATCCGTACTGTGCTTATCAATCTTTTTTTCTGATTAGCTCTATAATAAGATATTTCATCTCTCTTGAACGTTATATTTCCTCTTGCAGCAAGAATGCGAGCCGTACGAGCCTGAGATGAATCTGGTGGAGCTGTCTGTGGGCACGGGCTCCAGCGGCTCGGGATCCCGGGAGCGGGAGCCCGTGCCGCCTGTGGTCCCGCGTCAACCCGTTCCCGCCGCCAACAACCATCACCACGGCAACGGCCATAACAGTCACCATCACCACGCGCACCGTTTCACCCTATCGCCGGAGACGACCGACTGTGATTCTAACTGCGGCGATCTGGACAGTGAGGTGTCGCTTATGCTGATTGAAAATGAATTAGGTAATATAAATTTTATTATCTTATCTATTCTCATCTTCTTTATCCTATTGGAGCCGGGGACCCGTGCTTCCACAAGGTGCTTCCAGGTGTCCCTGTCCTGGGCTACTTCAGCGGCCTCCGCCCATTGCATTTCCAGCACCTGGAGTTGCTTTCCCCAACTTTGTCTGGGGCGGCTCACTGGACTTCTTTCCTGTGTTTCTTAAAATAAAAATAAAATATATACGTAATTAAATATTGGGAGTATGCATTAATTCGTGCGGTTTTCTAAGAGAGGGCGTTACTAGTACTATTTCGTTTTTCAGTATATGTCATTTGGTTGAAGCGTAAACAACAATTTTTTCTATTCATTTGAAATTGTCGAACTTTGTGCCAGATAAAGTGTTTTTGCGGGGAGTTCTTCTTCATTACTTTAACATGAAGAAAAGTGCTACCGAAAGTCATCGTATTTTAGTGAAGGTTTATGGTGACCATGCTCTAGCTGATCGAACGTGCCAGAAGTGGTTTGCACAGTTTAAAAGTGGCAATTTCGACTTAGAAGATGAAGAACGACCCGGACAGCCAAAAAAGTTTGAAGATGAAGAATTGGAGGAATTGCTCGATGAAGATGCGTGCCAAATGCAAGAAGAGCTTGCAAAATCATTGGGAATTGATCAAGCAACCATTTCCAGGCGTTTAAAACCATTGGGATTCATCCAAAAGCTTGGAAATTGGGTGCCGTATGAATTGAAGCCAAAAGACATCGAACGCCGATTCTGCATGTCGGAAATGTTGCTTGAACGCCACAAAAAGAAATCATTTTTGCATTGGATTGTCACTGGTGATGAAAAATGGATTCATTACGATAACCCCAAGCGCAAGAAATCGTATGTGAAGCACGGCCAACCATCAACATCCACGGAAAAACCGAATATCCATGGCTCCAAGGTAATGCTCTGTATTTGGTGGGATCACGAGGGTGTGTTGTATTATGAACTGTTGAAATCGGGTCAGACGATCAAAGGGGACCTCTACTGAATACAATTGATTCGTTTGAAGAGAGCGATCGCGGAAAAACGACCGTTTGAAGAGAGCGATCGCGGAAAAACGACCAGAATATGCGACTCGACACGAATCCATAATTCTTCATCATGATCACATGAGCCACATGTTGCAAGACCGGTTAAAAACTATTTGGAAAACAGTGGGTGGGAAGTTCTACCTCACCCGCCTTATAGCTCAGACATGGCCCCTTCTGATTACTACTTGTTCAGATCAATGCAGAATGCCCTCACCGGAATACGCTTCACTTCGGAACAGGTTATCAAAAATTGGCTCGATTCGTTCTTGGCCGCCAAGTCGGAGATGTTCTTTAGGGATGGAATCCACAAACTTGATTGACAAATGTCGTAGCTTCCCATGGACAATACTTTGAACATTGAATGTATAACCATTTTTTCACAATAAAGCCTTAATTTCAGAAAAAAAACCGCACGAATTAATGCATACTCCCAATACATAGTTACAAATAATTTTTATTTGCATGAAGGTAATCTGTGTTACGCCGTATCTTTATAGGTTTTGTAGAACAAATATTTCAATGTCATTATTTCATCAAACATTACAAAAATAAAAATGGGGTGGTGGTAGCTTAATGCATATCGTCGTCAATGGGAATATACATCCCATGTGTCAAAAATGTTAATTAATCAGGAGGAACTAAAAACTGATTTTTTTAAAACAAAAAATATGCTGTGCAGTTTTAGATGGAACGATATATGTTCTCAAATAAAAACTTTTCAACTTGAAGTACAAATTACATTTTGTGTGATTTTACAAATATTTAACAAATTTTCGTAAAGTCAACCACATGGGAGGTATTTTCCTGTTGATGACGACATAAATAAGTCGTCTCCGTGTCGTCTAACCACAATTTGATAATGGCTTTTAACGACGATACAACAGTCACATAAAAATAAACTAGAAACTAACAGTACTAATATTATACATGATAACATCTAATATAATAATAAATCTTTGGATTTAAAAATACCATCTCTTTGTTTTGGAACCATCATAAGGTAAAATTACCGAGGTAATGATGATATTTTTATAATTATATGTCTATGCTGAAGAATTTTTTATGCATTGTTTTCGTTCTCTTTTCATCTTCTAAAAATTTTTTCATGATTCTTTCATTTTGATGTTATTGTTTAATTTTACACCGATATGATTTTTTACATTACATATTTTATTAACATAATCACAATTTTGTTAACAATAATGTATTACATTATTTATCAATATTTTAAATACAAATTTTGTCTCATTTCATAATCTTTTAGAACATTTTAGAACTTTTTTTAACATTAACTCCATACAGGAGGCCCTGAGGAAAATAATCTTCTTGAGGGCCTATGGCATTTTTGAGGATGCTGTGTGGTTGACTCTTTTTAAGGAGAGGAAGTTCTGGGAATGAAAAGGGTATGAGAGGTGGGCAGGAATCTGGGGGTTAGTGGGTCCAGGAGTGACGGACGAATTTCTTCATCCCTCCCACTGCGGTGCAAGGTGATGGGTTGAAAGTCTGGCTGGAGACGTCAAGGAGTCTCCCTCAATCGGCCTCTCCCGATCCGGTCGATGGGCAGACACATCCGCCGCCAAGACCTGGATAAACCTCACTTCATGAACACGGGCACCCCTGCTAAATCACCAAACGTAGCGAACCACTTGGGGTGACCTATGGCAGAGGTGTTGGTTATGTAATGAATGGTTCCCGGGGCAGCGGTACCCATACCCGCCTTTCAAAAATAAACCACGCATGTAACATGTTATAGGTCCCGTGACCAACAACGTGGGAGCACGCGTGCAGCCCGTGGCGCACATGCCCATCCTGGAGGACGGCCTCAGCTCGGGACATGCTTCTGACGTGGACAATAACAACCCACCGCCACCCACTCCCCCTCCGCTGCCCAACACGCACCAGGTATTGTACCTTTGCCCTATTCAACTTCTGATAGTTTATTTGGGTTCCATGATAAAATAGAACTTTAAAGAAAGTGATGAAAGGGAACAAGCCTAACCTATTCTTTTATCCGGTTATTCTTTATTTGACGTTAAACTTCAAAACACTGGGGTTAACTGTTCAAACTAAACTAAAGGTTGAACTAAAGCGGATAGATCCGTTTTAACCGCTCAGCCTTTCTCGTAAAGAACAAATACAACGGAAAGAGTAGTTACAATATAGAATTCAGTGCCCGGACCATGTTATCAATTAAATCAATTTATCCAAATGTTCAATAGAGCTGACTCGAGAGAATCACCGACTCGTGGTTTTGATCTGTTAGTAACATATAGGTTTAAAAAAAATATGTTTTGGATATTTTCAGTTCTTCTTCATATCAGATTTGATCATAGGCTTGCCACAAATGTTTTAGATGATTGGGTTCCACCCGTCGCCCTTTATTTATGCTACATGTCATTATTTTATCTTATTTATAATGTTTGTGTTAATTTTTCAGATCGTAAAACCACAAATCATAGTGGAAAATGGCATCAAGAACGATGTTGGTGCGCTATCTGATGCAGATTTGAACTCATTAGATCCGCTGGGTGAGTATTTACGTACGTACATTTGAAATTAATTTGCGCACAATCCACTCGATCAACTGAAGTATTTTACTAACTGTCTACACCCTTCATTTATAATGTTCTGTTTTTAGGTCGTTGGTCTGCAGCGCCACCTCCTCCTGCGCCTGAGGCTCACCGCAGTCCTTCCGTGTCCCCCGCTCCTCCTGGTTTAGTATCTCCACAGGAGACCCCTGTAGGGGCCCCGCTGCCCGGTGAGGCCCCGGCCTGCGCCGCAGCTCTGAGGGACATACGCCTGGCTCTGCGTAGGGCTAGGGCTCTGCCCCCACCGCCAGCGCCCCGGGCCCCAGAGCCACAGACACCAGTATTGTGGTTACCCAGGTCAGATGGAAATCTAATTTTATTCATCATAATTTTATTTTTACATTTTATGTGACTATCCTTGAGTGATAGGGACTGGGGTAGCCGTAGATCAGTGGATTAGAGCGCAAGGTTCCGGATAGACCGTGAGGTCCTGGGTTCGAGTTTCGGATGCTACCGTTACCCTTTTCTTTTCTGTGTCTGCAGTTTCATGTTTCATTTTTAGAGTTGTTAATACTATCTTCAATGATTAAAAATATATTACAATGAGGTTTATAAGCTTCTATAAGTTATTCCAAAATTGAAAATATTCTTCTGTTATACCAACTGTTGATGGTATTTTTCTGTTTGTTATTACTGGTAACTTGGGAATAATTCAAACGCTTCATTTCACAATTCATTATAAGTGTATTTTGTTGAAAATGCGTCCTGCTTTCAGAAGACGTGACACATCGAGGGAAAGCGTGGATTCTGTAGAGAGAAAACCCGCCAGCGGAGACGAAGGTAACATCCGCTTCTCATTGCATAGTGCAGTTACTAAAACATTACGCTTTTGTTAATAATTAAGGTCGAATAATAATGTATTTTGATTAATTTGATCATTATAATCTGTTATGTGTGATTGTGCTAACAGATGAAGCCGATACAGACCTTGAAACTGATAGACTACTCGGCCAACAGAGAACAGATGATCAGGGCTTCTACGATGACAAGGTAAAGGAAAACTGTAGTAAGCCGTTACCATTATTAACAGTTACCGTCGGTCCAAAGCTGTTATATAAGAGTTATAGCTATTGATTTTCTAACTCAGGCACTGGGTAGGTTCATTGATTATTCAACTGAAGTAGTCGATTGTTCTGAGACCCCTTCTACCCAAATCCATATAATGATATAATTCAGACAAGGATTTGACCCAAAGTCGTCAATCCAAATATGAAGATTGAGAAGTGGTTGTAGATGTGACAATGGAATGAAATCAAAACAGTGAACTCTATGAATTAGCTAATCAATCAACCTAACCAGATGTCAGTACAGATATACCTCATTTAACAAAGCAAAATACATTCTATACAAAAATAAATTAAAAATACTTTCATCTATTATGGATTTCGTACACGAAATAAGACAAAAAATCAGCATTGTTTTAAAACATAACTTCCATTTAATTCAACAGTTTATTTATTAAAATGCACCCTTTCACAGGGCACAGTTTGAATTATGGATATTATATTTCTGGATGTTTGATTTTAAACATCGTATTTGCACGTGTTTTCTTAATTCATAGTTTTATCGATAGCTGTGCATTCTTGTGTGTAAACTCGTAGGACGAAATGTTGAAATTAGCTTGTTTTCTTAATTCTTTGATGAAGCTTCGTTAAATGAGGTATTTGTGTACTCTGAATCAAAGCTAAGTCAGAAGTTTGTTGATAACAGTATTATCTCTCTGTGTGTTCACTAATATGGTTGTGGTGACGGCATTCGCATGCACCCTGTATGGGTCCCCTGACCTCCTGTGTTACCTTTATACTATGATTATGACTGTATTGTAATTGTGGCACTCGGTCTTGTCTCCCCGTATGGTGTGGTACCCATCATTGTTTATTCTGTGTCTCTGCCAACACTCTGAAGATTCCTCAGACGGCTTCACGCGCTATTGTTTCTACCAAAACCGCTTTCAATTTATGTATTCACCGAGAATGATACCACAATACAATGGATTTTGATACATTCAGCAAATGTATTTAGTTGCGAATACATACCAGAAACTAGAAATAAGATGATAAAAATTACCAATAATTGACAAATATACAATTTAAGCAAATATTTTTATTTTTTAACACATTTTTAAGTTGTTTTTCAATGACATAAAGAGCATGATTTTTTTTAATTAAGGAAATACATTATTCATGGCACAGAATTCGAAAATGATTTCTAATCTGTGTTGTTTTACACTAAAACCAATTTGTATTTTTTGTATAGATTATTATTAGATGATTCAATGTTATTGTGATACAGAACTTGTCAAATAGTTTAGAATGTAAAAACTACTATTCAATAAGCTTCAAATAGATTCACAGTTTGTGAGTTAGGTCACTGCTTCTTACTAGACATTCATTTATTTCTACAATCATTATTTTGTACATCGAGTTATTGTAAACGAATCATTTCCCTACAATACAATAGAAGCTGTTGTGTTAATAAATAACAAAGTGGTGATAATAATTGACAACCTAACAACTTGTATGGAATGCAAAGTAAAATGTGGCGAAGATAGAATCAGATAGTTTGGTTGTGTCGGGTTACGGTTGGTTTGACGTGTGTTGGTTGGCTGGTTGCAGGGGTGGAGGAAGGGTGAGTCACCTCCCCCCGAGCCTCCCTCCCCTGGCCCCCCCGCCCCCCCTCCGGGGCTAGACTCCCCCCCGGGGGAAGCCCCCCTGACTATAGACGACGCCAAACACAAAAAGGTAACGTCTTCAATCCTCCGCCGCCACTCGCGCCGCAGCACAGCATGTAGGCATGCCATTATAGCTTGCTGGCGCTTTCCACTGGAACTGCGCATATCCCAACCCTTTGGATGACAGTCATAGTCTTTATCCATGAGTCCATCTTCCTAAAGCCGTTCGTTATTAATGGATTCTTCATACCAGTAAATTCCAATTCATACATATTTGTATTTCACCTTGTGGTTGATTTTTACAAAATTTTTAGTAGTGTCGTCATTAGGTTCAAATAATCAAAACGTAGATTATATCTAAAGAACTTTAAACATTTCAGTTCAGCTCTGTTTTATTTTCTTATTTTTATTCTGAACCTTGAAGTATAATGAAGCGGTACCTTGTACTTTGTCAGTTGATTTATTGCCAGTAAAATTATTTTTAGTAGTGTCGTCATTAGGTTCAAATAATTAAAACGTAGATTATATCTAAAGAACTTTAAACATTTCAGTTCAGCTCTGTTTTATTTTCTTATTTTTATTCTGAACCTTGAAGTATAATGAAGCAGTACCTTGTACTTTGTCAGTTGATTTATTGCCAGTAAAATTATTGAGTGACTGGAAATGTCAATATATGAAGTGATCATTTCAATTATCCGATAAACTAACTCGTGTATTGAACAAGTTGTTGCTTCCTGGACAAAATGGGTTTTTCATTCCGTCAAGTGTGTTGTGTTGCATGAAAATATTATTTTGCCCGTTTTATCGTATCTGAGGCGAAAAGCATGTTGTCTCCAAAATATTTTTAATATGTTTTTTTATAACTGTACATTAACATAAAAGCATGTTTCTCACGGCTTGATGTATGGTTTGATTTTATCTACTTGCACGTTTTCTGCTTTTAATTCATCGTTCGATGAACACAATTTTAAATTTGTTGTTTTTTGAAAACAATTTCTCAAAATAATTTATTTAAATATTTATGTAGTTTAAATTTGCTACTGTTAAAGCACTAAGAATAATTAGTATATGCTTATGTGTCGTTAGTTCCGATTTTCTATTAGTAAATCAATGTAACAGCTCAATTATTGTGCTAATAATCGTAATAAATAATTTTAGTAATTTGTCATACTTGATTGGTGTCATTTTGAATCACCGTAAATTGTAAATGTCTAACTTTGTTTCGTCAATGTATTAATATTGGCCACTGTAAAGGCTTTATACAAAGCATTGCCTCGCTTCATGCAAAGTGTGACTTTAATATAAATGTTTTTGTGTTAATCCAACTTCATTTCTTTTTCAGGATAAAGATGGCAAAAAGAAAGGCAAAAACAAAGAAGGTTTGTATAAACTAATCGATCTCTTTAAATTACTTAAAATGAAGTATTATTTTAGTCATTCGTAATATCCCATATTGACAATCCTTTATTCATATTTGTATGTATTTTCTTTTTGCAATCCTCCCCTGTGGGATTAATGTTTTTGGTGAGTATTTTAAAATTTTAAAAAGCGTTAATCACCAGACAATTATTCGCATGGATCTGTCATCGACACTATTTTATATTAAATATCACACATTCAGTTACATTGCTTTTCAATGTCATGAAATATTCAGAAACCTTTCAAAATAATGTGTCTTCCACCGTTGCTATGTTTTCTATTAACCCATTGCGTACTAACAAAACATCCCTTCTGTGTCCTTTAATGGTGTGATTATCAAAATATTTAGACATACATATTTGTGATATTATTGACAAATTTATACTTCAATAGTTGAATGGTAAATCTTACCTTCGTTTTGTGAAGTCAGTAAAGTAGACATGGGCAGATTCATTTGCAGTAGTAAATCGATTCAGTCTGATTCACCTAATCTTGTGAATCGATTCAGTCTGATTCACCAAATTTTGTGAATGTATTCATTTAATTCATTCCCCTAATTCATAAAAAAAAAATCTGTTAATAGTAAATAATTAAAAACGGAGGATTTTTTCGCATTGCAAATTGCGTCAGTGTTGGAAATAACCCATTTAAAAATAAAATAAACCTAAAATAACAATCTTAGACAACTGGATAATAAATAATACGAAAAATGTATATAGACCTCAGTATAGTAAATAATGATTTTGTTTTTAAAGACAATGTTACCCACACTAAAAAAGTAAGCGATAGTCAATCACAGAAAATGAAGGACGAAATTACTATAATGTTTAACGTTATTATCCATGACACCCTACAATCGACCAAGAACATTATCGATGCACCCTACTGAGTACTCATTATTTCGGAAATTCACAAATGACTAATGAAACTGACGGCTTGGCCGCGATGGGACTAACAACAAACGAAATCACTACGGGCATTGAGGAATGAATTAGGAACTTCTTACTAATGTCTTATAGTGACTTGACTAACTTGCACCCTGCAGACCTATTACGGACACACCCGATATCGATGGACCAGAGATTTAGTGACTACGATATCACAGCTGAATAAGGAATACATTTCTTAATTCCTTGAATTAGGGAATACGGATGGCGAAAGCGAAGACTTTGCGATGACGCCCATAGTATCGGCGCCGTAATTAAGGTGCATCGGGTTAAAAAACGTAGGGTTGCTAGGCCTAAGCTAAGGAATGAAAAATTAATTCCGTGTTCCGTGAGAATCAGATCGAGTGTGTCACGAGATTGAATTTATTAATTTAATTTACTCCTTCCATTTTGTCCATGTCTACAGCAAAGTAGAGATGTTTAGCTTACTTTACTGTATTTTAGTAGATAAAGATGGTAATGCAATTTTTGGTACAAAATTAATACAAAGTACAAAGTATTCCCAATAATTTGGTACTCGATGGATTAATAAAAACAATCTTTCTCCACATAGAAATGGAAGCCATAAATTGCACAGAATTGTTCTAAATTTCATTGCTTTCCACCACACGAATGTTGCACCGCTATTCATACTAAAAATCAAGCACACTAGAATCTTATAATGACTGAACCGTTGTGATGTCATCGATGATCAAGTATGATCAATTGGATCAATTTAAGGCAGTTAATGACACCGCATGATCACTTAGTTTGCTGGCTGTATCAATATTCAGTCAAATGATATTGATGTAACTAATAACATAATAGTTGAGTTGTTGTCTAAGTTATTACAAACTTATGTATAGTAATTGTTAAACAAAACTACATTTTATACCACAAATACGTAAATGGTTCTATTAAAATACGCTATAATCCTTTATTCACATTCTAATAAAATCATTATTATTTGGCACCCTTGGACAGATTGTTTACTAAATTTATTTGAAAATATTACCTCAATAAGTTGTCTAGATTTCATCATTTCCCGATTTTATTTGACAGTAAAAGTAAAAACGAAGAAGTGACGAATTTCTTAGCTCATAATTCACTATTTTCATGAACATGTTTAATATTTCCAGGTGGGCTTGCCGATCCTTCAGTTTTAATTGAAGGAGTCCTGTTCCGGGCTCGGTACCTCGGCTCCACACAGCTGGTCTGCGAGGGTCAGCCCACCAAGGCCACCAGGATGCTGCAAGCCGAGGAGGCTGTCAGCCGAATCAAGGTCCTTATCTTTTACGCTTCTCCTTTTTTCATGACGTACCGATCTGGCAAACGGTAGAAGTCAAGTTCACAATAAAGTGTTTCACTTAGACTTTTTCTATCCAGTGACATTAATTTGTCACTGTTTTTTTGTCAAAATTAGTTAGCAGTAAAAATCAACTGTGTCACAATAAGTGAAACACTCTATAATGTGAATGGCGCTATATAATACAGACATAAAACCAAATTGAAAATTCATTAGAATTTTTTAGAAATCATTCCTCTGATGATATATTGAATATAACTGTTTTGTAATTTATATGATAATGTGCCATATCAAATCGTGACTCATGTAAATTATTGAAAGTGAATACGTACATAAAGGACTACCCCTTGTAAAGTCTATTTATAACATAATGCAATATCTTTTGAAAAGTACAATATATTTTTGTCATAGTTTGAAAGCGAATGAGGCTAAAATTAAAATGACCACATAAATATTATGTAAGTCAAAGGCCTCAATTCAAAAAAAATATTTTGACATGTTGTTTTTTCTAATGTTTTTTTCAATTTGCTTTCACCAAAACACAAACAAATTTTCATGGTTTTTAGCACCATTGAAATATGGCACCAGTAATAATTTCAAAGCTGACACAGTATTATAGTATTATTATTTCATTTAGCCTTTGTTTTATGTTGTTAAGATATTTCAAAATAACACAAACAGGAAAGTAAAACCGATCACATTGACTCAATATGAAAGGCAAATCTTATTCCACTTCAATTCATCTTATTCACGACAACATGTGTTTTGATTATTATACTCAATTGTATGCATATACATATTTGATTTGCAAATTGATGTGAAGATTTGTCTCATTGAACTCTGTGAGTTGCATAAAATGAAAAAAATTGAATTTCATCTGAATCCCTTCAACCATTTGCATTCCCTTTTCAAGAGCAATAAATACTTGCCTGAAAAGTTAATTAAAGCTTGATTAACAAAGTTTTTCCCCTTAAAATATCGCAATTGATTTAGTAGAATAACACAATACACAAATTCATGTATTTTTAATGATATAATAACACACATATAAAACTTATTTCCACTTTTATTTAATTTCACCGTGACCGGTTTCAGCTTGTCCAGTCCAGACCAGTCTGAAGATGGCTTTAACAAGCTGAAACCGGTCACGGTGAAATTAAATAAAAGTGGAAATAAGTTTTATATGTGTGTTATTATATCATTATAATGGAATTCCACCATGTATTATCAGTTTCAAAAATAGAAATATCATGTATTTTTGTTTTTAATCAACTACAAAAATTTGTGTATCGAGAGATCAAAATATAACCCTGACAAAAAAAGCACACAAATGCAAAGTGTCTGTAAGATTCTCTCTTTTCAAATGACCTATATTCACACTGATCCGATCGATTGAACTTTTGTTTTCAATGTTTCATTGGCTGCAAATTAGTGTATTTTATAGTACACACAAGCACACAGCAGACCTCTGACCTTTATTTATCAGTTTGCGTTATGCGATGTCATCCATGTCAAAAACTAACAAATCCATTATTTTTTATTGAATGCCGTGTGAATGACATATAAATCTAATAAAAGTAAAATTTGAAATGTTTCATCCTAAGGAGATTGAAAAAAAAAGCATCAGGACTCAGATCTTGATCATGTTTGTACATATCTGATTTCTCTCATCAGAGTTTCACTACATATATGTTGAACCCTTTAAAAATATGTTCATGTTTACCTGATTGCAGAAAGCTTTCAATAATACATAATATGTAAATGTAAAATAAATTAAATTAGTGATGATTGTCATTATTCATGAATTAATTGATAATGTTGATGCATATTGTTGTGTGTTGTTTGGTTAAGAGTGGTTGGGTTTGTTTGGGTATGTGATGTAAAATAATACATAATGTGCTTTGCCGTGTTTCCTCCCACCATCATATTTCACTGCCATTGAAGTCATATACATACATAATGTGTACATATGTTAAACACTGAAATACACAACGGCAATGTTCATACGCTTCTAATTCATATAACTTGACTGTCAATTATATTTATGTTGACCCATATTTGTATTGAATGTCTTTGTAACGTTTGCCTAGAGAATGCTACCCCTATGGCCACTTTACAGACTAGTCTTTATTCTGTTTTAGGTTTGAGATTCAATTGCATTGTTTGTACATATTTATGTTTCCTCGGAATATTTGAAATTCAATGTCCACTGTCCATTACCACATCCATTATTAGTTTCCAATCAGACGAAGCGTTAGTGATCCATTGTTTTGTGGGGTAAAGGTCCACCCAGCAGTCGCTCGGTCTGTGTGAATCGGGTATGTCTAGTTGGTTGGTTGGTCAGTTGGACTGTTGTAAACTAAACTACATATTATATATTTAATGGGTGTAGAGTTTGTTGCACTAGACTTTTGTTTCAGTGTCCCCCCTCCACTGCGGCTGGTTGGTTGCCTCCTCTTGCCCCTGCCCCCCACCACCCACCTGGATCTGTCTATCCTAAGGAATGTTTGTCTCTCACTTCTTCTTTCTGACCTCATTCATTCTGCCATCATTTGTCATACCTTATACCTATATTATAGCTATGTCCACGCTCTCATTTAATGCATTTTCTGTTTATTGTTTCTGTTTATATCATTTGTCAAA
Organism: Halesus radiatus; assembly: GCA_022606495.2. Taxonomy (NCBI): domain Eukaryota; kingdom Metazoa; phylum Arthropoda; class Insecta; order Trichoptera; family Limnephilidae; genus Halesus; species Halesus radiatus. Next base: position 192,656 of record JAHDVE020011131.1, read on the forward strand.
ACTGTCTTATTAGATTAAATTATTGCATGTGGCATGTCCATGATATTCCATTTTGTACCCTTTTGTAACATCATCCTTTACTGAGATTGATTTTAATATTTTCCATGGCTTGTTTGTTTGGCTTTTAATTGTGCATCCTTCATCACTAGAGCTTTGACTTTAAAGTCCAGCATCCGCTTGGGAAGGAATGTGTGTGGCACGCTAGAAGCACGCTGGGAATGCGGCACGCGCTTAGTCATAACCGATTCACAAAGGCTGAAGTCCCCAGTTGCGACTGAGCGCTCCCAGACAGTTTTAAGAGAGAGAGAGAGAGAGAGACGGACATTTTGATATCGATGGCAGTGAGAGTGGCAAGTTTTGTGGTGTTTTATAGGAGCCAAACGCATGCGTTCAGGCAACCAATCAGCAGCGGGCGTACGAGGGGGTGTACCTGGCGCCCCCCGAGGGCACGGTGTTCCGCCTGTCCTTCCTCGGCTCTGTGGAGGTGGACGAGGAGGGCTCCGGGCGCCGCCGCCGCAAGAGGCTCAAGAAGAACATGGTGGAGGAGGCCGTCACCAAGATCAAGGTCCTAACTTATTCCCGCCCCCGGACCCTTCTCTAGTTTCTCCCGCAACCAACTCCACTAGCCACGGGAGCCGCTCACAGAGGCAGACCTGTTCACAGACAACGTTGCAGACTACCGCTCCTAGTAGCCACAGCCTAATATAGCATTTTATATTTTCTAATCGAATTACACACATCATTTCTGTCAGTGTCTCAGTGTTTTGCACTTGATTTCTACTAGCAGCCTTGGTCTGAAAATGTTTGTCTCGTTCTCTGGTTTAATATGTAATACATTACTGGGCAAATATCAACTAATAGACATTTACACCATTACTAAATCAACTTTACTTCACTACATTGCGGTCAATAAGGGGCCTTTCTGTCCCGTATTATTTTATATTCTATTGAATCAAATAAAAATTTAAACCTTTCCTCTCGCTCTGAAGCAAGCACATTCATCAAGTAGATATTTGGAGTGAGCGTGAAAATACATTGCACTGTGCATTATTATTAGTTGTAGTTTTTTAATGAAAACATTGTGTATGTTTCATTAAAAGTCATTATTTGCAATGTTTTGTAGGGTTTCGTGATATCTAGGTTATTTTAAGTTAGATAAAATCGCAAACATGTTGATAGTTTGATTGTTCACGGAAACTTAGAATACAAATTATTAGTCACCCAAAATCATGAAGGTATAGACACAATAAATGTACTTGCATCGGAGGTTCTCTCGGTAGTAACGTGCGTGAATTAATAGCTAATACATAATTACATAAAGAGGTTCTGTACAAACTGTCATAATGGAAGCATCATCATTCAAACAATATTAGTATGTTTAGAGAAAAAGTTCTTATCTTGGTGATTAACTCTTATTAATAAAAATCTTTATTTCCTTTTATTTGTCATGCTTTCCACGGATTCCGTAGGCATTGGTGAGTTCAGAATTTTTACTAATTTGCGCATGATACCTTAACCTTTCTCTAACTCTAGCCAATGCTACTGTTTTTAAACTCGCATGATGCAAAGTCTGTAAATATTAACATTAACATTAACAAAGGGGCATTTTAAAATATCTCATCCATTCAAATCTTTACTTTCACTTTCCTGTTCCCTTTCCCCAAAAGAATCCATTCCTTTGATATGTATTTGTTTAACATAGCTCTGGGCAAATTAATTAAAATCTTTAGCATTTAGAATATCAATGTACGCCATTACACTTATATCTTATAATAAGACTATTCTTTAATCAGGCTCCCGAGGGAGAATCTCAGCCCAGCACAGAGGTGGATCTATTCATCTCCACTGAGAAGATAATGGTCCTCAACACGGACCTGAAGGAGATTATGATGGACCACGCCCTGCGCACCATCTCCTACATTGCGGACATCGGAGATCTGGTAGTTCTGATGGCCAGGAGGCGTTTCGTCCCGCACGAGATGGATGACCCGCCCAAGGTCAACCGGACGCCAAAGATGATCTGCCACGTTTTTGAAAGCGAAGAGGTAAAATCAATACATCATGCCCAGTACTGAATGTTTTGACTACCCTCAGTTTGTGTTAACTTCCTTTGACATTATCATTTTACAATATGTACTTGAATACTTACATTAATTTTCAGAAGTACATAAATATTTGTCAACAGTTTCAATACACATTTCATAATTACAACAATGGTGTTGACACTTGTGTTATACACAATTAATTTTTTCCTTATTAGTCACTTAAAACCTAGCCTCACTGAATGTAGATTATAATATCTTTTCATATGTTATAATCACCAATAATAATAAAGTCTCTTATGACAAATAATCCTTCTTTATATTTATTTCATTTGCATTTGTTCTTAGGCCCAATTCATTGCGCAATCCATCGGGCAAGCCTTCCAAGTGGCATACATGGAGTTCCTGAAGGCAAATGGCATAGAGGATCACAGCTTCGTCAAGGAGATGGACTACCAGGAGGTCCTGAACAGCCAGGAGATATTCGGGGACGAGCTGCAGATGTTCGCCAAGAAGGAGATGCAGAAGGAGGTGGTGGTGCCCAAGGCTAAAGGGGAGATCCTGGGGGTGGTGATTGTGGAGTCGGGATGGGGGTCTATGCTGCCCACCGTGGTCATAGCCAATCTGGCGCCATCGGGAGCAGCTGCGAGGTGTGGTCAGCTCAATATAGGTAGGAACTGAAGCCCAATGTTCATATTCTAATCATTTACACTTTTTCAGTACAAACTGAATAAATGTCGGTGGTTGTTTATAATACATATGGAATGATTTGTCAATTCTCAAACTTAATCTTAACTAGTCGTTGACATTCAATGAGTTGATACTCATTATACCTTCTAAATCCTGGTTCCCGTGACTGAAGATAGTGATCCCACATGCTCGGTGGACCATCCTCTTCAGTTAGTGTTGTTCACAGGACAACTAGTATGGAGACAATAGAGACACTCAGTATTTTTATAGTTTCACCCCAACATACGTACAGGGAATTGGCTGTAAAACATCCTTTCCCTGTTGCGGTGTAGAAATGTCATTTTTTATGATTCCGAATGACACAACAATTTTATAAATACTTGTATCAACTTTAATTAAGCATACAACAGTTTTACATCCGACAGACCCAAAGTGGTAGATTACAGTAAGATTAAAAGCTTTCAACAATGGCGACTGGTATATATGTGAACGAGAAGCAACCTCACACTGATGCTTCCAGGTGACCAGATAATAGCAATAAACGGCGTGAGCCTAGTGGGCCTACCGCTGTCCACCTGCCAGACATACATCAAAAACTCCAAGACGCAGACAGTGGTGAAGCTGACGGTGGTGCCATGCGCCCCCGTGGTGGAGGTGAAGATCAAGCGCCCCGACACCAAGTACCAGTTGGGCTTCAGTGTGCAGAATGGCGTCGTAAGTCATCATTCATTTGGCATACATAATTAATTCATTCATATCATTCATCCTCCAGTCATTACAAAATGGAATGCCCTTATATTCTATTGGTTTATGCATTATGGCAAATGCCTTTTACATCTTATCTTAACCGTGAAGTAGAAACGGCAGAATATCTCTAATGGTGAAGCCCTGGCATCATGGAATTTACATATCTTTTCCTCTCTGAAATGTCAAGGTCGACAAACTATTTTCAACTCTCAACATCATTTCCATCATGAGCAAGGAATACACATTTTTCTGTAGAGCTCATAAATTTACCCCGAAGCTACTAAATTATTGTAACTAAAAGAAGTTGAAATTCAAAGTCACTCAGTGTGAACTTTCAAAACACTATTTTTTAATATAATAATATGTCTGTAATTGCATTTCTATAAAATTTTATGTATCTATCCAGATCTGTTTATTGTCTTGTTTCTACATAATTCAGAACAGTTTGATGTAAATCAATGATTAAAAAAATTTGCCTATATAATAAGCATTCTGTTACTGAAACCAGCATTCATTCATTGTATTGTGCATTCAATATAATAATACATACGTAAATATTCTTTGCTGCAAAGCATTCGTAAGGCATCTTCTTGACATAACACGTAACATATTTTATAAATGTAATACTCTTAACCTTGTTAGTTGTTCATGGCACCAACTTGCTGATCAATAAATACAACCTTTTCTCAGGAAAGTGTTACAAATTATATGGCCTTCAACAATGCAAATAATTGTTGTCGAATACCATCACCAATGGTACTGTGTCCTAGTAAATCCATATTCAGAAGTCCTAACTTTACAGATGTGCACTTTTAACAATAGACTGCTTTGATAAAATATGTATGTTATTGTAGGCTAAATTGGGATTCAGATATGATGTGTGCCTCCCAACCACAGAAATATGTTTTTGGTGAAACTATCCACATAGATATTTCTTTTCAATTTTACTATGCTCAAAATAATCATTTAAAGGCGGCAACTGACTTTAACATTTGCTTGAGAGTACATTACAAGAGTTAGTAAGGCGAGCCGAATGCCGAGCACCGCATGCTCTTCAGCTTTTTTGCTAATACCTTTGTTACAAAATAAGTCAGTTATGCGAGCAAATGCGGTGGAAGCAAAGAATGAAATTGGAGCACCATCAAGTCAAATGTTGAAAGCAGCAATTACCGCCTTAATATTGTGTTTTAGTTGTGACCTATCGCAACTTATCTATTGTTCTATCTTTATCAATCATTAACATTAAGACGTAATCGATTTGTTTTGGGCACTTTTTCAAAAAAATTATTTCATATTGAAAATCATCTCAACATTTAATAAAAAAAGTCCTAAAATGTAAGGTCAACTTTTTATCCCACTAGCAATGTGAATAAAGTATGTGTATTTATAAAATTAGGAAATAAATACTAAAAATAAAAGTCTGCGCCGTCAGTGGAGATGGCATCAATACTGAAATTTTAAAGTTTTCCAAATGTATAATATTTTATCCAATATGTAATAACATTTTTTTTACGGTAACTCCACACAAGAGGCCCTAATGGAAATAATTTCCTCTAAGGCCTATATCATCTTTGGGGATGCTATGCGGAAGGGAGTAGATCTTAAGGTGAAAGATACAGTTAAATATAATGTATGCATCCCGCAAGAAAGTAACGCAAATACTTAATGGCAACGTTCGAACGAACACCAAGTTGTTTTCTGTCGTGCTTTAGAAATATTAACATTTTAATCAACTTTAAGGAAATCCATATAAAGATATAATATAAATATCCACATAAATTAAACATCTCAACACCCACACCCACCAGAATGTTTTTATTTAAAATAATGTGAAAAGATGTTACTGTGTAGTTTTCATTAGCGCAGATGATTGAATCTGAATGTCAATGTGTTACAGATATGCAGTCTTCTGCGGGGCGGGATAGCAGAGCGGGGTGGGGTGCGTGTGGGGCACCGCATCATCGAGATCAACAACCAGAGCGTCGTGGCCGTCCCCCACGAACGCATCGTTAACCTGCTCGCTACTTCTGTTGGCGAGGTGGGAACATTTAACATTATAACTATACTTACAATATCCTTCAGCCATCTGTCTTTATATTAAAACTTGCATTCAATTTAGTCTTTATTCCTCATGCTCTTGGTACAGCCAGATCAATCCACACGCCCAATAATGTATGTGTAGTATTCTTATTCAAGTCACACCAAATGAAACAATGGCGATATGTCATATTATATGAATATTAATTCATCCGTGCATCAGGGTTTTTAGGAACCTATATCGTGCACCATCCGCAAAGCCAACTCATATGTTTCTGTATGCTAAAGAGAAAGTCAGACCATCCAAGCTAATATTTTAATCAGCAGTTTATTTTCGGATTATTTTTTCAATTCTATTTGATTTAGAACTACAGAGCCATATCACAACGCTGTTTGCTGATGATGAGATAAAATTACAAAGATTATTGTTATCTTATTTTACTTCTCGGAATGTGTTTGTCAGTGTTATTATTTGTTGACCAATCATTTTACAGATTTGATATTTTTATAGTAAATATGCTATGCTACCAATATATATTTTCTCAAGGCTTATTTCTAATGCATGAAATTTGAAATGTATTATATCTACTTGACAAGGTTTTATCACTTCAGTTGGATTAAAAATAATATACGTAGTTACATCATCCATATTATATTATTTATTGTAATGTGTCTGGCATCTAATGGTCTCCTTGTCTTCCATAGATCCTGATGAAGACAATGCCGACCTCAATGTTCCGGCTGCTGACGGGTCAAGAAAACCCCGTGTACATATAATTGTTTGGACTTGATTCGAGAGTACATTTAAAGCTAAAGTGCCTGCCTGGGGAGGGTGTACCACGTGTTTGTTACCTTATGGGGTTCTAATGAATGAAATGTAAACATTGTTGAGTGTTCTAGTATTTTGTGTTTTGTATTAATAAAAGTTGACAATATGACGTTACCATCTCCCGACCGGCCTCGGCTGTCCTCGGCACAAACAATGGAGTATGGATATATCCCAGAGCTAGAGCTTGAGGATACGGGCAGCCGGGGATGCGGATCCCACCACCCGATGGAGAGGCAGGCGGCCAAGTGCTTCAGCTTATTGTTCACAGTGTACAAGCTACGTCTGCACTGTATACCTTGGTATCGGCTTAGACACATCCTTTACTATGTTAAGTATCTCCTATAATGATCATTTGCTAGCGTGCTACCTTCAGATATTATGTACCGTTGTTAATGTAAGTTTTGTATGAATCCGATGCGTACTGTGCGCTGTGCACTTCACGGCAGATGGCGGAGCTGATGTGTTCGTGTACAGAAGGACCAGTGTGTGTACAGACGTGTAATAAACAGACATAAATATGAATATTGTTCCCAATGCCCAGAGTATTATCTAGTCATGCATTTATTTATAGATTAAAATTACAAGAGAAAATTTCCTGCGTTTTATTTCCTTACCCTAAAATAACAATACATTTTATATTTATGCTTAAAAATCTATTTCAAAAAGCAGTTGTACAGAACTTGTTATACAAGCATTTACAAAATACAGGTCACCCAAAAGTAATAGCCATGTTCTCATTTTCAGTAAAACATTAGTACACAAAGAACTGTTAAAGTTAGGCAGTACTTCCAGATACAAAATTAGATGTGAAATTCATGGTACAAAATGTATCGTTCACACCCGAGATCCCCTGGAATAGTGAGTATTTTCCGAGGCCGCGGTACCCAGGGGAGGGTAGTCGGGGCACCTGAGTGGAGCCACCTGAGGTTGTATGGTACCTGGGAAGGGTATGCAAGTGGTGGCAGGGACCTCGAGTATGACGCCTTAATTAAATAGCAATACTTCTTACAATAAAATTTTGAGGACGTAGCAACAGTAAATAAAATATAGAGGAGCATACAAGTAAGAGTAAATGCAGTAAAATAATAATCCTCTCCATTACACTGAACTGAACTGAATCTGTCACCGCACAAACCTGTTTGTTGCGAGTGACGTAGTGATGTGCTTGACTGTCGGTGGTGGTGGCTGAGGCTGAGGCTGATGGCCGAGGACTGCGGCTTGACTGGCTAGGAGTGCAACGTCGATACAAGCGGTGCTTATCGTGATACAGAAGGGAAACACATTTGACAGTCAATGGAGATAAATAAGCGAAACATTACACAATTTGTTCGTAGAAAGCTCAGAATAAACACAAGTATCGATAGAGGTCACAGTGATTCTATATAAGAGGTAACAAAATTTAGTCAGTGACATGATTCAGCAAAAGTCTATAAACATTGTATCACCATCTGACGGCCCCGACACAGGCACCAGGCACTGACAATGCTGGACGTGCTGCTCCTGAAGAATCAGTTGTCCATGGCATATCTCCTGGTCCATTCCTTAGCATTGCGAATAGCTTCTACTTCATTCACTTTCCACAGTTCTGCGACATCGTTGGCCAGAGGATCGTCAGGGTTGGGGGCTGACAGTAGGGCCTGGATCGACAGAAGAACGGTGCGTATTTGTAAGGCAGGGCTCCATTTATCTTTCAGAATGTCCAGACATATACGGCCCAAACGATCTATATTTGGGTGATATATTTTCGTTATAAATCTAACTTTGGGTGCTGACATTGGGTAGTCTTCGGGAAGAAAAAGCTCTAATTTGAACAGCCCACCTTCAAAAGGCGAATCCTCGGGTCCAGTAACAATTACGTGAAAATATCGAGCATTCGTATCGCTGGGCACTGCACTTATCCCGGGCACCGGTTCCTGCATCAGACGTTGTGTCTCTTTAATTATTCTACGTGGTAGGGCTGCCATTTTAAATGTGCGGCCAATGCTGATAATTTAGATTGTACAAAATATACGCCACACCACGCCCCAACTGTTTCACTCGCGTAGAAGTTGATATTTATTAAATGGGTAACAAATATAAAAACGGGAAAACAACGTATCCACGATCTTCAAATTACATTTATTCCATCGCAGTATCGAAATGTCCTCAGTGTGAAAAGGGACTTCATTACAAACGAAATAATTTCGACAGTATTCTATCGGCAGTTTGGCCAATCGCTGGATTTTTTACCGGCGAGTCAAAAATACCGCGTGGTTAAAATCTATCCCAATATTCTAAAGTAGAGTAGGGGCACTTTTGAACACTGATTTTGTTAAAAAATTACACATTTATTTATTGGTTGAAGAATATATTAAATAATTACCTCGTTACTATTATGTATCTAATTCATTTGTGTGAATCGTCTTTCAAATTCTCAAATGAAAATATAGTTTCAAAAATAAGTTACACTGCTGGTAATTCGATAAATAAATTGTTATTGTGAATAAGTTATACCTGCCTATTTTATAAAAATCTATAAATTTAATACTACTCCACCCGATTAATTGTCTGTGCCACATACAATTTCAATTCAATGTCATATTCAAGTTACGGGAAACGAGCTATTACATGTTGACATGTTACTATTGCGAATGTGCTTGGTTTAGAAACTATCTTTTTATCGGAAATACATTATTTTTGACAATGTAGCTTGTAAATACAGATTTGACAACTTTTTTTTTCGGCATATAACACGCCATTTAGTTAATATTTTTATTTTTACGTTGTTTTTCGTTATTGCCGAAAATTTCTTTATATTGGATGTTCTTTGGACGTTCTTGTTTTGAAAAAGCACGTTGAACAAACCATAAAATATAATATGGAGAAGTGAATTATTATTAACTTTTGTTTAATTCTATATCTGGATATGGAACGGACCAATTCAAATGTTTTGTGGGTATATCATTAATAAAATTAATAAGAATTTATTTGTTTACACCATTGTTTAATATATAAATATCAATATAAATATATAATTTTAATAATAAATTAAATAATACATATAAAAATAAATATAGTATATAAACAACGGTACTTCTTAATAATTTTATTCAATTTGTATAATATTTAACTTACGTCACTGGAAATATATAAAACCAATACTGAAACGTTTTTCATGAAAAGGTCAGTTTGTCTGTGGCACAGACCAATAATTGGGTGGCGACTAAAACTCCCTCGGAGGAAATAATATACTATTCCTCCCTCTCTCTATTTTTAACTTAGCTCTCATCCCATTTTTATTTTATTTCAGATATTATTAAAGCCCAGTATTGTTGTAAAAGTACTACAGGTAATTAAATGACGCTAGTTTTATTTGAACAAGATGTCGATTTAATAATAGTTATCGACTTTGTAAGACTAACATAACTTTTTAAATTATATTCAAGCGGAAAAGGTTTGAGTACTTACCGACAATTATTTATAGAGTTTTTTTCTCCGCCATGTTAGGCATGTTCGTGTGTTATAATACGAGAGATGAATAGGTTGGTAGCATTTACACGAAAATATGTATTATTCAAATAACTAAATAATAACCCATAGTGTGCCCAATCATCTATAAATTTTATAAAGTTGAACTAAATTTTTAAGTTACCATGGCAACACCGATAAACACCGATTTTAAAACAGAAACTATTTTTGATTCAAATATTGTGAGGTTTTTAATTCGATGATTGTAAAGTTCATTAGTGTCCATTAATATACAAGACTATTTAATAACTTATATAATGTGACAGAAAGCGCTTTTATTCAAGGACTGAATGCGGTTGGCGCTAACCAAAAAAATGTCGATAGAAGCGAAGCTAGCAGTCCACAATGAAGTGCTGATACCAACTCTGATGTATGGCAGTGAGGGCTGGAACTGGCAGAGGAAGGATGAAATCAGACTGATGATGTAGAAATGAGATCTGAGGCGAATGTGCGATTCGTAAAGAATGCAAGGTTTGATGTAAGTGTAATGAGTAAGATTACGAAGGGACGCTTAGATGGTTTGGGCATGTAGAGCGAATTAACGAAGAAAGAAGTGTAAGGAGAATATATGATGCGAATGAGAATGGAAGGAGAATCCGGGGAAGCCCGATAAATACATATTGGCACGATCAAGTGAATCATGTACGCGAGTCAGAAAGAAGTCGGAATAACAGAAGAGATTGTATGAGACGGTGTACGAGTTTTTTGGTCTTGAAACGGTGTGATGGGTAGTTAGTTAGTTTGTTTCCAACATAACATTTGACAGAAGACTGGTGAATCTCGTAAAATTCACACCACTAAAGTAAACTAATATAATATGATCTTATATGTAATAATTTCAGCAAATATTTAACAGAATCTTATATTTTTACACATCGGTAGGAATACGTATTATCTCTTGACATTTGAGAAGCTTTTGTTAAAATGAAAGAGGCCAAATTAAAAAAAAAAAAAACATGGGCTAAAAAAGATGTGGTTGACAGCTGGCAGCTATACCGTGTGGCGCTCTGTTTTTGGCGGTAGATTCAAAAATTCAAACGTTAAACATCAATTTTCGTAAGAAATTTTGATGTTATCAATTAACACAAACGAAAGAAAAAAAAGTTAATTTAGACACTTGACATTAATAAAAAAAAATCTGGAATTCCTTATTGAAGAATAAAAAATCTACATACAAATTGTCCTTCTGACGGATATCGTTCGGTACGGATGACGTCACGCGCACGCGCAAGCGATAAAAAAATCTTACTTCGAAAATTAGTTTAACTATGAAAACGAATTTCAAAAAAAAATGCGTGTATTTATTTATGTTTGAAGGTGAATATTGATTAAAAAAAATGGACTCAAATTTCCTATTATACTCTAATGAGACGAATCAAATTTTAATCACATGAAGTGAATTAAGGGTTTTATTGATCCTCAGCAAAAATCCTAATGTTTTTAATGTTGTTTGTAATGTGATTTATGTGGTGTACAAATTCTAGTTTTTCATCAAATACGAGAGTATAACTTCGAGGTCACTGATTTTACTGAATATCGCCAATTGAAGATTATATTTATCGCATTGGAGATGAAAACGACTAATTTATATTTGTAAATATTTAGGAATAGTAGATTGTTAGTTACACACCGATTGTACAATTGATTTAAATTTACTTGAAGCTCTTGGTAATCACTATATTAGTAATTTCTTTGTAAATTTTTATGTTCTCAACAAAGAGTGTAAATTTTACATTTTTGAAACAAGTTCTTAATATTAACATAAAGTATTTTCTTTAAATTAGAAAATAATTTCTACGATTTAAAACACAATACCAATTAACAGTGGCGTGTTCTATGACTAAAGGTAGACTGTGTATAGTTTTTCAATTGAGGGTATTGAATATTTGAAAATGACTCCATGGTCGAGGGGTAAGGCTCTCGACTACGAACCCGAAGGTCGCGGGTTCAATTTTATTTAATTAATTTGTGTTGTTTCACAATTAATTAATTTTAAAATAATATATAGTATATTTGCGCACGTTCCAGAGTGGAATATACTCTCAGTATCGCCCTGGTGAAAGACAACCATTCAGAATTGAAACGTTGCTTGAAATGGCTTTTAGCCGTGTTTGGTGACCAGATCTGAATAGCCAGGTATTTCCCCACCTTCCTCTTCCCTTCTCCATCCTCTCCCCAATACCTTCAGCCTCACAATATTCCCCAATTGGGAATGCCATAGTCTCACTGGCTCGAGACGGTTGGCAGGAGTTGTAACTCTTGTGCGGTATTCATATAAAAAAGTACCTTTAAACAATCAAAAAATATTATTTTCTTTCCCCCAGGAGTAATTCAGAGCTAATTGTAGGAACAGCGTGATCAATAGTTACAGTTTATAATTTACCAACATTTAACTGTATTATTTATATTATATAATTTATACAATATCAAATAGCTATTATTTGGAATGATTTTCACAATATTACATTAATTAATTATCGCTTTTAACTTACTTCCTTCGGTCTCTCATTTTAAGTTTATGGCATTAGAAAATTGTAGGCAGTTAGGTTCCTACTTATAGTATTATGGTAATAATCACCCCATGATGTCAACTGTATCACTGTCCTGCTGCCCACGGCAAAGCCACAATATAGAAATTTCAGATATAGTTTTAAAATCTACAGATTAGAATGATCACCAATTACGGCAGAGCCATGATAATATTTGTACATTCTTTACAGTTTTAAGGTAATTAAACTCATCGTCATCTTATAGTTTTGAATACGAAAGTTTCAGCACGAATGTGGCTAGGGAGCTAGTTTTATTACAGTAGGTACGCCAAACACGTTCAAGGTAATTAATTGGTAGTTGCACGCTTCCTTCGGCGCCCCTACCCCTACCCTCCACCTGCCACTCCTTTATCAGCCACTATCACATAAAGCCGCTCCTATATTCTTTCATTGTACATTATACTAGCATCTACCTCTCGTTTCACCTCCCCGCAAACCATGCAAGCCTAACCAAGCTTCAGTTTATCATCGGACTTCTCTGTTCACATCGACCCGGCCGATAAAAACATTCAAATTCATATTTTCGCGTATTGTTATATTATGTTAATAATTGTTGGTTGAAATGGGTAATAAAATAGTGACATTTACTGAGCAACAGATAGAAGATTACCAGGTGATTCATTCATTAAATGTTTCTGAATTTAACATTATATCTATGCAACACGTAACACGTTCTTGAAAGATTTGTTTTTAATTCACGCCTTCCTCAGGATTGTACATTTTTCACAAGAAAGGAAATATTAAGGTGAGTTTTTTAAACAATTTAACTAACAATTATAATATTAGCTATGCATATGACACTTTACAAAAAAATCGTATAAAAATTGTAGTAAAAAAATACTTTTTTTTATTCCCAATTTCAGTGTTCGTTCAAGAGTGATTCCTCATTAAAGATGAAAGATGGTTATAATGTTTTCTTTGTTCAATTCACACAAAATACATTGAATTTTTCAGTTTATTTTATACACAGTCGTGCAATAAGAAGTAACAGGGTAACATTTTGTAAGATTTGTCCTAATTGTCTCGTCAAGACAGGGTGGCGTGCAATGTGCAATCCCGAGTAAAGCAGAATTTTTCTAATCAACGAATCGTCCACCCACCTCAGTACCCATTGATAACCAGCAAACAGTTAGGTTAGGCCGGAAAAGGGTAGCCACCTCAAGGCTCAAGTTATGACGAATGGTTCACATCTCGCGCAGTGTCCGGTGATTTGGAAAATAGAAAAAGTTTTCTCATCTTTAAAGGTAACGTAATTTCTTACGTCTTGCGATCCTTACACAATGTGATCTACAATGATTGTCATTTTCAATAATAAGAAAAATTCAATAAAAGATTTTTTACCATCATTTGTAGTACAAATCCAAAATTTAATTAGGAAGTTATTGGTAAATAATTTTTTTCATTTTTACCGAAAATCACACAAGATCGAACCGTTTCACGGCTATCGACATTCGACATCTGTAAATATTTAAAAATCAACTTTTTAACGAAGCCTCTTAAAAGAAAGTAGAATAGCTGTTTTAAAATAAAAAAAAAATAAAAAAAAACTGTTTATTTTAGCTTTGTGAAGCCCAGCTGAGGTGCTATTATTTCACATACTTGGTGCCATGAAAATTGGCGAACAATTATTATTATTATTACTTTTTACATTTGAAGTCTATTCTTTTGTTGAACGAACTCATTATTAAGAATATTTGGCTGATTTACTTTTGGCTGTTTTTTTTTAAATCACCCCAAGCGCGGTAAATTAAATAATAACGCCACCGACTGTCCCTGCTCGGGTAAAATAATTTCATATCTACCGAAAACGAAAATTTCTCACCCCAAGCTCCGTTTGTTCTTAGGCGTAACTGTTTGCAGGGTACACAAGCGTTTCCGGGAAATAAACCCAGAGAAGGTCCCTAAGAGTATGACGGAAGATCAGGCGTCCAGGATACAAGTCCCAGTGGAGTGCATCGAGAAGCTTCCTGAGTTAAAGGTAAACATAACACGACGATGAGATAAATAACCACTACAAAATTGGTTATTTTAAATTTATTTATTTATTACACTGATATTTATATTACATTTGTCATATTATTGTTTCTTATTTTATAAATTCGGAAGCGAAGCTTTCCTCATATTCAAAACACTGGTGTAAACAATGTATTTTTTATTTATTTATTAATTATGACGCCACAAAACAACTACAAATCTATCGAAGATATTATGTATATATTGTTATTTTCCTTGAATTTGCTTTTTTGCTACTAGTTTTCTTTTTTTCTCTACTTTATAATGAAATGTAATTATTTTTTTACGTATCCAATACTCAACCCATGATGAGAACATTTTGTAAATGTATTGCTTTGCTTCCATCAATATGTAATATTTGTTATCACTCTGTTAAATGTTCCCAATAAACAATAAACAAATTTGTATTTCCAATACATAATAAATTCCTATAAATTGAGGTCTACGTTGCCATTTTGTTCTGCCTAGTCGATAATGATTTGTAGCTAGACTTATTGCCTGTTGTAATAAATTAAATATATGATTGAAACTTGTTGTATTTTGTTAGATGAAAAATAATATTTTTGTAACTATACATTGGGTTCCGAAAATGTACTAGTGAGTTTAAATTTTTTTCCATGTTCTCGGACTCCTTTCTTCGCATGTCAATAAGCCATTTTTTGGTAAAAGTTTTGCGGAAGGATGACATTTTGAATGTTTCTCACCTCGGGGGACATTTTGTTGTATAGCTTTTGGTCCAAGAGGCATAATTGTGTTTTTTATGGTACATTCTAGTAGTTCTCAATGGGATTGTCAAAGTATTTCTATATATATAATTGTGTTTTTTATGGTACATTCTAGTGGGTCTCAATGGGATTGTCAAAGTATTTCTATATATATAATTGTGTTTTTTATGGTACATTCTAGTAGGTCTCAATGGGATTGTCAAAGTATTTCTATATATATAATTGTGTTTTTTATGGTACATTCTAGTAGGTCTCAATGGGATTGTCAAAGTATTTCTATATATATAATTGTGTTTTTTATGGTACATTCTAGTAGGTCTCAATGGGATTGTCAAAGTATTTCTATATATATAATTGTGTTTTTTATGGTACATTCTAGTAGGTCTCAATGGGATTGTCAAAGTATTTCTGCTGCCGCTTCTAGTTTGACGTGCGTGTTCGATTCTAATACTGTATTTTTCATTTTTGTGTATATTTGTAGTAACTTTTTTAATGAAACTTTATCGAACGTCCAGAGAATTACATATTTTATAGAGCAATGCACTATATACCTTAAATGTTTCGTAGTGGGTCAATTATTGTAGTTCCGGACCCCGATCCGGATCCCCAGGCAATAACAATATTGTTTTTCAAATGTCATTTATTGTGCTACTATTTCAAAATTATAATAATGCAATCCTGAGCAGTCCCTCAACAACAGGTGACAGAGTAATTAGTAAGGTTAGCGGATAGTGGTTAGGCTGACCAATCTGACAGCATACCGAGACATTGATTAGTACTTACGTATCTTTTCATAGTAATAGTTTTGTATCTCTATGGCCATAGGTAAATAATACCATAATTAGTGTTTTTATCATTTGATTAAACAACATTTTTGTAGAAAATAATCACAATTAGTGTCAAAACATTATACGAAAAATAGTATAATGTGACAACGCATTGTGTACGTGGTGTGTTGTTCAACACTATACATAGTTACCTAATGTTGTCATTTTCTCTGTCCTATGGAATACGACCTACATATAAATAAAAGTAAGCTTCAAAGTCTGCGAAAACAAGCAAACTAAAAACAATACACACACATATACTCCTGTAAGATTGTATCGTTATGCTATTAGGTAAATTTCTTACACCCCATTGAACATATATAATATATTGTGTTATGTTTAATATAACTTCCAGTTAAGAACTTGTCGCTATGCACTCTCTTTTTTCTATATGTAAACCACCAACTCTGAAACATTATCATGTAAAAATTTATCGAGTATAATTTTCTTGAATATATGTAAATACAATATGTACACTACGCTTCTCTACACAAACATTGCTTAAAATATAAGTGTAGTATTGTAAATTGATTTAAAATGTTTTCAATAAAAATAGTAAAGACCACCATTCAGAATCGAAATGCTGCTTGAAATGGTTTTAGCCATATTTGGTCCCCAGATCTGAATAGTATGGACCTTCCAAACCATATTTTGCCTCATATCCCGATGATGATTACCACACACAAATTATCCATGTTCACATTGCTCACTGTCTTTTAATTGTTCATTGTTGACAGGAGAACCCGTTCAGGCGGCGCATCTGCGAGGTATTCTCCCGCGACGGCAGTGGCAACATGACCTTCGAGGACTTCCTGGACCTGATGTCCATCTTCAGCGAGCAGGCGCCGCGCGACCTCAAGGTGTACTACGCCTTCCGGATTTACGACTTCGACGGGGACAAGTTCATCAGCACGGCCGACCTCAGCGTGGCGCTGCGCCTGCTAACCAGGAGCGAGATGGCCGCCGAGGAGTTGCAGCAGATCGCGGAAAAGGTACGAGTGCCTTTGCGTGCCGTGCCCTCTTCGATAATGCTTTTTATTTCTAATATTCGTTCCTCTGTATCTATGTTATCTCTCCACTGGCACTGGCCTCAAGAATCAACAACAAACAGAAGAGCTCTCGGTGAGAACCAGCACCGGTTCGACGATATCTCGCGGCCTGTGTAGTAAGTACCGAATGCACCCCCATTAAAAAATTTCATGCTTTCAACGTCGACACGTTCAAGAAAAAAAGATAATTTTAAAAAAGGAAAAAGATTATAAAAAAAAGTGCATTGGGCAGAAATCGAACCCGGACCCCCGCATGGCATGCTAGTATTTTACAACAGAACCACAGTTGATACGCCATACGGTGTCATTATTACGCTATAATTTTTTTTTTGCAAAAATATTGTCCAGTATAACTTGATTTATCGAACCAAATAATATTAAAAATCGACAATAGAAATTCAGAAAACCAACCTTACGATAATTGTGACTGGGACTTGAAACAAAACTGGACACAAAACACAAACTCGTTTTAAAAAAACTTTTTATTTAATAACTTACTGTACGCGCAACTTTACTTCGTATATATACTGGTATTTTATTTATAAAACCCTGAAGAAGGTTCAGACTAAATCGAAACCGGTTGGTTTATGTATTTACTAAAGTGGTGCTAAAACAAACAAAATTTTTGTCTTTATATGAAATGATTTCTAACAACAATGTCAAAAAATTCCTGTTAAAAAATAATAATTGTATTTGTCAGCGCGCCAACTTTGCTAGAGATGACTGATATCTAAAATGGAGTCTGTTACTGTCACTGAGACTCAAGTTACCTATTTAAATTTTAGCTGCTCTTTCCAATTCCCGATATGCGGAGACTTAAGATCACATTTCTGATATTTTTGTTTACAATACATAAGTTACGCATGATTAAAAAACAACCCTTTGGTTTCTCTAAAAAATAATATTTTTTATTTTTATTTTATTTTATTTTATTTGGAAAACCAACAGTTTACAGCAATAATTACATTTATCAAATATATTTAAAAAATGAACCAATAATAGGTTTTCACTTAAGTATTTACATTATTTAGTTTTGAAAAAAAAAAAGAGAAGAAAAAAGTTACAAGGTTAGCCTATGAGGTTAGGATAATGGGAGGGAGGGGAAGGGAAAGGATCTAGTTTGTGTATAGTAATATGTATTGTGTGAATGTTATTTAATTGATTTTTGGTTTGAAATTATAAGGGGCTGAGTTGAATAAGTCGAACTCAATGTATGAAGTGTTAAAATTTTGTGAAGCGCGTTGAATAAAGGTGTTTTGTTTTGAGTTAGTGTTGCATTGAGGTATGTTTAGTTTGTGGTTCAGTCTGGTTTGTCTGTTGGGCACTCTTAATTGGATTCGTTCAAGTAATTCAGGGCAATCTATCACAGAGGTGGCTATTTTTTGTAAAAACAGTACGTCTGCGGAATTTCTGCGGCTTTCTAGTGACGAAATCCCGAAAAACGCGGCTGACTCCTCATGACTCGAGTGGGGACGATAACCCCGAAAAACCGAGGTATCGTAGAAAACGGTTTTGTATTTTCTCAATCCTATCTGTGTGTGACGTGTACCTGGGATTCCAGACTTGAGAGGCATATTCCAAGGAACTGCGTACATACGCGAAGTACAGCATTTTCATTGTGTTTACCTTTTTAAAATGTTTGCAGGTTCTGAGTATAAAGCCAAGTGTCTTGGAAGCTTTAGCAACCATTGATTCGATATGGCGGTCGAAAAGTAACTTCTGGTCTAACACCACTCCTAAGTCCTTGGCCTCCGTCATTTTCATCAGTATTGTGCTATTAAGGGCATAGTCAAAAGAAATAGGGTTTTTATTTCGAGTGAAGCTGACGGTGCCGCATTTTTTAACATTTATTTGTAGGTTGTGTTGTGCACAATAAACATTAAGGCGGTTTAAATCTTCTTGCATGAGGATACAGTCATTGGTGCACGTGACAGGAGAAAATATTTGGGATATCTTGGGATCCAGTGACCGCAAAGCCACCGGGACAATTTAATAGAGTTAGGAATATTGAACATCTCTAACTGCGCCATTTGAACACTGAGAACAAAAGTCTGGACCCCTGATTGGTTATTGGCTGCGCAACTCGGCGTGTAGGGCCCTAAGCACACGAAAATAATTCATAGAAAAACTGGCTCTGCGGTCGACCAACTATTATGCAATTTGGAAGAAAATTCAGTGACAAAATCTTTTACCATACATTTTCTGACGATCGTTCAGTGCACACTTCGGCGCCTTAGAGACCTAGGAGGTGTAATTTTGCCAGCACAATATAAGACATAATTATTCCATGTTAGAGGACATTATAGATAATAAGGATATAAGAAATAATTTCGACGCTTTTTCAGAGATTGCGCCAATGTTTTTCGCACAGTATGAACGTATGGCAGATATGGTGCTGGTGAGAAAAATCTTAGATGGATATGCATGTTTTCGGTAGATATATAAGGTGTCCGGGGGTAACGTGCAGTAACTTTGGAAGTGAATCCACATGATTAGTACAAGAAAAAGAAAAAAAAACCTTATTAGAACCCGGTAACTGCATTTTCCCCCGGACACCCTGTATATTGATACTGTGCTTTGAAAGGCCAGATCAAATAAATAATAGATGCCCTCTTTTTATAGAGCAAGCAAATACTTCAATGCATAATATTAAGCATTTGTCAGTTTACAACTTAGAAAATGGTTCAAAAATTTTATAACATTACCTTTGTGAAAGTTTGTTGCCTACGTAATAAATGATTACCCATATCTTAAATGTGTTCAATCTTTAACAATTTTTTTTTTTTATATTGTAAAAATTGTTTTGGATAATTGAAAAAAAACAGTTTTATTTTATTTTCATTTATTAAACAAGTAGATAAAAAAGTAAATAAACCAAGATGTCAGTAAACAGTTATGTACCGTTTTTTTCTAATATGTGCTCTATGTATTCAAATATTATATGATGTCTCCCGAATCAGAACAAACAATGAGCTCTACTATATCAGTTTTCTTTCAAATCAGTTCCCATACATATATCTACATTACACTTCCAGGAACTTGCCTGTTTGGCGGTTCTACCAAATTTATTTATTTTAGTTATTTCCATGAGTAGGGTGATATTAAGAGTAATAAGCAATAACCAATCCTATTGAATTTTTGTAGGATGAAAGGTTGGCGTGTGAATGAAATTTATCACGTACTAAACATGTGCAGGTATTCGTATTGCGCTTCGTGAACACCTCACTAGGAGAATTCGTAGAACAACTTTGTTTGTGTCGCAGCTACTTTATTACTTTTTATTACCTTAATTTCAAGCCACGTGCTTTTATTGTTACTGGGTGCTTCATCCGTTATTTTCTCATTGTGCCATTCTGGAAATGTTTATTTTGCACTTGATCGATCTCTGAAGCTGTAAAGTTTCCATCAATCTCGTTTCCACGGAATATCTTCTTTGCATCAGCTAGTCCTAGTCAAGATAACTTTTTATACGACTTACTTATTATATTTATACTTTTTACTCATTATAGTTTTTACATAATAAGATACACCCTAGCAAGTAATATTTGTACAGCGCCCTCGAGGTGATTCTTCACAAAAACAAATAATTCCTTTATTATTACATTGATTGACGTTGTTCGAGAAGGTTTTTTACATTAACTCCGCACAGGAGGCCCCGAGGAAAATAATCTTCCTCAGGGCCGATGTCATCTTTGGGGATGTTGGGTGGAGGGTCTTTTTAAGGAGAGGAAGTTCTGAGAAGGAAAAAGGTATGAGGGGTGGGTAGGAATCTGGGGGTCAGTGTGTCCAGGAGTGACGAACGAATTTATCCGTCCCTCCTACTGCGGTGCAATGCGATGGGTTAAGAGAGTCCAGCTGGAGAGGTCAAGGAGTCTCCCTCAACCGGCCACTCTCGATTCGGCCCACCACGCAGGTGGTGGGCAGACGCATCCGCCGCCAAGACCTGGACGAATCTCACCTCATGAACCTCTGCTAAATCACACAACGCAGCGAACCACTTGGGGTAACCTATGGAAGAGGTGTTGGTTATCCAATGAAAGGTTCCCGGGGGGGGCGGTACCCATACCCGCCTTCCAAATTGGATATTCCTTTTTGTGAAGGTAAATACTGGGAAAGGAGTTGTTTCCTGCTGTTATGTAATTCTAGTCTCCATATTATTGGAGTTATAATAAATAAATAAAATATTTTGTTCAGTACTAATCGTTAGTGTGTTGTTCCAGGTGGTCGAGGAAGCAGATGTGGATGGCGATGGGAAGCTGTCCTACATGGAATTCGAGCATGTCATCACGCGAGCCCCAGACTTCTTGTCCACCTTCCACATCAGGATATAATAAAACATCTTTCCTGCATTGTCGTGTATTCACTTTATTAATGTTTATTATTTTTCAAGTATCTACATGTAACGTACATTTACAACAATAATTCGTAAAATAAATATAATTTTTTCTTCTTTTATCTCGATATTTTTAATGGTAGGTAGGTACATTTGTATGTATTTAAATAGAATAAACATCAATTATTTTAAAGAAACAGCGTGCGCTGGTACTCTATTGATAACATGTAGGTACATTGAACAGGAATTATAATATATGAATGATGCAAGCGACAGCTTGTCCCACAAGCTTCTTCAACGAGGACTAGTTAACAATAGAAAAGGAAGAGCAGAAGAAAATAGCGGATCTGCTCGGACACCGTACACTTTATAGAATTTTCACACTTTCAACATTATATACAAGTTCTCTTAGATATATAGGCACTAGGAAATTAGAATCACAGATCGATCGAAGGAGTTTACAGAGATCTTAGTACAGGTAATGCGAGGAGGGGGCGCAGCGCTCGATGCGTGGGCGGGAGCGGGTATAGCGGGGGTGGAAGGGGCCCAGGGCGGCCTCATTGGTACTGCTGGGCGGCTGCTCGTCCTGCAACTTCAGGTGGAACAGGAAGCGGCGGGCGGCGGCCGGCCGGGGGCACGGCATGCAGCCGCCCCTGCTCAGCGTCTGGTGGTTCAGAGTCCAGTACACGGCAGGGTTGATAGCGGAGTGCGCGTGCCCCAACATCAGGGTGAGGCGGAGTAGACGGTACTGCACTACCGGAAGTGCGCCCTCAGCCAGCAAAGCGTGCAGGCAGCAAACAAAGTGCGGCAACCAGCACGCGGCGAACACGGCAGCTACCGTCACCAATACGTTGGCTAGCCGGCGACGGGACTGCAAGGTGGAAGTCTGCGGTTGCGGGGCTAACAGGGATGGCTCAGCGGGGGTTCGTGGATCTCTCTGCCTGCGTAGTTCACCCCCGCGCACCGGCCCTCCGCTGGGCCTGCTGCGTCTTTTCCTTCGCTCGGCGCGCTCATCCTCTTCGTCTTCATAACCATAAGTCACTGCCTGGGTCTGCGCAGCGTTCGCCATCCCCGCCACGATGATCACGTGAGTCGGTCGGCGCATCAGTGGCACTGGGAGCGGCAGCTCTCCGTGGGCAGCTCGGGCCGTGAGGGAAAGCGCGCACAGCTTAGAGCGCACGCCCATGTGGCACGCGAACACAGCGATAGATGGCAGAAGGTAAGCGAGTATAACTCGGGTCACTTGCAGGGCGGGGTTGGGTCCGAGGTCAACCATCGTGGGTGTTGTGAGCAGGGAAGCGACCGCCCAGACCAGAAGGGCGACCACAGCGGGACAGCGTTGCAACTGAGACAAACACCGTGGATGTTGCACGGTGATATAGCGATCCACGGATAGCATCATTAGTGACAGGGTGCTAGCAGATACTGGTAGAGTCTGTAAAATTAAAAAAATAATAGTCAGTTTTCTATAAATTGTATTGCATGACACATTTTAGCCAAATATTCTTGTCGAATTTCGATTTTGAGATTTTAACAAAGTTCTTTTAAGTGATATTATTCTCACCTCAGCGGCGATGAGAACCATGCACGGCAGCGTGTCGCACGGGCGCTCTTCCCCTGTGAAGAAGGGCGTGACGGGTGTGCTGTTGGCCGGGCCGCCCAGCTCCGAGGCCCGCATGACGGCCAGCGGCCCGCTACACGCGCATACCAGGAGGTCCGCTACGCACACGCTCACGAGTAGAGGCGTGCGGACGCGGGCGCCATGGGCGGACATGAGCGCCACCAGGAGGCCACTGTTACCTGGGGAAGGAAACACAGGCTTTATTGATGCTTCTACCAATGTGCATTGGCATTGCTGTAAAGCCATTTACGTGTGGCAGAATTTTATATCTGATATATCATTCGCGTTTAATTTTAAATTAGTTTGGGCAAGTTAATGGATCATTTGGGTATAAACTGAAATATGTCAATACCGTATAAATGATTTTTTTGAACATCAGGTATAAGTATTAATGAAACGAGAAAGAGATGACCGTAAAGACGAGGAAATCTGGATGATAACAACATCGAACGGAAAGGTACTTGTTTTTTTAAAGCTTTTTTATTTCTCTCTCAAGCTCTCTCTAAAACTGCAGCAGGGAATCAAATTATTCAACATTTTGCGGTTTTGAATCTTGATACAGTTGCATCAAGCAGGGACCTACTAATCCAGATGTTATTGACTGAGCGTTTTGGGTTATTTAGAAGGACCTTTACTAATAATAATACAAAAAATGTTTCGTGATAATTAAAAATCAACGCATTGTCTTATAAAATAGAAAAGGCGTTGCCTCATTTATGGGTGTATTTTAATAATAATTACTGACTTAACTTGTTTATATAAAATTATTAATTTAATTATTGACAGCCCTGAGTTATTGTATTTGATTTCTTTGCATGTACCACGTAAATCAACATTGAGATATTATTTACCTCATTATTGTAACAACTACAATACTGTATAACTAGTACTGTATAATAATTGTATACTCCCGTGCACCGTTTACAGAATTTAGGTAATAATTACAAACATATTGTCGACATATTGTACAACGCATCAATAACAATATATATACATAACTGATTCAAATTTATTTCGGCAAGTAGAACTAGTCTAATTGAATAAATTACCTACCTCTGTTTGGAACTGTTTAATTTATTATTATGACATTAGATTATTATTTTATCCTGACTTACTGGCTACGAAGGTATTGATAAAAAATATTTTATGAATTTAATGTTGGTCATTAAATTTATCATTATATCTCCATTAAATACTGATTTCTTCTTTGCTTCTGATTATTTATACCCTTTCCATGCCATCGTTAATATTATACATATATGTATAACTTTTTTTTTAAATTTTTCCTTTCTTTGCAATATTTTTATTTGAGTTTATATCTGCTGCATTACCAAATAACACGTGCGTACCGTACTAATAAATAATTGTTCGTAAAGTCCAATTTGGGGTAAATAAATAATTTAAAATGAGAATATTTGGTTGTTGTATGTTTAACACAGCATGTGATGGGTGTTAATATAAGCATTTGAGTTGTGCAATAAGAAGGGGAAAATGGATACTCGCTGTACTTCCACAAGTACGCGCAACGCGTACATCTTTTCGAGCTCTTCATATTTTTTATTTAGCGTTAGAACATTATTATAACTATAATATATAATTAGTAACAGTTCTTGATATTTTTTATTTAGTGTTAGAACATTATTATAACTATAATATATAATTAGTAACAGTTCTTGATATTTTGTATTTAGTGTTAGAACATTATTATAACTATAATCTATAATTAGTAACAGTTCTTGATATTTTTTATTTAGTGTTAGAACATTATTATAACTATAATCTATAATTAGTAACAGTTCTTGATATTTTTTATTTAGTGTTAGAACATTATTATAACTATAATCTATAATTAGTAACAGTTCTTGATATTTTTTATTTAGTGTTAGAACATTATTATAACTATAATCTATAATTAGTAACAGTTCTTGATATTTTTTATTTAGTGTTAGAACATTATTATAACTATAATCTATAATTAGTAACAGTTTTTGTTATTTTTAATTAAATTAAACTAAATTAATAAAATTAAGTACTTAAATCGAATTTAATAATGTTGTTATTAAGATCTGTAAGTATTTTTATTATTCTTACAGCTGTTTCGGCGTTCAAAGCCATTTTCAAACTGTATATTTCCATTTTTTAAATGGCTTTGAACGCCGATGCAGCTGTCACAATAGTAAAAAAAAAACTAAAATTCTTGCAGAACTTAATAAAAATGTCATTTAATTTGATTTACTTCAATTATTTTTTTTTTAATGGAGTTCAATGAATTAAACACGATAACAATTCGACGTCTCCGTGGTTGAGTGGTTACGATCCTTGGCTACGAATTCGGAGGTCGCGGGTTTAAATCCTAGCGCGCGTAATTGGTTACCATATCTGAATAGCCATTTACTTCCCTACCTTCCTCTTTCCCATCTCCTTCACCTCCTTAATACCTTCAGCCTCACAACACACCCCAATTGGGGACGTCACTGGCTTCAGACTGGGGGACTCTTGTGTTATCACATAATTTATTTATTATTTTTTTAAAACAATCCAATTAAAAAAAAATTCAATTACTTAAAAATATTCATATCAATTATTCATAAAACATTTAGTAGATAGACCGATGAAAAATAGTAAATTGCTGAATGCGTTTTTGATTCTTTAGAACAGGCAATCTGCCTGGGAACTAATATCGACTTGACGAGACATAATAGCACTTGTGCACATTTTAATTGTTTTCAATTGTTTACATTATACAAGATTTTATGTACTTTTTATTATTTTACATGTTATATATCCGTATCTGCGTAATGCAATGAATAATAATAACAAAATAAGAGTTCTATGTTCCTGCTGCCGACAGATCCATTGCAACCTGTTTTTTTTACACCTGTAGACTACTTCTTTAATAATAATAATAAAAATAATAATAATAATGTTTTATTATCTTCTTTTTTATAACAAAATAATAAATAATGATATCCTCACTGGGATTTCCCGTGCTGAGGATTTCATTTAAATTACATTATATTAAATTGATGAAAAAAATAAAAAATAATTATTAGGTGAGGTGTTTTAAGTGCAGTTGAGTGGTTTCGGTGTTAGTTTGTATTTGGTGTAAATATATTTTCTATTTCAGATCTATCTATGTAACGTATCCAGTAAAAAAGGATAGTGGGATTTTATTTGTAGAGTTTTTTTTTTTTTTTTTTACCTCGATACCGCACAAGAGTCCCAACTGCTCCCAACCGTCTGGAGCCAGTGAGACTATGGCATTCCCAATTGGGGAATGTTGTGAGGCTGAAGGTATTGGGAGGGGAAGGAGAAGGGGAAGAGGAAGGTGGGGAAATACCTGGCTATTCAGATCTGGTCACCAAACACGGCTAAAAGCCATTTCAAGCAACGTTTCAATTCTGAATGGTGGTCTTTCACCAGGGCGATACTGAGAGTATCTTCCACTCCAGGTTTAGTACCATAGTATAAAAAAGTATTTTTGTCTAAATTTTGCGTTTATGATTCCTTGTTGTTTGTGCTTTTGACTCTGGGATCTAGTGTTTCTAATATGGGTGATTGTTGTTATTTCTTGTTTTTTCTATTTATGAATGTAAAGTAGTGTATGTGGTTGGTAATAGAAACAAAGAGAGATATGATGTGGAAGAGTGTAGACTGTCGGACTATCAAAGCGGAGCCAATGAAAGTTATGCGTTTGGTGTGTAAGTAGAACCAAAGGCGGGGCGCCACTGTGCGTAGGTGCGATTTGCATTAGTATGAGCAAACAGTGTATGCGGAATTCGTTGTGCGCGAGGTTTTATACGAATAATGGTACATGCCCCATCTCCCTTGTTCCTACTATCCATAATCCTGCCGTTCTCTCTCTCTGTTGCATTTATGGAAAGATGAAGAGAACTAACCGATGATCCCCACGAAGACGATGATGGTGTATATGACGACCACTGGTACCAGCTCCCCAGTGACGAGAGCAGCGAGGGCGGGCGCGGCGGAGGGCGGCGGCGGGAAGTGCGGCGTGTAGTTGCCGAAGAAGGGGAGCCCCTCACTGGGCGGAGGCGGCTCCAGGGGGCGGCCGGGCTTTGGGGCGGGGGCGGGGTCCCGGCCGCGGAGGGCGCATCGCGCAAACACACCAACAGCTCTGAAACAATACAAAAACATATTTAATTAGAAGAGTATCGCAGTCGAGGTTAATTGACACAAAAACATGTGCCATAAAACAAGTAATCAACTTTTTACCATTTTGGTTATGTTTCCTTTTATGACAGTTTTTACGGACCTCTTTACGATGAGATATTATGAAGATGGGATTGAATGTGAGGTACTTATACATACGAGTACATGATTATTGTTGTTGTGTTTAACTAGGTGCCAGGTATGTAGGACAATCGGTTGGCAAATCTGAAGGATCGATTTTGATACATACCTTGCATTTGATACACACATTTACACATACCCCACCAATATTGTACCATTAATAATAATAATAATAATTGGATGATTCATATAGTGCCGTTTTTGTGAAAAATCACCTCAAGGGCGCAAGGTTAGGTTAGGTTAGGTTATGCTATACGATAAATTTTCAGCGCCACAATGTACTTACATATATGTATTACATATTATAACTTCTAATTCAATAGTTTTATCTATTTTTTTCATTATGTAAACAACCAATAGTATAACATTATCGTGTAAACATTCTCAATTATCATTATGGAAACAACCAATACTATAACATTATCGTGTAAACATTCTCAATTATCATTATGGAAACAACCAATACTATAACATTATCGTGTAAACATTCTCAATTATTATTATGGAAACAACTAATACTATAACATTATCGTGTAAACATTCTCAATTATCATTATGGAAACAACCAATAGTATAACATTATCGTGTAAACATTCTCAATTATCATTACGGAAACAAGTAATTGCCATATGTACACCCCGATTTGAATTATAAAATATATTCAATTTTAATAATAATACTTTATTTTTATTTTAGTGATATTATTCTTTTTGCTCATTTGGGAGACCAACAGCTTACATAAAAATATATGATTGATATTATAATTCGATCATTTACAAGTTTCCATTTTGGTACTCGTATATACATTTTATATATGAATGAAGAAATCTAATGGATAGGTAGTACTATGAGATACGTAGGTATCTGAAGTTAGAAAGACTCGATAGATCGCCGGTGTGACTTTATGGAGTGTGGTGCAGACTTAAAAATGTCAAATTGTGAGTAGTGTATGAAAATAGCGTGATGCCCGAGAGGCTAAGCATTTAGTCAGATCTGACTAGTCTATTGGGAACTCGTAGTTGGATCCGCTGTAGGAGTTTCGGGCAATCTGCGATGCATCTAGCACTTTATGATATACCGCGCCTAGTCATAACCAATAGCCACTGAGACTATGGTTTACCGTCGCTTGTCTGACTCAACCTCGCATCTACAAAAACATGTTTTCTCAGTACATGAAATAAACTGTCGATTTTCTTTATTTTAAATTATTTCCAATAATTTTTTTTATTTATTTAATTAATACATTACAAATTTAAGTATTAATTAAATAATATTTTTTTGTTTTTTTTTTTGTTTAAACCACTGTTTAAAATATAAATATCATCACGTTTCGGAAGCGAAGCACGAGGTCGAGTCTGAACCGCGGCGATATACTCTGTATATGTAATTATGACCACCACAATATGGATCATGTTGTATGACTTTTTTTGTGAGTACCGCACAAGAGTCCCAATTGCTCCCAACCGTCTGGAGCCAGTGAGACTATGGCATCCATAATTGTGGGATGTTGTGAGGCTGAAGGTAGTTGGGAGGGGAAGGAGACGGGGAAGATGTTGGTGGAGAAGTACCTGACTATTCAAATCTGGTCGCCAAATACGGCTAAACCCATTTCAAGTAACGTTTTGATTCTGAATGGTGGTTTTTCACCAGGGCGATACTGAATGTATCTACCACCCTAGAACGTGCCGCAAATATACTACATATTATTTTAAATGAATAAATTGTGAAATAACAAAAATTAATCAAATAAAATTTACTTGCCACGTCGGGATTTAAGCCTGCGACCACCTGATTCGTGGATCGTTACCACTCAATTTCGGAGGCCATGAGGCAAGTGGGGGAGGAAAAGGGAAATTTTGGAAGCAACCGGATTTTCAGATCTAGTTAGTAAAATTAATAATTTTAAGCAACGATTTGTTTCCGATTGGTGGTTCCTCACCTGGACGATAATTGATGATATTTTGAATTTGAATGTGGAAAAAATTTACTTTTTTTTATTTATTTTTAATTTTTTGTGTTCGAGTTCAATATGTAGAACTCCATTTTATTTAAAGTTTAAAAAAAATATATTAATAACTACTAAAATTCAATTTAAAAAACGGTTTATTTATAAAAAAAGTTCTGCTAGGTAATTATTATTACGCTTGACAGCTGTTTCGCCTTCCAAAGGCATTATCAAACTATCATACCTAATAATAATTACCTCGCAGAAGTTTTTTAAAAATAAACCGTTTTTTTAAATTGAATAATAATAAATAAATAAGAATTACTTATTAATTTATTGTCATCAAATAATTTTTATTTTTCAATTATTTTAACATTTTTAATTAATTACTTATCTACTTTCATGACTTCTTGTTAATTTTTATTTATGCTTGTAAGTTGTTTTATTTGCTTATTATTACTTGTCATGGACGGCCTACATGGTCGAGGGGTAAGGCTCTCGACTACGAATCCTAAGGTGGAGGGTTCAAATCCCGGCGTGCGCAAGTATATTTTATTTAATTAATTTGTTTTGTTTCACAATTAATTAATTTAAAAATAATATATAGTATATTTGCGCACGTTCTGGTGAAAGACCACCATTCAGAATTGAAACGTTGCCTGAAATGGCTTTTAGCCGTGTTTGGTGACCAGATCTGAATAGCCAGGTATTTCCCAGCTTCCTCTTCCCCTTCTCCTTCCCCTTCCCAATATCTTCAGCCTCACAATATTCCCCAATTGGTAATGCCATAGTCTCACTGGCTCCAGACGGTTGGGAGCAGTTGGGACTCTTGTGCGGTATTCATATAAAAAAAATATTTTTTTGAGTATAATCGTGATGAAGGGTAATTTGCTTCTGTAATATTTTTTACATATTAATAGTGGTTTAAACCAAGTAATTGTTATTGATTTATTAATAAGCACAAATTTATTACGCATGTTTTGAAGAAAAAAATTAATCGAAAAATAAAAAAAAATTCCATCCTAAACATAAGTCGTTTTGAAAGTTTATCATGCCCTGCTGCTTGAGCTCCGAGACAATATCATACTGGACTGCCAAGCAGCAATCATGAATGATTTTTTTTTATGTCAATTAAAATCATTAAATTTCTTCGTAATAAAAAATCTTCAATTTTACCAAATCTAATTCCGAGTAATGTGATTTATAGGAGAGCCGAAACTTCGCTTGTTGTTAAAAGATAGGGGAGGAAAAAAGAGTCAGCAGTTTATTTATGTTTACTTATGAGAACTGTGAACCGAACGAGGAGCGGTTCGGCAATTTTTGTTTACAGTCTATTGTTTGTAAAATCTATTTTATCGGTGTAATATTTCACTGACACCGCGAATGTTGGCCCATACAGTTCAGCAGGCTAGAAGTAATATTTTTTCACAATATATTTTTTTATGTAATCTTACCTTTTCCGCCGTTCATGTTGGGAAGCAAGAATGTAAGAGAAGTATTTGCATCGATTTAATTTTTACCTGATCGAGGGGTGAGGTCCTCAACTACGAATCCGGAGGTTCCGGGTTAGAATCCCGACGTGCGCACGGAGGATTAATACAATTAAATTGTGTTTTTTACATTTACTTCATGTAAATAATATCTAGTACACTTGCGGGACGTTCCTGAATGGTATATACTCTCAGTATCGAAATACCACCTTTCAAAGAAGAAAGGTTGCTTGAAATGACTTTAGCTGTGTTTGGTGATGATAATTGAATTTATTTATTTATTCATTTCTATTTATTAATAGATAACAATTATTATATATAATGATGTGTACGTACTATAAATTATTAACATATAATAGCGTGCCTCACTATGAGAACCTGCACTGAGGTTTTCACGTATTTGTGATATACTGTTATTGTGAAATGGTTATACAATTATGTTTAAGAATAATAATAAAAAAAAAATAAGTATTTAAAGAAAGACAAAAATGCAAATGAATTATTTATGTTTAATATAAATGTTGTTATGTTTGATTTGGTGGAATAAAGTTCTGGAAAAAAAAACAGTTCCTTTTGATTTTATCCTGATCGAGATATAATGTTTTATTAAATGTGTTAGTGTCCGAGTATTCTCTCTTGTCTGTTTTAAATATGTAGACATATGATCATATAGTTAAATTACATCGTATTTAAAATGTCTTTGTCGGTGAGTGGTATATTTTAATGGGATATTAAGGGTGTACTTTGTTAGATCTTGGTATTTATTGGGATTGTAGGGGAATATGAAAATTAGATTTGAAGAGATGAAGGATTGCAAATTTAGTATAAATTTCTTTAATTGTCATAACGTCTAAAAGTTTGACAATTTAAGCAGAATCTGTAAATTATGGTGCTTGAAAAATAATTTGAATTATTGTCATTTGGGCCTTTATTAGTGGGTCTATACAAATATTAATTGCACTTCCCCAAGACAGTAGTCCTACGTGATTATGGATTGCGAAAGAACAACATATGGTCTTTAAAACTGCGCATTGGAAGATGTTCTTAATACTTTTTAAGAAAAACATTTTTTTTAGATTGGATATAATATGGTCAGTCCAGCGTAAGTTTGCATAAATTATGATTCCTAAATATATATATTTAAAATTTTCGATTTTTTCGTATTGGAAAATTGAATTTAATTGTGAACAGTCGTGTAGTTTTAGTTCAAAAGTTAGAGGAGGCTGCCCTCTTTGAGTTATACTGTATGTTAAATATTTAGTTTTGTTGTTGTTGTTGTTGTTGTATTTAGTGTTAGTTTGTTATTGTTCAGCCAATGTTAGACGACAGCAAAAAATTTCTCAGCCTTAGCGTATACTTTTTTCCAGGAGTTGGTTTGAAAAATTATTATGGTATCGTCAGCAAACGTCACAATATTTCCATTTATTTTTAAATCACAAAGATCGTTGATGTACATTAAGAATATTAAAGGGCCTAGAACACTAGCCTGAGGCACTCCTTACTTGTTCGAAGGAGGATAAATTTTTTTGCCATCAATAATTACTTGTTATATTCTACCTATTATGAAGATTTTGAGAGAATTCAGTTCATTTCCTTTTGAGAGATTTATAAGTTTATTAAAAAGTATTTTATTTGAAATTGTATCGAAAGCTTTGCATAAATCTAAGTACATTGAGATAACTTTTTTATTTGAGTCTAAATTAGTAATAGTTAAGTACTTCCCCAAATTTCTCTACCCCATCTCCTTTTCTTCCCCATTCCCTTCAGCCTCACAACATTGGGGATGTCGTAGTCTCACTGGCTCCGGTTACCAGGGAGCAGTTGGGACACTTGTGAGGTATCCACATAAAACTAAAGTAGCGCAGTTTATAAAGAATTACACCCTAGGGGCGCTTAACAAATCTATTGTTGATGCTTCGATAATTTAACTATTGAAAGATTATCGATTTTAACTTTCAACCGAGTTCTATAATTCCGTAATATTTCACATTTGTCAATTTTTTTTACAATTTCGCCTTTCAGAAAACCGAAAAAAAACTATGGAGATTATATTTATTAAAAAAAACATGTCTTGCAGCCACAAAGCGCAATGACGACAATAACATATTCTTAGTATCTAATTAAACGCCACACTACTGGTTAGTTTTTGCGGGCATTACAAAGTTAGAATTAACCGTACCTTGAAAAGCAATAAATTATTGTAATTCTAATGATTCAAATCTTTAATATAAATCCATTATGCATCCCTATTTAAAGTTATTGTCAGAGTTTAGAAACTTTGAATTCGTCGAGAATTCATTTAGTCAACTAATTAAGTCCCAAAGCGAGGTCGTTTTTAATTGGTCCTCTCTGTAGATATTTTCAAATAAAATGATACTCATAGCTAACACCTCTATTGTGACCTTCAAACACCGAACCTGTTGGTTGCTAAAGAACATACATAATATGAACGTAAGAGAAATTGTCGATAAAACGGTATCAGTGGAATCATTAGCGATTATTTAAGGGTGTACAGTGTACATATTAATTTTCCTCAGATTCGCGTAATTTTATGCAATCTCATTAAATTTGCAGAAAAAATCATTACCCATTTAAAATCCGAGTTGAATTTGTCATGACTTACTTCAATAAATTATGTATTAAACCATTTTGTAAGCTTTTATTCAAGTGACATCGATTCCAAGCTCTGCACAGAGTGCAACCAACCAAATGAGTACGGTAAAGCCGATTAATCTTGGCAAAAGCTCTTTTGTATATCTACACTCCTGGATTACGTGAGTAATCCTATTTTCTAATCTATTTTGTTCATCAGGCTATCTACCGTCAGAGCGGTGCATCCACCATAGCACCCTACAAACTGATGGAAGCTGTAATGAATCCCCTTCAGGATTTGAAGTCTTTGGATGGCATTCGGAGATGGGTTTTGTTAAAGGAAATGAGTTAATTACCTTGCGAATCTATTTTCGTAACAACTCTAAAATTGTGGTAAGGTGTTGTACAAACTAAACGAAAGCGCATATTTTTGTTACGTTGTACGCGATTTATTCTTCTTTAAATAAATAAAAAAAAATAAAAAAATAGTAAAACAGACCTTTTCAACCTTTAAGGGAGGAAGTCGGTTACCCACAGCATCAACCTTGGCTCATTCGACTGCTAGTCAAGCATCCCAACCACCTACGTATATAGAAATAGTCACGTGAAAATTATTAATTATATTCCTTATGTCCATTGTCCGCGCCAGGAAGTCCTCGATCTGACCAAGATTGGATTGAATACATCGAGAAAATCTTGACGTGGATGGGTGATTATTTAGTGTCTAGCGAGGCTCGAATCTCTCTTCAGTAAGTTAATGAAGACTGTAAACACTGAGAATTTCGTGAGAAAAGAAGAATGAATTATGCAATTGATGTTATCTATGACGTTTAAATTTTAAACCATAGAATGTACAATAACTTGAATTTTTGAAATTTTTAGCTGTGTTTGCTGCACCGAGTAAGAACTGATATCTAAGTTAAGAGTGCGCCCACACAAATGAAAATGATTGAAACAAAAAATAAGACTGGATGAAAAATACTAATAATTAAAATGATAATCTTGCTATGAATACTAAATACCAATTAATACAATACATTTGCCAAGAGCAATAAAAATAATAATTTAAGGGGAACGGCTGCGTTCCCTGTTTCATACATAACTTAATTTTGATCTTGAGGCCAAAATACCCATCCAAGCTGAATGGTATATTTTTTTAAATAAAGGTTTAGTACCGATCTAGTACCGATGAGAAGTATTTTGTTTATTTATTTTTTAAATTATGAAGTACTCTTATATGCCATGAATTTTTTTTTTTTTTTTTTCATAATTTTAGAGGCAACTTAGAAAATTATTTGCGGGCTTATTGTATTTAAGAAATGTGTTATATTTGCTATCTAATATGATTATTGATTATGTAAATAAAAATATAAAACAAAACATAAAAAGGTTTTTTCGGCTCGATATTTTAAATTATGTACGGCAAATTTGTATTCCAACGTAAAGCGGTCGTTTTTAATTTAATTTAAAGTCCACCATAATGCTTATTTTAATATAATTTTAAAATTTATAATTTTATACTTCAATATATTTCAAAGTAAAAGGGGTAAAACTTTTTTTTTTAAATCACCATTAACCCCCAAATAGTTGTTAAATGTGCCTCTAAAATCGCGAAAAATCAATTCCTATAATGGCCTATATTTCATAATGTAAAACAAAAATAAATAAATTACATCTAATCCGTATAAGATATTTACTATACTTTTTTTATAAAAAAAAGATCATTAGATTTAGGTGAGAATTTTGGCCTTAAATCGAAAATTAAGTTTTGTATGAAACAATTCGCGCAGCCGTTTCTCTGAAGAATTTTGTATCTTGCTCGTAACGTAGTTTTTGGGGAAAAATTACCTAAAAATTCCTCCGAAATGTCGCGTAAAAACATGTTCCAATCTTCGGTCGGGATGAAATGAACTTTGCGCGCTTAATCGAACTATGTTGGATGATAGAGTTGGATGTTCACAACATCTTTTCGCTACGTGTCTCATCGATGCCCTGGAGGCATATTTCTGATAATCGAGATGATAAAAACTGTATTCAGTACAAAAAAATTATAATATTTTATTATTATCTGAGTCGTTACAGTGAACGATGATCACGTAAATAATTAAAATAGTATTTATGTTTGATACGATGTCATTTCATCTCTTTATTCGTTTATTATTTTCTCCAGGGTCCAACCATCACACCGTACCAAAAATATTCGAATTTACAGACGATTTAGATTACATATTTTCATTTTTAGTTTTCATTCTCAAGGGAAATTCAGAACGAAAGGATAATTTTTCTTATTAATTGCCATTGCCTATACGTTTTAACTGGTGATGTAGGTACTATTTTATTACGGCTAAATCTATAGTATTACTCGTATGTATATGTTTATGAATAATGATGGTATCGTAACAAAATTGGAATAATTTCGAAGAAACGTAAGCATGTACTTATTTAATGCTGTATTTCTACAGGAACAGGTAATGACTCTAGTAGAATGAGTCGTATAATTAATTAATTGAAAGAATAACAGAGTAGTTGCGAGTGTCGCATGCCGGTGGAGTCGTGTCATGCGAGATACTTATTTGATAGCAAATATACATAACTTTGAATATTTGCTTTTAATTTTCCTTTGAGCCAAGAACCTCCCTGCTCCACTGGCGTGCGTGTGGCCCCTTAGAACCCCATCCCCTAATCTGAACCCCACGCCTCGAGGTGATGATGGTGGGTGGTAGCCAGTACGGGTGGCTACTGTGGGTGGTAAGGGTAGCGGGTTGCTACCTGGCGAAGGTGCGTAAAG
The DNA here is from genome assembly GCA_022606495.2 of Halesus radiatus. Taxonomy (NCBI): domain Eukaryota; kingdom Metazoa; phylum Arthropoda; class Insecta; order Trichoptera; family Limnephilidae; genus Halesus; species Halesus radiatus. The sequence goes on from JAHDVE020011131.1 coordinate 228,751, forward strand.
GACGTGTAACAGGTGGCTCGAGAAGAAAGCGCGGAAGGCAAAGGAGGCGGAGGGGGATGGGAGATTGGACCATTGTTAAGAGATTGCGCTTGAAGGTTGGGGTGAGAATGAACGGAGCATAGAAATAACAAAGAATTCAAATGTCAAAAGTTATTTTTGTGAAAATATTTTTAAGTTTTATCTGTAATATAACTGTTTATCTTAGAAAGAAAAAGAAAACAGTAGATTTAGGGTTCACTATATATTTATTTATGAAATACCATCTGCTGCTTAACTCATGGTCAACGCGATTATTTCCAGCTCACCATGTCGTTTCCGTTCGGTCATTATCGTTTTCCATTGATGACAACAATATGGTTTGATCAGATCACCAATGGATAAAAGAAATCATATCGGTTTTCAGAAATTTCTTTTTTGTATACAGTACCTTTTCCTTTAATACTTTGTGTAACTGTTAATGCTTTTTATTATCATTGCGAAACATTTTGTGAATAAATGAAACTTATAAAATTTTTATTAGCTTTGTAAATTATTTTACACCTAATGTTAAAAGTATTTTTTTCTCTCATGGTCAACTATATGTCGCAATATTACCAACAGAGTAGTCAAATCATCTATGGTCAAATCAGGTACAAAGTATAACTCGGATGAAAGCACAGCAAAGTTATGTGCGATGAGGGCTGGCTAGTTTTCTTATTTTTGAAGTGCAGTATATATTAGTAGATATAAAATTTATCACGATACATATATATATATATATAGCATCGAATGCATCGAAAAACCTTTATTAATTCCGTTGCGGGCGGAGGAATATTATACAAAAACTATCTGCTATTTTTTGTTCCGAATAAAACAGATAATTTTAATTCAAATATAATACGAAGATGCTATAATGCAATGTATTAAACACGTAATACCCGGAGGTTCAAAATAAAACACATTCGGCGATGGTGGGTCCAGATTGACCCGGCTGAAATGATGAAATTAAAAGGCTTTTTTATGCATTTTTCGTTCATATCCTTACTTTTATATAATATTATGTAATTCCTCATAAACTCATAACATATCCCTTGTGTTTCTTGTATGAAGATGGAAGTTTTAGAAATTAGTATTCCGTAAATGTTGCGGTTCGTCGATATACAGTAGCGCGGGTATCCCACGCGACAGCAAAACGACGACTGACTCAATTGCGTCTCGAGACAGCCGCTGCCGGGTGCTGCTATGATGGTCAGGAGAATGAGGAGGGCAGTCCGGGAGGGGGGTAAGGACTCGTCCCAGGAAGTCGGTGGAAGCGAACATTTTTTATTATTTTTGATTGTATATTTATTAACATTTTCGGGAAATCGACGGTGTGCATTTACAAGTATATCATGTATTATTTAAAATACCAGAAATAAAATCACTTATTTAATTCTTCCTTGTTGCTGTACCTCTAATAGAAAGATGTGTAAAAATAAAATAAATTAAATTTATAGCCATATTACATGATGATTGCTTATGCAAATATTAGAAAATATTATATAATGGCGTTCTTATTTGAGTATTTAATTTACTGACACATTAATTTGTCACAATTAAAACCATTGAATGACATACATTTTAGTTAAAAATACTAAATCTTTTATTTTTTAACAAAACAAATTTAAATGAACATTTTTCATTAAAAAATTAAAGGAATCCGGAATTTGACAAGTCCATTTGCAACGGATTCACTCAGATTTCCTACACTAACTGCATTATCACTTCCATTTTCACTTTCAGATATTTCCTCTAGTAATATGTCTTCCGGATCACTTTCAAATTCTGGATTCAATGATTCGAATTCCAAGTCGCCATCATCACTGATCTCACTGTTAAGTAGCTTTTCAATCTCATTATCAGCTAAATAATTTTGCCTTGCCATTGCGTTAGTGCGGTACGAAATAAAAAAAAAATAAAACAAAGTTATAAAAATATAATCACAATACTAGAAATGCGCCCGAAATGGTTCACAACATCTGCGTGTTAAGGACTGAGAGAGACAAAGACGGAAAGATAGAGCGAGAGATATACTGTTTCGTCAGCTGCTCAAATTCAACTGAGACGAGATGGAGATTTTGCGTGTTTTTATAGACAATTATTCTAATAACTTATTTAAAACGTGTCCGATTTTAATCATTTTTGAGTCGAGATGTGGGTAAATATTTGATAAAAGAATAGACAAGAGGAAATTAGCCTAAACGAAATATTTACGGCAAAATCTTTTATTTAAAAAACACTGGGTCAAATCAGACCCATCACCGGAGTCGAGGTGTTAATTTGTTTTAAAATTTCATAAACACTTATAACTCACTCACTCATAGATGTTTTAATGAATGGGAATATTGTAAAGCAATTATTAAAGGGAATATTTTTCATGTATTTTTTCACTTGGCTATAAAAAAGAGTATATATATATATACTACGTAATATTACGTAGGTTATTACTGTGAAAATACAAATTACCGTAAGAAAATAAGACATAACTTTATTTACACGCTTTTAAGGGATTATTAAATTCCAATTCCAATTTTGTCACGGAAAGTAGAATAACTTTCCCCGAGCGACACGGGAGGGATGGAAACCCCCAAAGTTCCCGTTTCGGGTCATATTAGGCAGGAAACCAGTTTACAAAATTAATTTATTTTATTTTTACACATCTTTCTATTAGAGGTACAGCAACAAGGAAGAATTAAATAAGTGATTTTATTTCTGGTATTTTAAATAATACATGATATACTTGTAAATGCACACCGTCGATTTCCCGAAAATGTTAATAAATTACAATCAAAAATGTTCGCTTCCACTGACTTCCTGGGACGAGTCCTTACCCCCCTCCCGGACTGCCCTCCTCATTCTCCTGACCATCATAGCAGCACCCGGCAGCGGCTGTCTCGAGACGCAATTGAGTGAATTGAGTCAGTCGTCGTTTTGCTGTCGCGTGGGATACCCGCGCTACTGTATATCGACGAACCGCAACATTTACGGAATACTAATTTCTAAAACTTCCATCTTCATACAAGAAACACAAGGGATATGTTATGAGTTTATGAGGAATTACATAATATTATATAAAAGTAAAGATATGAATGAAAAATGCATAAAAAAGCCTTTTAATTTCATCATTTCAGCCGGGTCAATCTGGACCCACCATCGCCGAATGTGTTTTATTTTGAACCTCCGGGTATTACGTGTTTAATACATTGCATTATAGCATCTTCGTATTATATTTGAATTAAAATTATCTGTTTTATTCGGAACAAAAAATAGCAGATAGTTTTTGTATAATATTCCTCCGCCCGCAACGGAATTAATAAAGGTTTTTCGATGCATTCGATGCTATATATATATATATGTATCGTGATAAATTTTATATCTACTAATATATACTGCACTTCAAAAATAAGAAAACTAGCCAGCCCTCATCGCACATAACTTTGCTGTGCTTTCATCCGAGTTATACTTTGTACCTGATTTGACCATAGATGATTTGACTACTCTGTTGGTAATATTGCGACATATAGTTGACCATGAGAGAATTATGAATTATGAATTATGAATTAGTTGCGTTATGAATTCGGCAACTATGAGACAATCTGTCCTACGAGAGATTTCTTCTTAAGTGTTAATGTAAGTGAATCTGCTGCTCATGAATATTTTAAGTCATAGTTTTTATTTGTACATATATTAATATGTCTGTTATTTTTCATGTATTTTTTCACTTGGCTATAAAAAAGAGTATATATATATATACTACGTAATATTACGTAGGTTATTACTGTGAAAATACAAATTACCGTAAGAAAATAAGACATAACTTTATTTACACGCTTTTAAGGGATTATTAAATTCCAATTCCAATTTTGTCACGGAAAGTAGAATAACTTTCCCCGAGCGACACGGGAGGGATGGAAACCCCCAAAGTTCCCGTTTCGGGTCATATTAGGCAGGAAACCAGTTTACAAAATTGATTTAAATGGAGTACATTTTGACCTTTTTCAGGCGGTGCACAGTGGGACATTTTTACTTAAACTAACACAAAGGCCGAGCATGCTTTGATGCAGTTAATTTTGTTATGGTTTTATATAAAATAAAATGTTTTTCAGAATGTGAGGAGGGTATTCTTTTGTTAAATGTGCACATGTATATCTAATCGGGTTATTACATAATTAGAGAATCTAGTATATTATTACGCTAACGTCTTTCGCTAAAATTTCGCAAATTCTACACAATATTTCACCATACTTTTCGGTTTCAGTTTCAATGCAGATAAATAAGCATTTATTGAAATCCAGTAATACAGTTTCATACAATACATATTAAAATATAAGCATAATATGCTACATACATAATTTATTATTGCATGCTTTCCATTACCTATCTCACTAAGTGAGACCTGGGGCGCTATTCCCGTTCTTTTTAAGGAAGATTCTTTGCGTTTTTCCTTAGGGTTAAACACTTCTTACTTAACTGCGGTTCCGATTCTCCCAGATGACAGCTGTCAGCTGAATTCAGAGAGCGAAATTTATCAAAAATGTCAATATTTACGATGTTTTAACAAGAGAAAAATCTCAATATTTGCCACGTTTTAACAAGAGAAAAATCAACATTACTATGTTACCAATTACGTTATTATTTACTTTAATCATAATTAGCTAGTAAAAATTATTAAACATTATATAGATGTTGACATTTTTGTAAATTCACGTCTAGCGCGGCATTAAATAGAGTTGGTACGACCGTGCGACTCCAATGAATTCGGTTCCGAAGGCGGTGGACTCACTCCGAGTTCGCAAATTCGGATTCACTCGTTTCGAACTCACACTCAAGGAACGGCAAAGGTTTTGGATTGGAAACGAAAGGCGTCCCTATTCATTAGTGTAATATGAACGATTTTTGATTCCGGAACGGCGGACATATGCGGACCGAAAGGAATAAAGACCGAGTCCGAGGAATCGAGTCCATGTGGCTAAACTCGGAGTTGGAACCGGGTTTTTAAAATAAGTGGAATGGCCCATCTCTTCGGTCAGCACAAATTCACTTTTAGAACTAGAGACAAAAAAAGGTCATTACTATCTAATGAGGTAGGTACCTTTATATAAAACGTGATTCTTCGTTTAAAGGCTTATTAATGATATTTAAAAATAAAATAAAAAAAGTATTAAAATGAATTATAATATAATGTAATTGTTTTTAAAAGTTTTAGTTCAAAATTTTATGTCACTTGAAGATATTTCATCAATTTGTGTTTTCAAATAATCTATTGACAATCTATTTAGGATCTTTTAACTATGTCTCTCCGGAATTGCTAATTGTTAATCAAGAAGTATTTGACCCTAGGGAAAAACGTAAGGAATCTTCCTTAAAAAGAACGGGAATAGCGCCCCAGTTCTGACATCTGCGATGTTATGACAGATTAGGTATTGTTAAAATAAAATATTGAAACGCGTTGTATTAAAATAGTAATGCCAAAATATTCAAACAATACTTGAAAAAGAATTTCGGATACATTTTTATAATAGGTGACATAATTAATAAAGTAGGTGTGTAAAAGTAGAAAAGAACCACATTTTAGACCTATAATTAAAAAGATTATTAGTTTTTTTTATATGAATACCGCACAAGAGTACCAAATGCTCCCAACCGTCTGGAGCCAGTGATACTATGGCATTCCCAATGGGGGAATGTTGTAAGGCTGAAGGTATTGGGGAGGGGAAGGAGAAGGGGAAGAGGAAGGTGGGGAAATACCTTTAACGGAAATTACATAATTAAATAAAGTGTTAAAAATATATATGATAATAAGGTTAATGCATAAAAAGGATAAATAATCATTACTAAGTGTCTAAATAAACCCACCTCTGTGCGGTGTTAGCCAACGGCTGCTCTAATAAGTGGAATCCAAATTATCAAAATCTCAAATAACAAACTTGGAACGCTTGGTCTCATGTTAGCGAGTTGGCGTAGTTGGCAGAGTTGACAGCGTTGGCAGTGTTGGCAGCGTTGGCAGGGCGTAGAACGTTGGCATTCTTGTTTGGAAGGGTGCAAAGGTCGAGGGAGCTGTTTCCAACAACACACAGGTGCGCAGTGCTCACCACTACATTGTGTTCAGATACCATGGCCGTATTGTCTAGAGGTAAAATTACATTGCTGTAAATTTGAAATTGCTTAGCTAATAACGCAATTAAGCAAGTGTTTATAATATTATATCTTAATCATTGAAGATACATTACAGCGAGGTTTATAAGATTTAATAAGTCATTCCAACAAAACAAAATAAATTATTATCAGTTTATCATAAAACAGTCACCCCTTTTAAATTTACCCACATAATGTAGTAACCTTTACGCATGTAAAAAGTTAAGAATATATTTGATTTTAATTTATGTTTGCGATTTAGTTTGGATCGAATCTTAGCTTACAAATATAAAGATGGAAGGAAAAGTAAAATGAAACACTGTTAGTAATTTTCAAGAAATATGTGATTGATAAAAAACGAAAATCGGTAAGAGGGTTCGGTAATACAATGGTGCAGCTTCCACAGAATATCGGTAAGAGGGTTCGGTAATACAATGGTAGAGCTTCCACAGAATATCGGTAAGAGGGTTCGGTAATACAATGGTAGAGCTTCCACAGAATATCGGGAAGAGGGTTCGGTAATACAATGGTAGAGCTTCCACAGAATATCGGTAAGAGGGTTCGGTAATACAATGGTAGAGCTTCCACAGAATATCGGTAAGAGGGTTCGGTAATGCAATGGTAGAGCTTCCACAGAATATCGGTAAGAGGGTTCGGTAATACAATGGTAGAGCTTCCACAGAATATCGGTAAGAGGGTTCGGTAATACAATGGTAGAGCTTCCACAGAATATCGGTAAGAGGGTTCGGTAATGCAATGGTAGAGCTTCCACAGAATATCGGTAAGAGGGTTCGGTAATACAAGGGTAGAGCTTCCACAGAATATCGGTAAGAGGGTTCGGTAATACAATGGTAGAGCTTCCACAGAATAAAAACCATTAATACGATTTGAAATTTAAAAATGTTTCTTGCAAAAAAATCATGATGGCCTAGTCAATACAAACATCTAAAATTTGTTTGTTTGTGTAAGTAGGTACATACATACATTGTACAAAAGCGAGATAATTATTTACAGGTCTGAAATTGGTTGACAGGAGTTTACCAGGTTATTTATATGGATAATGCATGGTTTGATAGAATTAATGAATAAAGTGTTCGTTAGTGAAACAAGACTCCTTACTACATAAGTACATTAGAGATGATACATTTAGGAAGGGGCTACTCCAAATCCATTCAGCATCCGAGACGTCCGAGACGCCCGAGACGCCTGTCAGACCTTTGAGAGCATCGCGGTACATTGTTATATTAGTCGGCGATCATCTCGAGCGAGTGAAACATCCGTTTCCTGGCCGCCAACAATGGAAGTAACAACCGAAAACGAAGATGAAATCCGCCCCACAAATTCGTTCGAAAATTGAGAAGAAAATTATTTGAGAAATATTCATGGCGACAGCTTTGCCCATTCGCGGCCAGATAGGAGTTGGGTACATAGTCCCACTACCTACCCATTATATGGGTAAGAAAACGTGATACGTGGGTGAAGGAATATTTATTTCTTCCACCTTGCTGACTTTTGCTTAAGTCTAATCTCTAACACTGAACTGACAGTGTTCCCCCTACAAAGGGAAATATCGGAAAATTTTACGTAAATTCAAAATAATTTCTCGGGGAAATTTTCAACGACGGTGCTTTTAAATTTTATGTGTAAAAATACACAGGGGAGAAAATTTGTTATTTCTTTCACGTTATAATTGACGTCATTGAGTTAAAAAAACAAAATAAAGAAACATTTGACGCCAAGAAACAAAAACATTGTCTGAGATAATGATAAGCGTGTTTTTGTTGTTATTTGTTTCCAAAACTCTTCATTCTCACCATTAAGTTTTTATGAGAGCCTCAGGGTTACTTCATAAATAATTACTCTCTCCGCTGTATAATCTAGGATTTTCAATAGCGTTTATTAATTAAACGTACACCTTAACATATTATCAAAAACAATTTTACAATCAATTTTGTACATCAAAGAGGGTTTATAATTTTGGCGTATTGGATGTAAGAGGTGTAACCAAATTTCCCGTTGTGATAAAATCAATCAATCTTCAGCGGTCCGTTTCTAATTACAGTGATTGCTCGGTGTAAACCGCCCCGTATGAGGGTGATAGGTGGGTGCTCTTGGGGAATATTATAAAAATATAAATTTAGACGTATGCTAATTTGATTTAGAGAGAGAGTGGAGTTTACCTTAATCAATGTCGTCGGTGTTTGGCGTTATCAACTTCGAAATTTTTTTTAATTCTCGTTGATTTTCCCTCGATAAATATCGAACGGACCGAGAGTATGCAGTCTTTTGTTTACTGGCCACAAATAACTTTGCCGTTTGCATAATTTAATACAATCAACAACAAAACTGGGATAGCTTCGCTGAGCAGGACAAGTTGCAAGGATGGAAGATCCTATGATAAACCAGCACCAGAGTAATTTCAATATCATACCTCGTGGTTGAATCATTCAACTTGATCCAAATTGAGCATTTGCCAAAATTCGACAAAACGTATATAAAATTAAATGAAAAAATAAAATATAATAAAAAACAGTAATTATTGAATGAAACACTAGTATATATTGATTAACTTGGCGGGTTTGCGATAAGCCGACGTAGCTCAACGGTAGAGCATCTGACCGGCAATCAGAAGGGTGCAGGTTTGAGTCCTGTCGGCGACATTTATCTTTTCTCGGAAAGGTTTTTTCAATTTGGATGAGTGTTTCAGGCTAATAATTATTGTTTATAAAAATAATTGTTACCCTTTGCGCTTTGCACAAAAATCTTGTCTTATAAACTTTAGTTTATAAATTAATAATTATATAATTAAAATTAAATGACTTCTTAGTCCAATTATTTCCACACTTGTAAGACTTTTAGTAATTATATTGAAAACGTTTAATCCTTCAATTAGTTGGTTGCAACTAACCGAATTATTCGATTTAACAACCGGAAATACGTGGATAGATTAAGCAATTCCGAAAAAGAAACTCACTCTATTTTAATTCACCAAATTTGGTAAACGATTTTTACGATAATGATGTATTCACTGAACCGATTTATCAGGTACGTTCGAATAAAAATAACCTAAAAGTCGTCTAATTGTATTTCACATTACCTTCAATATTTTATTTTATCAAACGCTCTTCACTCCCGGATACGATACAAGGGAGAAAAGTGGGTTTATTATTTTTACTCAATTTAAAAATATTTTTTATTTTGCTTGCTCTTAAACTTGACGTCAAAATCAAACGGTGAATCAAGCCTCATTTATAATTTTGCGTATTACGGCTCGGATCGAATATCAATCAATTAATTGATCACACAATTTAACTGGATGAATGCCGAAGAGAAAAATGTACCCGAGGGTGATACTTGTATTTAATAAAGTTGTCAATTTCCAAGGGATCAATTACTTTTATTTGGAGTGAAAATGATTTCTTCCGTAATCGAATGATTGACACGTGAACTTATCATGGTCGAATCATTTATCCGTTCCCAAGTAGAAGTAAAACTGCGAGATGTAATCAATCATGGCCCTCAGCAGATATGTATCTAGAGAGGAAATTGCTTGTTCTCTCATCTACTCTGATGGACAATTGTTATCTTGTCTAAGACAAATATTCTGAGAAATATATCTGTGCGTTTAATGGGTTTATAAATCTTTCAAATGACAGGCGTACACTATAATCTATATCGGTGCTAATCTGCGTCTAGAACTCCGTACTCCGAACACTGAAAACAGATTGGGAAATGTGGATAGAATCATATTTATGAGTCCTTGAGGAAATTTACGAATTAATCTTACTTAGTTAACACAATTTCCATTAAATCTTTTTTAAGTTTTCCAAAGGCGTGATCAAATGCGACAGCCTTCATGGTCGAGGGGTAAGGCTCTCGACTACGAATCCGAAGGTCGCGGGTTCAAATCCCGGCGTGCGCAAATAAATTTTATTTAATTAATTTGTCCTGTTTCGCAATTAATTCATTTAAAAATAATATATAGTACATTTGCGCACGTTCCAGAGTGGACGATACTCTCAGTATCGCCCTGGTGAAAGGCCATCATTCAGAATTGAAACGTTGCTTATAATGGCTTTTAGCCGTGTTTGGTGATAGATGTAGATCTGAATAGCCAGGTATTTACCGACCTTCCTCTTCCTCTTCTCCTTCCGCTCCCCAATACCTTCAGCCTCACAACATTCCCCAATTGGGGATGCCATAGTCTCACTGGCTCCAGACGGTTGGGAGCAGTTGGGACTCTTGTGCGGTATTCATATAAAAAATAAAAAGTATATCACTCACAAATATATTTTTACAATTTAGTCATGATAAATATGTACCTACGTATAACGTATAGGTATACTAATTCCTTCTAAGAATGAACTCGAGACTTTATGTTGCACAGCTTTCAACTTTAAATAATGATTTCTGTGCTGAAATAGTTTTCTATAAACCGGAATATTAACACAGACATTTTTTAGAAATTTAGAAAAAGCTTTAAATAGGTATGTGTTTAATAATATATAACGCAATTTCTTATTTCTCGCTTGCGGAAAATAACGCGGGATCCGAAAGAAGTCGTAACGTTTATTATGTACAAAAATTTCGACTGATCGTGTAATTCATACAACAACAAGTGACAGCTGTCTGTGTTTTTGTTTGGCTCTCGCAAAAATCTACTAGAGATTTAAATAATTCACGTACAGTTTTGTTTAGTGTTTGTGTGAGTGCCAACTATATATTTGACTACGGTTAAGTGCAAGACATCTTAATTTCGGATGCTAAACTCGTGTTCGTTTGTGTTTTTAAGTAACCTAACGTAAAAAAGTAACCGGTGACGTGGTATAAAAGAGTGGACTGGAATATGCGGCGCGTTCCTAACTTTATTGGCCTTAGAGTAATCCAAGTGTAAAATGAATGAACATTCTTTCTAAATTTTGCGAAGAGCAGCAGAGATATGGCCACTTCGATCCATGTCCAAATACTTGAATATTTTACAAGATAACCTTCATACATGTTAGAAAAACATAGACAATAGACATGTGAAACTTCCATGAAAAGGAAGAACACTAAACTTATCTTTATGAAATTCATGGTAACATTAACATTACTTGTTTTTGTCGCACACGTGTCTCGATGTCTCTCCACTAGCTTCAAGAACAGGAACTAACTGCTTTGGATGAGAAAACGTTAATGTTTTGGTATGTATAAATCTATGTTGTGCCGTGTAGGGACAGTCGGGGGCTATTAGAATTATTTAATAGTAGCTTCTTTTTTTATATAAAAAAGTCTTGACGTGAAAAGCGATAGAGGGACTCATCTGGTACTTAAAGCCGTCCGGGAAAGTGGTGGTGTCCTCGATGACGCACAAAAAAAATCTGATTTTTTTTTAAACAAAATTTTAATAGAATACCAATATGATATTAAGAAATGTGATTAAAAGTTTTGTGATATTTAAAGCGAAAATTTTTCAAATTAAGGTGTAATTTGCCTTTTTTTCAAGTATTTTTGGACTAATGATTCGTAGCTCGATAGAAGTTAAAGTAAGTTTCGTGGTAAAGAAAGGTAGGTGGGTACTTAAGATGGTATGGATATCTTAGGAGTCTTCGTAAAACCGTGATTCAAAATAGGCCGATCCTTTGTTGTCCTGAAATCATGAATAATTGACATGAAATGAGAGAAGTTGACACATAATCAGGCAGATACAACGTGACATCATCTTTATTGACTCTGTCTCGGGACATCGGAGATTGGAAGACCTTCGTAGATTAATGAGCCTGTAGGTACTAGGTTTTGAGTAGATACTTAAGCGAACTGACATTATTCAATATGCTGCTGTGCATAGGACGAGAGACGTCCTTTATCTTGGACCATCAAACAACCTTCTTTCTCGGAGAGATGTTAACGAAATTACACTTTGAAGTACCTACCTAGTTTATCTTCAAAATTGAAGACTAAAATGCTGTCTCAAGTTTGTAATTTAGGATTAAATCTGTCCTGAATTTTAGTATTTCTTTTCTTAGCATAGATTTTTGTTTTGTTAAGTCGATACCCCCATAATTTAGTAGACAAAACTAAATACGGCTAAAGAGAAAACCGTTATTTTTCATTCAGTGCTGACATTAAAGGTTAATATTACAATTGCTTACATAATTTGTTAATATGTTGAAAAACGTGTTAAAGGAGTTATTTTTATTTTTGTTTGATGAGTTTATTTCATTGAACACTTGTTACTTATTTTAAATAAATCCGCTACCGGTTTTGACCCATTCATGTCATTAACTTGTTGTTAAATATTATTAATGACACGGACGTGTCGAAACCGGTAGTGGGTTTATAAAAAAAGTAACAAGTGTACAAATTCATGAAAACAATATGTCTAGGAATTGTAATATCGTAAATGCCTAAGAAATTTAATTCAATTTAACTGTTAATATATCTCTGATTTAAGAAACGCAAGCCTCATAATCTAAGAAGATATATTCAGCTTAAACGAAGGCCTTGTGATGATGTGTTTTGGTTTTTGTCCATGAACCAACCTTCCACAGCTTCCTGACCTCTGTCTGCGAAGGGACACTTAATTAATTACACCCCCTCCCTCAAACGCTACGTTTATGAAGGCTCCGATTTATTGCACGCCATAAACTGAATAGTGATATCATGTTATAAGAAAAACGTCGAATAACGAAACAATGATGTTGCCTGATAGAGATATTGGGATGTTAATGACCAAAAATAAATATTTTCTGGAGAGCTTTATTCTTGCATGCGCCAGGAGAATTTTATTTTGTATGTGAATACAAGTAGACTGAGCGCTAATTTCCTCACTTCTTAAATGCAGTGTAAATTAAAGAGAAATATAGTTGACACAATAATGTGATAGGTAAATGCCTTGTACTTGATAATGAACATGCAACGAATGTAATAATGTATACATTTGTATAAGGATATGTTTTAAAACATGTTATCAGAAATAACACTTCTGTATGATAATTTCACTAAATTAAAAAGAAAATCATTTAAATGTATTCAGGAGAAAAATATGTTTCTTTTATATTGAAGATGTTATAGTTGGATATTTGAAGAGATGTATAGAGAAATGAAAGAGACACTATGTAACTTATTTATTGCTTCTAAAATTTATTAATCTAGCGCGAGCGAAGTGAGTGTGAAACTAATGACTTAATCGGATATTATAGAAAATAACTTATTATTATATTAAATATCTGGTTTTAAGCACTCTAACATATTTTTATAATAATCAATATTTTTCTGATAATACATTGACGGTCTCCGCGTCGTGGGGTAAGGTCCCCGACTACGAATCCGGAGATCGTGGGTTCGAATTTTTAATTAATATTTCATTTCATTTCATTGCCGGCAACCCGGGCGTTTATTGGCATAAAATTTAAACATTTACATGTACTTTACCCGTCTCACTAGACGATGTCTGTTCTGAGACGGGTAGATATAAAATAACATATTGTATACTTGCCGCACGTTTCAGACCAGATCTGAATAGTCAGTTATTTCTCCAACTTCTTTTTCCCCATATTTTTCCCCTTCCCATAACTTTCAGTCTCACTGGCTCTGATTAGCAGGAAGCAGTTGGTACCTCTGTGCGTTATACACATAAATAAAATAAAAATGGAATTGATGAATCAGTAAAACGTGAAAATTATTTTATACATTGATTTCACGATTCTAAATATGTGGGCGAATTTTACACATTAATGACCTAAGTCCTGGTTATAGTCGTGAATATAACCAGAACCTCTCGTGACCTGCGGTTACTAGTATTCCCAGGACGACAATCGGACAATGACAGAAATCTTCTTAGAAGTTGTAAAACTACATTTTTCAGTTTCTTCTTTGTAGTTTGAGCTTTCTAGGTTAATTTTCCACAATGTTTTATAAGTCTGTATATTTTGAGGAAGGCTGACTAGTGTTTCGTGTTCCGATAGTGCAAATATGATTTAAGAGGAACATACAAGCCAAAAATATTGCTACAATCTGTGTGTCTTATGTCATCACTGATTTAGGTAATAGGAATAAAATTCGCTTGGCAAGCGGACTCTAGTAATGTTTGTTGTACGCGCAAAAAGGTTTTTTCAATTTATTTTGTGAAGAATTTTGTAAGAAAGGATAAAAATTGAACAGGGGAATCTTTCACACTTAACCTTAGACACGAAGTAGTATTTTTTTATACTTGTGTCTTAAATGTGTTAAAAATTTTCCAATAAAAAAATATTATTTAGTAGTTTACGCTTATATTTTTTTTATTGTAGTAAATTTTATTTTTTAATTCTTATTAAGCGAATTTCTACAAAATGGTTCGATTTATCAAAAGTATATTTTTTGGTTTTAAATAATGTAAACAGATTCGTAGAATCGAAATAGTGTTCACTGATCACTTCGCCTTAACGACAAAATCCGCACGAAGAATGCAAGCACTATAAAATGGGAAATTTCTCTTGTATTTTAAATCACGAACGACTTTTCATGTACGTTAAAGTTTATAGGATATCAAAGCAAAGAGTTAAAATGCTGTTAAAATCCTTACAACGGTGGACGTTCCTTGAAGATATGCAGTATAATAATAAATTCTCCTATCGACACACTCCAGGAATAACGCATTATTACTGAATATTTCGTTCTTACGTTTAATACATACTTGGAAAGAGTGTTTATTTTATTTATACCCAAAAAATGGGACCACTGCTGTTAAATTTTAAAAGTTATTAAGGAAAGTTGTTTCATAAGTGCCACAAAAATGTAAAAAAAAACTTAAATGATTCGCAAAAGAAGACCGAATTATTACCTTATTTTTCGTTTTTACTCAGTAAACTGATACAACTTTTAGTCGTAAGTGTGGAATATGTCATTATTGAGCGTTATATACTTTAAAAAATGGTGTAACTGGACTTAATACCATTTTAATCGTGTTTTTAATTTTTTTTTTGCAATAACTAAATTAAAATAAACGCGAACCTACTCTGTAACATTTCAGAGAAAATGCACTTTAGAACTAATAAGCAACTAATATATTCCAATAATACGCGCAATAACGCAATTGTGCGTGGTAAAACATATAGTAATACATTTTATCCGGCGAACAACGCCATATCTGAAAATTAAGCTAAGGTGTTATTTATCGCGCAATGCATTATGACTGCATAAAATCGGTATTTTTATATTTAATATTTTAATATTTTTTACACAGAAAATTTTTTTTATTTTTATTTTTCTGCTGATATCATTTTAAACAAAAACTAGGCTTGTGATTTAGACAATCAGAAAGAGCAATTTTTTTTCAAGCGTTAAAAAGAATCGTAGGTTTACAAAGTCTAAGCTAAGGAACGAAAGATTAATTCTGTCTTTAATTGAGCATCAGATCGAGTATGTCACGAGATTGAATTCATTCAATTCGCCCACGTCTTCTGAGTATAACCGCTCTTAGGTATTTTAGTTCACGAGAACGGTTTGGTTATGCTTTTTTTTATTTTATTTTAGCTAATGATGCATTCAAGTTTACTATTAACTCATATTGTTACAAATGCGGTAATTCAAGAGCTCGATTATATTGGGTGGTTATATGTAGCGAAGAAAAAAAACAAATAATATTTAAAAGTTTCAGCGTTTCGTAAATATAAATAAATACAATTATTTTAAAGTACGTATTCATACAAGCCTGAAGAAGGTTCAGGCTGAACCGAAACCGGTTGGTATATGCATTCAATCAAGTGGTGTTAAAATGAAATTATTTTGTTCAAACAATTGTTTTCTGTTTTCCGTGGAACGATTTTCGAGGAAACTAACTCAATAACGAAGTCTCTCTAAATTGGCTTGACGGCATTTTCACCTCCAAACTATTGGATTTCTTCAGGCGTGAAATTAAAAACAGCCTGCGTCGGGAGTCAATCGTAAACAATGAGCGGGAATATTGTATTGATTTAAAAAAATACTATTTAAGGCACATTCATTTATTATATGTACATTGTAACATTAACTATATTGAAATATTTTATTACGTTCACAGTCCCCCTCACTAGCGATTTTTGTTTCGAGGCGGCATGTAGGTTGTTGTGTTGGTGTTACTGATACTTGTACGTTACCTTCATAATTTTCACAATTTCCTAATCATGTTTTTTAAGCCATATATTGTGAGTTTTTTAGAATTTTTGTATCTTAAAGTTTTTAAAAAAATATATTACTTGGAAGAGCATTATACAATTTTGTAGCATGGAATTTATGGTTCATCTGGCCAAACTATGTATTTAACCTCGGAATGTTAATTAGATTTGACGTTTGTAGTGTATTTATTTATTTACGCCCATTACAGGCTTTTAAAGGGACATTTAAAAATAATATTGAAAATTTACATACTGATTGCTGGGCGGTTGATGCACATGATGATTAATGTATTTGTTTAGTTAGGAAATATAGGTAAACATTTTATTAAAAGAGTCAGATGGATTTTTAATGCTCATTAGTGAGTATCCAAAATCGAATAGTAAAAATCTTTAAAGTAAGAAAATACTCAATTTATTTATATTAATATAAACTTTGAAAATAAAATGTGGAAATGGGAAAAAGAAAAAAACATTTTTTTCGTTACGATGGCACCGCCGAGTAACGCCAAAGATAGTTCGAATTTTGATTTAACATCCTGGCAAGTAATAAATAATGTCTTCTATTATTTCAAAAATACAATGCATTTATCTTCCATGCAAAGCGTTACAAAATGATAAGTTAGAAAAAATTTCATCATACTATGTTGTTGCATTATCTTTTTCTGAAACTTCCAGTATTTCTGAACACCGTGTTTAGCTACCTACATTATATGGAAAATATAAACTCGGACCATAGCGCTTTTTAAAAGTTAAATCATTTTACCTTTGAACCATCTCGGTATTGACACATTTATTTGTCAGACCGTACTTTCCATACCAATGAAATTTGCAACGATAATTTGTCACAGGTTAATTAAATTTAATGCGCTTGAAAAGTGCAGGCAGCCTGATCAGAGCAGCATTAAGAGGAACGGCTGCGCTGCCTGTTTCACACATAACTTCATTTTGGATTTGAGGAGAAAATACCCATCCAAAGGGAATGACATATTTTTTAAACTAAAGGTTTAGTAACTATCTAGTACGTATGAGAAGTATTTTATTTATTTTTGTTTTAAATTATGAAGTATATAGGCCATGAATTTTTTTTCTTAATTTTAAAGGCAACTTAGAAAATCATTTGCAGGTTATTTTTTTTTTAAATATCGAATTTGATTTGTAAATATGATTATGTAAATAAAAATAAAAAAACAAAACATAAAAAAAAAACCTTTTTCGGGTCGATATTTCAAATCATGTACGGCAAATTTGTGTTCCAACGAAAATTGGTCGTTTTTAATTTAATTTAAAGTCCACCATAATGTTTATTTTTATATTTTTTAATTTTAAATTTCATTGTATTTTCAAAGAAGACGGGGTAAAACTTTTTTTAATCACCGTTAGCCCCCCAAATAATTGTTAAAGTACCTCTAAAATCACGAAAAAGCAATTCCTTTAATGGCCTAAATTTTTCAGAATGTAAAACAAAAATAAATAAAATACTTCTAATCCGTACCAGATATTTACTATACTTTTTGGTGAAAAAAAGAGCGTTAGCTTTAGGTGAATATTTTGGCCTCAAATCCAACATTAAGTTTTGTATGAAACGGGCCACGCAGCCGTTCCTATTAAAGTGCATTATTAATGACGAACGGAAATATTTCGATATAAGTACCCACGTTTAATATAATATAATACGGCAGCCATTTTGCATTTTCCATCTATTGCAACATATTGACGATTTGATGAAAGACCACCATTAAATAATGCTGCCCGGATTAAAGTTTTATGGTTAATATAAGTGAACATCAAATCCTTGAATTGGGTCAACACAGACAGTGGACTTTATTTTATGATTTGCGGTAAACGGCCAAGTACGTTTCTCAAATTATATTATCCATAAAACCGGCGATTTTATAGGCGCCTTCTACTAAGTTCCTGGTTAATTATACTTTGAGATTGAATTTTTCAAGGATACAATAAATAGAACACAAATATCCTGACTGGTAGATACTCTAAATATCGCCCTGGCGAAAGATTAAAAATCAGAATCGAAATGTCACTTAAAATGGCATTAACCGTGTTTTGTGACCAGATCTGAATAGCCAGATGCTTCCCAACCTTCCTCTCACCATTTTATTCCCCTTTCCACTCCACTTGGCCTCACTCCAATTAGTCTCCGAACGGTTGGGATTCTTTTGCACTGTTTAAATTGAAACATGTTAATAAACAAAGAATAGTAAAATTATTATATCATCTGCCTTAGTAGGGAAAAATAACATGTTGTGATATGTTTATTCTAAATTGTTATACAATATCTCAAATGTTATAAGTGAGTCTGATGCTCATGAATATTTTAAATCGTAGCTTTAATTTGCACATATAATATATGTTATATTGTAATTATATTAGGTTTGGTTATTGGGTGTATATTTTCTCGCTATTTTGTTATTATTTGTACTAAACATTTACATAGTTTATTCTAAAGTGTTATATAAAATTTTAAATTGTTCATATAATTGAGTCTGTTGCTCATGAACAGTTTAAGTCATAATTTTAATTTGCTTACATTTATCCTTTTTTTCGAACCTCCTTATGTCGGCCGTTTTGGCTAATTATGATTAAAATCGTAGAATAAATATAAAAGTTTTTTTTAAACTAATGAAGGAATCTAGCTAACTCATTATACATATATATAAAAATCAATGTAAGTTTGTTTGTTTGTCCCTGATGTTCTCGAAAATCACTGGATCGGTTTTGCTGAAAATAGCACAGTTTGTTTTTGTTAGTGCCGGCAAGGTTTAGAAAGTAGTTTGAATGAAATTTAATATGTTAAACTGTTGCTATTACGTTTCAAAATTATTATGAAAAACATTGAACCCGCCATGTTTTATTTAGGTTAGCCCATAGATATAACACTCTGGTTAGCCACAGATTGCATATTCAAAAGGAGAAGGTTTTTTTGGGTAGAATATTTTCAAAACGGAAAAACTTTATGATTTAGATATATTTTGAAAAAAATAAACGTTTGGTATGAAATAAAATATTCAAATGAATGTTTCTTTATTTGGAGATAGTTACTTTCGCTGTCAAATCAATAATGGCACCCTAATGACAAGTAAGAATTCACAACATCATAACTTTATTGAAACAAAAAAAATCCCGAGAAAGGCCGGGCACACATCAGCTAGTAATATATATAATTTGCAGTTATGGAGGCTGTTAAAAATTAACCTTGCAACTAAAATAAATAAATGTTCTTTGAAATCAGCTTCGTTCTCGGAGAGGAGTTGAATTAAAATATGTATTAAACTAACATTTTTGTATTTTATTTCCTCTCATTGTTCCGAGCGAAGTCGCCGAAATAAATACACATCAATTTTGTATTCAATTACCATAAAAGCATATTGTAAAGCAAATCTTCCTGTTCTCTGGTTTTGAGATCGGATTTCCATTAGTGAGATGCGATTGGGAAGTTGGGTCGATGGGTGTAATTCAGGAGTGAACTGAAGAGAAATAAGTGAAGACTCTACCCGTAATACCTTAATCCAAAACGTTTGGGTTACGTTCTTTTTCTCGTACTTCTTGCTGTGGTTTAGAAAGGGCTTATTCTCGATGCCGTAAAACAAGGTTATATAGTCGCTAAATATTATAATGCCTTTCTATACTTGGCCTAGGAATGTAATATTTTTGTTTGTCAATAAAGAATATTAAAGTGAGACTTTTTTATTGGAGTAACTTATTACCTCATTGTGGTATTTAATCATTGAATAAAATATTAACAAATCTCAAATGAATTATGAAACAGAAAGGACACAGAAAACAACAAGATTACGGTGAAAAACTGGGACTAAAACTCAGGACCTCTTGGTCTATCCTGGACCAGTGCTAATAATAATAATAATAATAAGAGTTAATTTCTATAGCGCAGTTTTGTGAAGACCAACTAAACAAATGCCACCTACTGGGTTCGAGTCCCAGATGTGATCGTAATCTTTTTGATTTCCGTGCATTTTATATTTCATATTTCATTTGAGATTTGTTGATATTATCTTTAATGATTAAAATTATATTAAAATAAATTATTAGGGTGTAAGTAGATAATATAGCCTGTGGAGGTATGCATGTTAATTTATGTATATTAATAAATATATTGCCATATTACTCGATAATTCAAATACCGCGAAGTTTCTTTGGGTTTTGTTGATTTTGAAATTTTGAAGACTAAAAGTTTTTGGTGGGCATCTACTTAATTAATTCGACATTCGAGATTTTTGTTTTCTAATTTCACCTATTTGAAAACTTACAAATTCAAATTGTCTAATAAAGGAAAATTTCCAACTTTTAAGAGATAACTTTTTTGAGATCATTTTCACACAAAACAAAAAAAGTTTAGAAAAAATATTCGCTCAAAATTTTATCAAGATATTCACGGCAGCCCGTGTTAGAGAGTATTTTCATACCAGTTTTTAGCTCAAACCTATTATGATATCGACTGTTATGTCTTAGTGGTTCAAGCATTATATTATGAGCCGGAAGAAATGGGTTTGAACCCCGTGAAGGGGGTCTTACAATAGGAAAATGGGCGACATCATGGTTCGGGAGGTGTGAAGTCGATTGTTTAGATTGATAGATCTTTCAAAGAAGCCTTTTCAACAATATTGAAAAGTAATTCTATCGAGCACGTAAACCCATAATTCCCTTTCAGATATATGCTGGTATCTTTTTCCATATAGGTCAGTCTCTGAATAAATATGTCTAAGTATCTAGGGAAGATGTTTACTAAGTGCCGTATTTCTAAAACCCCATTACAGCACCGCGGTAATTTATTGCGCTGACCTGGCCGAGGTATAGAAAAGTTTACTTGTTAAAAGTCGGTGTTTTGGTTTCGGTGGGTGTCGGGCATAAGTGCCGAGAGTTCCACAGCTTTCGCAAGTGCGCGAATACCTACAAACTTTTTTCATATTGCATAAAGAAAAGTACTCTCTAAACAAAACTTTCCACAGCTTCAGAACTGGATAAGCGAATATTTTGCGATGTAAAAAATTAACATGAATGTATGAATTATAAGCATGATTGTTTTCATTTAGCATTTTCTCCCCCCGTTTGCATGCTAGTTTCAGAACGAAGAATAATTAAAATTATTCAAGACATTTAGTAGTTCAAGGCTCCTTTCTTGTTAAAAAAGTGATTTAATTATAGATTCTAATTTAATGTCCCGTAGTTCCTTGTAAGCCGTTGTTGTTTGAAGGCTTTAGAATTTTTATTCATGAAGCAGACGTTCCCGATGCAAATTAAATTGACTTTTTTCAGGAATATTCCTCCCCTGTTCCACCCTGCAGCCAACACCCCTTCTCCACAGGTCTGGCAGAGGGCGGACATGAATATCTTTGCAATAAAAAAACGTCGTTAATAGTAAATCGGACTACAAATGGGGATGGAATCATCAAGGCGTGTCTATGACGCATTTTTATTAATTTTATTTCTAGTCGACCTTGGAGGGTGAAAACAGCGAAAACCAATTTATTTATTGCAAAAAACACTAGTTGCACGAAAGTGATTTTTTTTTAATGTAAATCACTTAGTTTTGATATTTCGTGAATGGAGTCACGTTTTGTGATAAGTCTACATTTAATTTGTTGGTATTATTTGGTTCCAAATGAAGACATTTAATTTTTATAGAATACATTGTACATTGCATTCGTTAAAATAGAGTGAATTTTCTTTAATGTGGCGTTGTTTTAGATTGACTTTGTCAATGTTTGGGGAATTTTCTGAAAAGGGTGAGAGACTTGATGGTATCTGGAACCCTCATAAAAGCTCTTGAGTTAAATAAGACAATAACGAAAATTCATTCGAATCATTCGAATAAATTGAAGTAGAGTAGAAAACGTACGCAATTTGTTGTGATGTGTCAGCCTCCCGAGTCCAAATTTATGTCCAACGGAATTCCTTGGGTTGAATCGTATAAAAGAATCCGATAATTCTATCCCATGTAAAAAATCAAATACGGAAGTTTTGCAAGATCATTGGAACCTGGAATTAATGAAATGGTTATTGGACATATATATCACTAAATTAATTAAGCTATTATTTTAATTATATGTATGTATATTAAATAATTAATATTATATAAACCATTGTAAAATTTAAAAAAAGTGCTGTTTTATATATATACATGTTGTCCATATATACCTGCTGACAAACTAAAAAAGTAGTTTAGCAGGGTTTAAATGTTATTTTTTAATTTTTTTTTTTATATTAATACCGCACAAGAGTCCCAACTGCTCCCAACCGTCTGGAGCCAGCGAGACTACGGAATTCCCAATTCGGGAATGGTGTGAGGCTGAAGGTATTGCGGAGGGGAAGAGAAGGGGAAGACGGAGGTGGGGAAATACCTGGCTATTCAGATCTGGTCACTAAACACGGGTTAAAGCCATTTCAAGCAACGTTTCAATTCTGAATGGTAGTCTTTCACCAGGGCGATGCTGAGAATATCTTCCACTCTGTTAATAAATAGATCAAATAAAATAATAAAACTTCATTATTTGTTAGGTCTTAATAATTGCACGATCGTATAATTATTTAAGTTTTGTTATTGCCATTTTCATACATAATTTGATAGTGGTCAGCAGATACTGGAGTTGAAATTCTATTAAATGAGAAGGTCACCTTGCTCTGTCCACAGGTGTACCGTCAGTCGCTTTTCTCCTGAATCGTATTTCCAAGTTCAAGACAGTGGTTTTATTTGCACTTGGTTAACTTAACGACTCTGTAAGCTTTTCGGAGGACGTTTGCACAAATACAACTTCACGTTCCGCTGTAGCTGTCCAAACTCCAAACAAAGTCCTAATTTCCCTACACCAGTTCTAATTTCTCAGGTCCAATATTGTTATTTAGTTCGGAGCTAGGTAATCTTTAATTTGGTTCGCAACTCCGCTGCATCCCGGGAGAGGAGATTTAGTAATTTGATCACTTCTGTTCTCTTACGGAGAATCTATTTTCAACATGAAAATACCGTTCCAACAATCAGTATTCACTTTAACATGAAAAAATATTATTTTTTCAATTTGGAATAGAAATTTAATAACTAGAACTGTTTTGTATCAAGCTGATAACTGATACAGTTACTTAAATTTTTAGATAAGCATCGATATCGTAAAAAATCCGTGAATAAATAAAATAACTTAAATAGTGTTTTTGGGAATAAATACTAGTAAAGGATCATGGAAACTTGGGCGCAAGTAATATTTCAATAAGTGATTAATTGATTCTATTCGGAGCACCAAGAATTTGAAATTATATGTTCAGGTTATTATAATTTACTAGACAATTTAGCTCCAGTTTTATATATTTTTAAATATTGAACTAATGACAATTAAAAAATAAAATAAATGACGTGACAAGTAATTGTATAAGCCCCATCCGGAAATAACGTAAACATATGCAAATTAATATTACTTAAAATTTTAATTATACCACATTATGACCTTTTGTAAAAGGTTTGTTCCCCATATGCGATTTATCCAAAACAGAATTTTTTATTATTTGACCTTATCGGCCTTTGAGAATACTCATTCCAATCCAGCGAAGAGCGTTCTTTCGTGAACAGATGAATTGGCAGCGTATCTCTGTCTCTCTGTTCACCTGGAAATTAAATTACGCCATTCAAAGGTAATGTAAAGCATTTTCTTTTGTATTTCTAGACATTGATGTCCAGATTTTCCAGAATCCCATTCATACTACTTTTCGGCGGTTTTCCATTCACGCCAGATCTGTGGGGAGTTTACTGCTCGATAATAGATAAGACTGCTAAATCTGAATTTTGGTTTGTTGAGGAAGACCGTCAGTGAATTAAAATATTGAGAAACTATTTATCGATTTTTAGCAATCGTTTTTTCTTCAATATCTCAATAATAATGTTAAAAAAATATCCAAAATAATTTTACTGACAATGATTTTATTTTATATATCAACATTTTTTGATAGCTTGGGTGCTTACCCTTAGAATAAAGCTCCCAAAGCTGGAGTACCTTCTAAACATTGAGTTGTAAATAGAATAACCATCAACGTTCGAAATATGGGCAACAAAATGCGGGTAAGGATCTCTAATGATAACTAAAAAATGCTTACAAGACTGTATATGTTGATCTGGGAAAGATAAAAAAAGCAATGGTGTAACCTTTCATCGGTTTTACCACAATAAATATTTGTATAGAGTGACTTTTTAATATTAAGAAACTGAAGGAGCACTTGAACTTGAAGTTGGCACGCTGGAAACGCAAATGTCCCGGGCAGAGGCGCCGCGGCCAGCCGTGCTGCGATTACGTTTATCGAGTTCGTTCGCGGTCGGAAGGATTCGAGCGACATCGACAACCGCCACACTCCCCTCCTACTTACACGCGAAGCAGCAATAATTTACACCGATTTTGCAAGGAACGTAGACTATATTTATATACCTAAATGCTTCTAAACGAAAAAAAAAATTATTGTATCAAAGTAGTGGATAAATTAGTTTGCAGACAAAACTTTATTAAAACTAGCTGATGTCTACCCGGCATTGCTCAGGTACAATAATTGATTTGACAGCGAAAGTAAATATCTCCAAATAAAGAAACATTAATTTGAATATTTTATTTCATTCCAAACGTTTTTTTTTTCAAAATATATCTAAATCATAAAGTTCTTAAGTAGGTACCTACTCGTATTTTCCATTTTGAAAATATTCTACCCAAAAAAACTTCTTCTTTTGAATATGCAATCTGTGGCTAATCAGAGTGTTATATCTATGGGTTAACCTAGATAAAACATAGCGGATTCAATGTTTTCATACTAATTTTAATGGATTATTGGATTTCATTCAAACTATTTTCTAAACCTTCCCGACACTAATAAAACAAACTGTGCTATTTTCAGCGAAACCGGTCCAATGATTTTCGAGAACATCGAGGACAGAAAATCAAACAAAGTCACATTGATTTTATATATATATAGATAAATGTTTTCTATTGAAACTGAATTCATATTTCATAAAAATAAGAAATTAATCTAAACGTTTTAGAAATAGGAATGGCATATGTTTAAATTAGTGGTACAAAAAGCTTAGTGTTCAAAAGCTCGCCTGTTAAATGATTTACCGGCCGGTGTTGTTCCTCCCTCCTACGAGTATAACGTGGGTATCTTTCAAGACCCGGGTTCATTCTCTCTTTTCTCCAAAGATTCCCTCCACATAGCATCCTGAAAGATGACATAGGCCCCGAGGAAAATGATTGTCCTCAGTTTCTCCTGTGTAAAATTAATAATAATAAAAAATGTATGTATTGATATATCTATTTACTGTGCATTTAGCATAAAATCCATAAACCAACAACTTTTTATTTTTTATTTAATTTTACAACAGAAAAAAAATACAATTAAAAAAGTCCGGATAAACTACTTTTTTGTAGTTTGTCTAACGGGTGCTTGTTATGTATAAAATTTACAGCAAGGTTACAAAATATGTAAAATAAAAACATAAAAAAATATATATATACATATAAAATTAAAACATAAAAACCATATGTAACAAGCTTAAAACATAAATATTTATAAAGAATATTATTCTAAAATATTTCTGCAAAAATATATTTAAAAAATGAATAAAAAAAAACATAAACGAAAACAATAAATCATAAATAAAATAATATTTCATTATTTCTAATACTAATAGCTTCTTTCAGCTAGCCAAGTTTTCAATGTGTTTATTAATGGTTTAGTTTTAATACAGTTTTTTTTTCAGCGGGTAACATAATTATACAACTAGGAATCATGTGTTCTAAAGTTCTTCGTCCATATTTGTTTTTATGCTTAGGAACCATTAATCCTTCACACTAAACTAAATGAATCGGTGCTGGTTGCGAGTTGCGATTAGAGTTATTATAACACTTTAACTACTTTTCATAGTCGACGGTTATTAAAAAGTCGTTAACAAAGTCAGCTATCAAAATTAACTGTCAATAGCTTCGTCCAGATAGTCCACACATCGGGCAACACACATTCCCAATTAGAAAATAAATAGTGACGCCATCAAACGGGTAAAATTAACCGTATGAAATAATTTATTACAATAATATAATAATTCGGACATTTTTTATTCATGTTCACCCATTTCTTGATAATTGCTCACATTTGTCTAGCACAGTGGTCGGCAAAGTGCGGCTCTGGCACAAATATCCACGAGCAGGAGCAATAGTCTTGTCTACAGTAGTCGGAGCTTATCGTGTCTGTAAGTCGCGTGCGCGTTACAAAGGCACCTTCTTAAAGAATAAAGTTGTTGTATTCTCCATCCAACAGCTATTTTTGTCATTAATTTAAAAATGACAATAAATTTGTATTAGTGTCTTTTGAAAAAAATATAATTTGGAATATTTTTATACGTGCCCTATTTGATATTTCTACCAAAAAGAAGCAAAGAAAAACAGAAGATGAAAACCGTGAATTTAAAGCGCTCTTGAGGTGATTTTTCACAACAACCGCTCTATACAAATCATCAAATTATTATTATTATTATTAATTTAGAGTTGAGTATAAATTTAATTCGAAACGTAAATGACCATCCGACATGTCTTATTTGTAAGGAACAATTCGCGCATAACTAGAAGTGAAATTTGGAGAGACATTTTACAGTTAAACACGCGTCATTTAGCACTAAATATCCCGCTGGTGATGAAAGGAAGAAAGCAGTTGAGGAACTTCAGAAGAGTCAAGAGACATCAACTTCTGTATTTAATAACTGGATGCAATATTCCAACAATATTAATATGGCAAGTTTTGTTGTTAGTCAAGAGATTACTAAGAGAGGGTAATCGTATACAGACGGTGAATACATATAAACGTTGTTTTATAAATGGATCTGAAGAGGTATATCGGGATTTTAAGAATAAATCAAATATTCTAAAAAAAAAATAAAGAGTTACCATTGTCTGCCAAAACAATGAAATATAGAACAATTAAAATGTCTTCGAATATAACCATCCAGCAAATCGAAGATCTGAAATTGGTTTCGGCTTTATCATTAGCAGGTGACGAGTCTTGTGACACATGCGGGGCCAAAAGTATGACCGGCGTAAGAAAAGGGTTTGTTGTTATTTCGAAAGAAAAATTAATCACGAGATACTTGCTTATCATTGCGTCATTTAGCAAGAAGCGCTTTGTGTGCTTTTCCAGAAGAAATTTGTAAAGTTATGGAATTGGTGATTACGATTATCAACTCCAATTTAGCTAAAGCTCTTAATCATCGCCAATTCAAAGATTTTTTAGTTGAAATGCACAGTGAGTATGCTGATCTTCTGCCTTATAATAAGGTACGTTGGTTATCAAGAGTGAACATTTTAAAACGTTTCGCAACACTATTACCAGAAATTAAAGCATTTCTCCCTGAGAAGGGTGTTCACTATCCAGAACTAATAGACAATCAGTCTAGACAAAACTTTTATTTCATGGTAGACATTACGTCTCATTGCAGTCAGCTTAATCATAAACTACAAGGGAAAGGAAACACAATTTTTTCGATGTTAGAAGAGGTCATTTCATTTGAAAACAAATTATCTCTTTTGATTAAATTAAACCTGACATAATCAAACTTTCCAAGGAGATGCGAGGACATTGGTCGCATTAAGTGTTTGTCAGTCATTGTCTTGATTTAAATTTATGGATACCTTACTTTCATACTATTTTTTATCAATAAATAAAATCATTATTAAGTATGAAATCAAGTTTTATTCAGCGTATCCGTAATTTAATGAAGGTCTAAAATTATAGTTAGTTAGGCGCCCCTGTGGCTGCCGGCTGTGTTTTATAGTCGCTCCTGATTTATCTCGGAAATATTAGGAAGTCATTCATTTTCCCGGTGTAAAAATAGCATAAAATAACCGCAATAATTTTTAGGTTACATTTATAAAAATCATATAATTTTAGTGTGGCCGTTTCGGGCTTAAATCAAGTTTATAATAAAAAATCAAATAAAAACCCAAATATTTTAAGTTCAAATCTGTCACGTTGTTCTAAATTAACCCAAAAGAATCGGTCATCGGCCGAAGACGTTCGCCACATGTGCTTCTTAAAAGACCTTTGCCTGTTAAAACTGTCCCAGAGTGAATGATTTACAATGTTATTCTTTGAACTATGGTGATTGTAAACAATATACGACCGAGCTAGACAACCCAAACTCAAACTTAATGGTGAATGTGCTATTTTGGAGCCTTTAATAGCTGCAAAGATATAATTGTATAACCTTGAACGCTGTACCACAAAAGCAATCCGCAAAATTAGATTTCATGGCTACCGAGAAAGGCGCAATAGGAAATAAAAACATTTGACGAGAAGATCTTCTGCTGTCACGGCGACCTGAGTTCTGACCTCCAGTTCACGGAGCAGATCCGGTGCATCATGCGGCCCACGGACGTGCCCGACAAGGTTGTGCGACCTGCTGTGGCCCGACCCCGACAAGGATACCACCGGCTGGGGCGAGAAATAGACGTCACGCTGATGTACTCTTTCCAGATCCTGAAGCCGGCCGACGAGCGCCACCAAAGAAGATTGGAAGAAAGGATCAGTACCCCCGGCCCCAGTCCCCACCCGCCGCCCAACTTCACATAACTCCTATCATTTGTATTAGCGTCTTGCAATATATCATAAGGAATAAATACAGTTAGCTTCTTCTTTTTTTAAAATTAAACATGTATGAAAACTTAGACCAAGCCGTATTTAATTTTGATAATCTAACTGCATCTCTTTATATGGTCTATAAATAATGTGTAATGATAGTGTCCAAAAAAAATAAAAATTAATTAATATAGGAATAATGTAAGAATAGGAAGTAAGATTTGTACAGCGCCCTTGAGGTGATTTTTCACAAAAACGGCGCTATAAAAATCATCCGATTATTATTATTATTATTATTATAATAAAGGTTTACTAAATTAATAAACAGAATTTGCACTAAAATTGTTGTAATGTACATATTTGGCTCCTTGCCGAATAAGTTTGCCGACCACTGGTCTAGCATATTGCGTATAATGACATTGCACGCCTCTCGGAAGTCTGGACCAAGCAATTCAATATCAGCTCGATTTTAAAATTAGTAGTATTCGTTAAAATCTCGGGAACAGAAGTGCGGCTACCCGCCGATAGATGTCACTCACCGCATCGTCGAAAGCTCATGGAATACATTATAACATTGTTCATTGTTTGTATAATAATTATTCCTACAAATTGCTTTGTACCTGTCCCGTCAAAGGTCGCTCCCAGCCCATAGAATTTACCCGTTACCGGTCAAACACAAACATGCTAATACGCTATCAGGGATAATTAGGGTTGCCATACGCTCCGTATTTCGCCATTATGTCCAAATGTATATGCCCCCCCGCTTTGTATTAATGTGAATACGGTCACAACAATAAATGATTTCATTTGGAAATTTGCTTATACGGATTCACATTTTAATCAGGTATCATTTTAGTATTTCAAGACAAATAATAGACCGGATACTGAGCCGTATTGCGCTTTCTCCACTTTAGCATAAACATTATCGAACAGTCATGTAGTCCACACCATCAGGATAATTGCGTATAGTTACACAAATGTGCAGTAGCGTTATGCCTCACACCAAAATGTTGCAAAATATACTTAAAACAATATATGCTTAATAAAAGTACATATTTTTTAAATCAACAGCAAAATACAAGTGTTGTACCAAGCTTCATGATTATTTAAGTAGGTACTGCTGTCAGAAGCTGTCATTATATTTTTTGCTTATAATCAGTTCAATTGAAATAATAAATATTTCTCCATAAATAAATATTGTTTACCCCATTTCCACCCCCCACAACCAAATAGTCAGCCGAATTTAACTACTGTCCGGTATTCCTTGCTCGACATTTTTAACAGCCCTGTATATAATGGATATGTGATTTGAATATTATTTATACAGCAATTTAATGACTTTTGAAAACAGGTGGATTCTTGGAAAAGCGTGCGCTTTTTAAAATATCGTTCACAGTGTTTTTATGCAAACGTACAATTAACTAAGAAATGAATACGCTGTTTTTCAGGTTTACTGGTCATTAATCTATACATTTCATTCAATTGTCCGAAAATGAAAAAAATGCCTTATTGATTAAATGAAGGATTAAAGTAATTGTACAGGACAGGTAGTGTAAACATCTTCCGCACGTTTCAAAGAAGAAGATGTTGCCATGTTGGCTATTTCGAGCCCGGTCCTTCAGTATACTCAGGAATATTACGGGTCGGATTGAGTTGTCCGGAAACCTACTCGATCGCAACTTGACGAACGTAAATATCTCTTAAGCCGGGCTTTAAAAGCAACTGAAATACCAGCCATAAGGAGAAATCAAACATTGTTAAGTTGTGCGTTATCGGGGGATGTTTTTCTTTCTAATTAATACTATACCTACATACCATGTAGCAGTGGCGTGCATTGCTCTGTGGCCAAAGGTAAGCTGTGCGCGGTTCTTAAAATTCAAGCGTGAATTTTTAATTTGCGTTGAATGTCATTTTATATGTGATACAGCGAGTAGGGTATATATTTGAGTGTCTTGATAAACCTAAAGTTGGTATCCCGAGGAAGATAGTAATTTTTATATGAACGATGGTAGCTTGAAACTGAAAGTAGAAACATTTTATTTGGGTAAAACAACTATGTATTTAATAAAAAAAAAATAATACGTCGTTTATTTTAATAATCGTTAATTTATTTTTACCCTAATTTTTCTTAAGGTAGGCATAGCTTTTCAGCCTTTACGGACTGTACGTAAATGCAATGTAGGTAGGTATAGGCACACAACAAAAATAATGAAGTTTTTGTTTGAACATTTTATTGTGGATTTAAGGGGATGCGCAATATGAAATAATTACAAACTTTTTTAAAACCCATTAAATTTAAATAAAAATTAAATAGATAAAAGCATATGCCAACAAAGGCTGTTGCGTCAGATTCTTATTATTTTCCAGTGGACACAATGATAAATCCCGGAGGGGAATTAATTCTACAATCGCCAAACGAATGCATATTACATTTCAACATAGAAACATGATGCAAAAGCTTAAAGTGGAACAAGCAATCATTGAATACCTGGAATTCACCTGTATTGATATTGTACATTCACCCGTATTGCTATGCACTTGTACTGTATTTCCCATTGATGCTACAGTTTGGAACAATCATTATTTCATTCGTTTCCGCACGAATCATTTCCATTCAATTCCCGTATTGAAACTGAAACCTGTAAGGGCTGCTATTTATTTAGAGTAGGGAGGATGGATTGAATATTGCGTCACAATGAAACGCTAATGATCCAATATAATTTATAAATAATATATCACGATGTTTTCAGGCATTTCCACAATTACTCGGATTAAGGGGGAGGGGGACGTCGGAGAGTTATTATTTAATAATTCAAAATAATGATAGTATTATTACGCAATACGATAAACATAATGTTTTTAAATAGAAAAAATATTTATTAAATATTTTATAAATTTACATAGGCTTAGTTAGCATTTATCAAAATCTAATCAGATTTATCTTTAATAGAAATATTACTTTTTCTGACCGTCCCATTGTATGTTTTACAAAATATTTAAAATACGAATGTGATTTTTAAAGACGAGAAAAGTATGTTTAATCCTTTATCGTTGCGTTTTTGTAAATAAACATAACCAAGGATTTGTAATCCGCATTACAAAAAAAAAACTTTAACGTTACGTAGTGTTCATAAAAAAATTAAACTACCCACTATTCTTTTTTTATTTATCTTATCGACATGTTACACAAAAACCTTCACAGCATTTTTTAAGGATATTCAACTTTTTAAATGTTTTTGTAAAACATGCGTAGAATGCAATGTTAGCCTATGCAAATAAAAAAAAGTAATGAATATTTTTCTCTTTAAAAACATCATGTTTATCGTATTGTACAATAATAGTATAATTATTTTGAATTAATAAATAATAACTCCGACGTCCCTCTCCCCGTTAAATGATTTGTTTCTATTTTAAGCAGCTCAGTGTTTTTTTTGGTCATTAATAAGGCATCTCTCAAAATGTAAGACTGTGTATCGTTATAGTCCAGCCAGCCAAAAGGTGTGGTAAAAGATTTTTTTATTTTATATTATGAAGGTATACCTTAAAAAAATAATAAAATTAAATACGAAAAATGGGAAATTTTAAGATTTAAGAAAAAGTTCATCTTTCCGGCGCTGTAACTCGTAATATATAACACTTACAAAAAAAACGTATTAAAATAAAAATGTAAGCTATCTTGTCTTCTTTAAGTTTGTCCTACGCGATCTAAGATGGCGGGTAAAGCGAAGGTCACACAAGGTCCAAAACTTGGATTGTTTTTCAGGGACTAAACCTTTTTAATATAAAATCAGAAAATCTTTTACCCCAACTTTTGCAAACCAAAAGCCTTTTTATGTGTCTGCCGACTGTTAGCCGTTAACAGGAAATAATGAGGATTGGGAAGAGTTTTCACAAAGGAAGACGAAAAAATATTTTTGTTATTAAACACAAATCAATATCCAATTGAATAACATATTATTTGAGTCGGTACTTTTTAGAAAACGATATATATGAAGTAAATTATTCATACGTCTGGTAATTCGTAGAAATATTTAGATAGGTATGTTGTTCTTATGTTTATTGTTATTTTTTATATCGGTATTTTGACAGAAAACCTCTTTTAACGGTGCACTAACTAAGTGCTGCTAAGAGACCAAACGATGTTTAGGTAGAGTACGTTATCGCTTTATTTTCTATAGTGAAGCGGTAATATAACTATATTTTTCTCGCATAGGAAGCTCTCACGCACTCAGTGGCGTGTATTGGTTTTACCTAGTAACTTTTCACGAGAAAAAATTCACCCGAAGATTAAGTACAAAAGTCAAAATTTAAAAAAATATTATCAGGATAATTTTTCAACCTCATTTGGAGGAGAAGGAAATGATCGAAAAGTTATTCAAACGGATGGTTACAATTTAATTAGCCTAAATATTTAGTGGCAAAGGGCTCATTAAGCGCTTTGTTTACCAATTTGAGGTACTTCCGCGAATATTGGAGAAACGTTAATTAAACTTGGGTTCGTGTTGCGGAATGCTATCCAAACTGTGGTCCCTTTGTGATGGTCGACAGTGTATGTCCAGGAATGTGTTGATGACCTTTGTCCCAAATCTCGTATCCCATGGGGACAATATTCAAGTTTGTTAAGAATTGAACACAATGTAAAGATTTACTTGCGATATACCTGTATACTCTCAGGAGAAATGTGACCAGGCAACTTTTTGGCACCCGTAGCTTATTTTAAAAATGGATGCATTGTTGATTCAAAATTAACACCTGAGAGAGACCTCAGTAAAATCTTATAACAAGTAATGTCCGCATCAACCCATTAAAGTTCCCTTTTATTATATTAATATATGTTATTTCTCAGGTGATGCAAATACTTTGCGGTGTAATATTATAAATAAAATAAGTTTTTTTTTTAAATCCACCTTTTGTTATTTGTTTAATTTTCATTGAAATAATATTATAAAGTTGCATAATCAGATGGATAAGTGATTTTTACTTGCTTGATTTTTTATAGGAAATATTTACTTTAGTGTTTCAAGGATCGCGTTTATGTTTCTTCGTTTGAATTAGTATAGTATTTTTCAGGGAATGCGTTGCAGTAAATAGATTCGTTTAAAATCACGATGTTTTTACCCCCCCCCCTAAACGGTTACACGACGAATTACACACGGACGAAATTATACACGGATGAAATTACAGACGGACAAAATTACACACAGACGAAATTACACATGGATGTAATTACTCATGGAGAGAATTACACCTTAAATTAAACCTACCGGAAAAACGAAGGAAATGAAAAGGTTCGTTATTAGGGATTTTTAATAATAATATTATTATTTGAAAGAATTGCAAAGTGATAAACAGTTAACCGACATCCATTAACTTTAATATTTCATAATGCCATGTTAAAATTTCTTGTTTTTTGGAATCCTGTGAGGATTGAGGGTATTTCCCATCAGTATACACCGTATACAGTCGTACAGCAACCCCAGTAACTTTGCAGGATCAACTTCTGCCCAATTTATGTCAACAGGAAGTTTTAATATTAAAAATAAAATAGTATTACTAAAACAAATTCTTCAAATTATTATCCGCTAAAAATCACGTCTCATCCAACGACTTTTTCACACCAGCAAAGAAAAAATAATTTCGCAATGTTTGTACAACCACCTAAACATGTTTTGTCTAAAATTATTTTTTTAAAAATCTAACATTATTTAAAATACTCAGTTACCACTGGTTACGTTTGAAACTAACATGGCAATTTTGAAGCTGTGTAATTTCGTTCGTGTGTAATTCTGGCAGTTATATTGGTAAGTGAAATTCACGTCATACCTTTTTTGTTTATTGTGTTCGGGTTTAATTTAACTCCACTTTAATATTAAGTTTTTTTTTTAAATTTTATAACAACACGTATTATTTAAAAACGATTAATTTATCAAAAAACTCTGCTGTGTAATTATTATTACACGTGATAGCTGTTTCGTGATCCGATGGCATTATCATACCGTGGTGAAACCGCTGACAGATGACCTATTTATATTATTCATAAATAGATACTTACTCGTATAATAAAACTCATAAAATATTTTTATTTTTATTATCAATGCCCTAATTAATATCCGAGTACGTTGACGGTTATTTTAATGCCGTTTACACTGTTAAGTTTCCCTACTTAAGGGTAGATATTATATTATTTAAATTTGTCTAAAATATGGTTTCATTAACATTTCCAAATTAATTTGGACTGCAAGGGTTTTTCTGCATAATTATACTGTCTTGTATTATGGCCTATAATTGAACTCGGCTTGAACATATCCAGGAGTGGCGAAAGACTTCTATTATTTATTTCATTATTTTAATAACTTTGGATTATTCGAATTTTTATTAATTTGCAACTGTTTTAAGAGGCTTAGTTTGCGGCCTTTATTTTAATCGAGATGAATTATCATTATCTGTGAGTGGGTGGCCTTTGTTTAAGAGATCTTTGGAAAAAATGTGACTCTTTTTTTTCTTCTTTTATTTAGCCATCACGCATAATAATAATTATGTAGCAAACATTTTTACTTAAATTTTTATTTATTTTTAAATGATATTATTAATATTTAAAAAACTTTAAATTAAACTAAACATATCTTTTACTAGTTACTGCAGTCCGAAGCTAAATAGGGCTTAAAGTATCAGGAACATTGTTTTTTTTTTGTAGTACTGGCGTGTATTTTTTCTACATTGCACGATGATAGACTATAAAAAAAAGTTGAGTGATGAAAATATTCTCTTTTAATATTTGATTTTGCCTGTTTTCTATTAATTCTTATTCTTTCATTCAAAACCGCACTATAAATAAGAATTGAACGCTTGAAAATAATATCAAATCCATTCTAGTTTTTTAGCAAATCTGAAATTTTAAAATAATGGTATCGAAAATAGCCTCCGTTATGAACGCCATCGTCCGATTTAAGGAAATCCACTTTAAAATATATGTCCATTGCTGATTATGATAATCAATTTAATTAATCCAATTTCCATAAATGAGGGTTATTTGCCAACAATAGGATTTAATTAATGGTTCAATTGATTGAAAATTGACTCCTATATATAGCCTTTGAGTGAGGTGAACGTAGGTAGCTATTGCATAAAATTAAGGTAATCAAATCATTGGACAGCAAAACAGTGCACAGATTGACATATTTATTTCTGCGTGCGGCTGAAAAAGAAACTATTTTTTAAATACATAGAATGCTTGTTTGCATAGTATTGACAGTAGCGGCGCACTTGACTACACAGTTCGGCTTAAAGACCTATACTCTGACGACACGTGTAAAATAATCTTTAATCTGGAAATTCGGTTGAACTAGGAGTTCGGATAGTGTGACTTTTTAAAACACTTAAACAAATTAACGAAGTGGTGAAACGGTGACGGCAAGCATACAGGATGGGTCGTGTCAAAATTCCCGCGCTCCTCTCACCACCAGCTCCCTAAATGATTAATCCAGAGCGCTAATGGTCAAAAGATACCCCCCCGATTAATATTTACTGAGCCCTACAAGACATTCACCCCAGTCTTCATTTATCTCGCCTGGTAAGGCCCTGGGTGTCTTCGATTGGCTGGGCGCTCGGGCCAATCCGAGCTTCTCGGGTTTTAATCGACGTTGAGACCTTAGGATAACTATTCCATACAATGTTTAGATTAAGTTTAACGGAATTCGATAAAAGCTCGGTAATAAAATAAAAGATATGTTTAGATATAAGAATTATACGTAAGAATTCCCTGATTGTAAACGGGCATGGGGACCCCATATTTTTTCTTCTATGCACAATAACAAAATAAATAAAGATGCTTGAGAGAGGAAATTTAGATTGAGAGGAAGAACATAAGATGGCAAAAATCATGTACAGTATAACGATTTGCTAATGACTACACAGCGTATGCTACAAGCTCACGAAACACACGCCTCAGGCGAGTCAGGGACGCACAGCAAATTAAGCAACATCTCGCCCGGCTTAGCACCCGGGGGAATAAGTACGGGTGCACTGTTCGTACTAAGGCACCCTTGTTTGGGTAAAATTCTAGAGAAAATCATACTCACCAGATTAAATTAATTTTTTCATGATCACAAAATTTTAACAGATTTTCAACATGGCATTCGAGCGGGCCATTCGACCTATCACCAATTACTCCGCGAACGTATCATGAACGGTTCCAATGTTAACTTAAAACGGTGCTTCTTTCGCTCGACGTAAGCAAAGCTTTCGATAAAGTCTGGCATAATGGCCTACTTTATAATATGTACGAGTATATTCTAGGTTTTCCCATTAAAATCATTCAAATGGCTTACAGTTACCTCACGGATCGAACTTTCAAAGTCAAAATAGATTAAATATTCTCATAATTATGTACTCTTTTAGCAGGAGTACCTTAAGATGGGCAAATATCTTCCACCTTATACAATATATATTCAAGTGACATTCCAAAACCATTAGATTACAACACTAAAATAACACAATTTGCAGACGATAAAAATATAATGTCTAGTTCAACTGTTGTGGCCACTGCTACACGTCTTGTTTAGCTTTAAGCCACACTAGTTGAAAACTGGTGTAAAACGTGGCGAATTTCAAATAACCCCACAAAAAGCGTGGCTACCGTCTTCTCACGAAGAATATCTAAACGCCCCCCTAACATAATACTGTTTGGAGAAAAGGTTCCACGGTAAAAATCATTCAAATACCTAGGATTAATACTAGACTCTAAATTAACATGGGAAAAAACCCATAAACGAAAACATGAAATCAGCTAATAAGGCAAGGCAATAAAAATAATAACAATAAATGGATTATTTTTATCACCTCAAAGGGAAATTACCTCAAATGGGAGCAGGTTAGTTCGTATGGGAATCATTCGGTAGGTGTTTGGTTATCCTTGTTCCCTTTAAACCATAATCAGCTCATATTACAATCAACCAAACCAATCATTAATATTTAGTCGTTGTTTACAGTCGCTGAATGTTTATTGTTAACTTCCCGCATTGAAACGGTTAAATTAATTATAGCGATCTCCAAGTATTGGCTTATATTTTGCATGTTAAATTTTTTTAATGAATTTAAAACAAATAGTCAATAAACGAATTGAAGTCAACCCGAAATACCACTATGATCTTAATTAAACATTTTAAAGCAAAATTAAACGAAATTTGAAATTACCAAAACAGTATTGAATTAACTTGAGATAACAGAGTTAATAAGCTTATTTGGAGTTATGTTTGTTCCATTAAAACTTATTCAGTTAAGCACCTAGTAATAATTATTGAGACTCTTTGAAATATTTCAATGAAACAATTTAAATTTTTCGTTTTCTACATTGGGACTCAATGTTGTATAAATAAATATCACTAAATGATTTATCTTATTGTTGCCGAAGTTACAAGGGAGGTAAATACTGAGATTTCGATAGCACAAACACTCTATTTAGATTAACTCATCAAGTCGAAAGACTCTAGACACATTTTGTTTCCGAAGCGATTGGTTTTCTTTTATGATACTGTAAATTATATATAATATAAATTGCTCAAGGCAGAAGTTTAAATATATTCGAATAAAACAAGCCAGCGAAATCAATATGTCTATTTACTGTCGAAAAATGGAATTATTATCAATTACTAGAAGGTTGCCTGTAAAAAATCCCTGGAGTTTGGCCTCGATCACACGGAGCGATTTCGACACTGCTATCTTACCGCGGTTAGTGATTGCCACTTGTTGTATCCGCGAGCAGACAGTCAGATAAATTTACTGAAACTGCGAATGTAGCAGCGAGTGAAATATCGTACATGTCGACAAATACACGAAACAAATCAAATACATTCAACAGCTAACGACTATCAATTTGAGATGTGAGACGAGATGATGCTAGCGCAGCGTAGCGTCGAACTAGGTACGCCAAAATCGAGCATTTATCGCGATCAGAATTGAACATGTTCTAATCGAATCGCACGAATGTTTAAAAGCTGCTAATTGAGTTACTAACAGCGAATACCTTGTCACATTCAGCAAGTTCGACACTACATTTCAAATAGTACGATCGAAATCGCTCCGTGTGATCGAGGCTTAAGTAGACAAACTGTAATCGATGATGTACTCGTACATATTTTAAAGGAAAATTCGTTGTTTTGCGTAAAATGATTTTATTTTCATTATTAGAAAAGTGGAATGGAATGTATTTTCATATTCAGTCATCGAGTTTTGAATCAGTTCCAATGTTGATGCAATTGACTTTATCTAAAAATTAATTTGCATTTTTTTTTTGTTACTGAACCCTAATGACACCCGTTGAACAAATTAAAATAACAGATAACTTTTTTAATATGTATGAAAAAAATCCCATCAAATTTAATCACTAGAAATACGTGTTTCATTTGTCAAAACCAGGATTTGAATACCTCACCTCTATCTAATACCAAAACCAGGATTTGAATACCTCACCGCTCTATCTATACTAGTGTTAAGCACGGACGAAAAAAAAGTATCTTTTTCCAAAATGTTGTATTTTCTTCAATACTGTCTCACGCTTATGATATTATTTGCCCTTATACCCCTTAGCGGCCTTAACACATTTTTATTCCTATTTATGTCATATTGCTGTTAAACAGTTTTCATTTTCCCAGTTCCACAAATTATCAACATTTATTGTAACAAATATTAGTATACCGGGAATGCGAAGACAAGACAACTAATGAATTGCCTGACTCGCCTCGTAATATCTCCTTATCATCCGTGCTTACAGGACCAACGTGCTTGGAATGAATGCAAGTACTAATACAAGGAGCAAGCACAAATCTTACAACTACATCCCTTATTAAATCCAGTGAGAAAAACAGAATTCTCACAAAGATAATAGGATTTATCGCGTTGGACAATACTGCTTACAAATGGCACTTTAATAAATTATTATGCCCATAAAGAATAAATCACCTATAAACTGAATTACGAGGTTTTTACTACTCTTTTATTGGAACGATGACGCAGATCTTTCAGGTTTAATGAACTCTCCAAATTTTCCATATTTTTATACTTATTGTAGCGAGGGAAAGAAAACGATGTACAGCTTTACTTTTACGAAATCACAAAAAATATTGAGTTTTAGCAGCTTTCTATAAATTGTTACGTAACGAATAGGAGAATCTAGTCATTCAAGGAATAATACTTCTTGCTACTGGCTTACTTCTAGCCACTCGATTGCAAAACGACACGCTTCAACCAATAACAGCACGTCTCGCAATCACATGACCATTATCAACCAATCCGGTAAATTTCCGCCGGCCATCATTGTTTTTCAATCAACGAGACAAGCGCACGGACATAATTCCAGACACAGAACTATCAAATGCGTGTGTGCCTCGATCACGTAGCGATTGCATCATTTCCTAATCTAGACACGGAGTTGTCAAGCATGTTCTGGTGCCTTGGGCACCGAACGCACGCCATTGGATTTTCTAATCCAGACGTGGAATTACCACTGTTTCCCTATAATTGTTAAAATCAGTGTGTTAATGTATAATCTAACTGTGAACCGTGGACGCTGGTCGCATGGACTCTGGCCTGCCGTTGGCGTCGCCCGTTGCAAGCTACTCATGTAAGCCGCTACTAAAACTTCCCTTCTTATTATGTGCTGAATATTTGTGCTTTTTTCAATAACATGTCCGGTTGGAGAACCTTCAGAGAGAGAGATTGTCAAGAACAGATTAGGTACCACCCTTTGTGGTGAAACCCGTATATAACTTATCTGTCCATGTTTTGTTATAAATCCTGAGTTGAAAGCACACATTCTCTTCAATTAAGTAGTTAGACACCACTAGAAAGAAAATCGCCCATGAAAAAAAAACATATTTATAGTAAATACGTATGATATTTTTTTATGAAAAGTAAATAAGTAAATGATATAATAATATAAAATGAAATGGAAATATCAAAAAATAACATTTCTTTTGGGCAACTCTGTGTTTAACGCTTTCCTTGGAGGAGAATGACTGAATGGTCAGTGGCTGAGTTGGCATCGCATCTAGGTCTCACCCAGGCGTCGTGAGTCCAATTCCTCGGCTGGCTAAGTCCTCCATTTCAATTCAAGCAACATCTTCCGCTTACTGTGATGGTAGTAGAAGATTTTCAAATATTGTCAGTTTATTCGTAACCAGGGAATATTTGTTTTTAAAAAAGATAAAAAAATCACGTTTCAATGGATTTCTAGATATAATTATTGGTTCCAGAATTGGAAAAAAAAACTTCATTTGTATCAAAAATTAATTATTCACTCCTCTGTTGAAAACATGCAAAATATTTATTTAAGTATTATTCCTAACCCACATAATGTATTCAATATCTTTGTAGGCGAATTTGTGATAATTTTTTTTTTGAAAAAATGGTTACAAAAGATAAGTCATCTCCTGGTTCTGACAAAATCCTAGGACGGGTTGAACCTTATTAATCCAAATGGTTATAAGGGGAAAATAAATATGTTTTAGATCTTTAAAATGAAATCTCTTTATAAAAGGGTGTAATCTCTTACTTCACCAAAATATTGAGTCCGGTCGATACGGCGCACACTGGTTGAAATGGTGATTACAGCGTGATTGAAAATGTAAATCAAATGCTCATGAATAACATGAAAAATTTCCTGAAACTTATCGTTAGGGAGCAATGCGTATATTTTCTCTGAAAGTGTTTACCATACTCGTACATCATGTAAGTATTAACATATTTTATTTTATTGAAAACAAACTACCGATAAAAAATATAGTTGACAAACTTGTATGTTATAACCGACCGAAGTAATACGCATAGATTTCCATGATTTGCGGATATAATGTAGTGATGTTGTTTTTTTATCGCATTGGTTATCCAAAAGTTACAACCATTTGCAATATACCTTTTTTTCTGATCCATGTTGGTCGCGAAAAGAAAAGATTTCGATATTAAGACACACGAAGGTGCAATAATTAATTATAAAGGGAAACTCTGCTGTTATATTATTCAATGTAGGAGGTCATGATTTGTAAAGCTACATATTGCGCAGTTTTCCCATCAGTCAGCCTGATAAATAATGCACTTACCTTATTTAATGTAATAGATAATAAGATTATTTATCTTCCAATTAGTTTTTGATTTATGTTTAATCAACACAAAAATCACAAATTCATCCACTGTGCGGCGTGTTCCTACGTCATTTATGACGCTGATGTGAAAAGAACATTTATGTTTAATTTTATCAATATCTCACATATTATTCACATTAATATTACCAAAAACTCAGCTAATTATTATCGTCGAGAGCTTTTCACTGCCAGAAGTAAAGGATGGGGGAGGAGGTATATTTTTTCAATACCTTATTAACGTTGCCTCACAACTCCCAACCCCACAATCCTCGCTCTGCCTCTTGACTATTTCAATGTTTGGCTAATTGCTCGGTACTGTTTACTCGACAGCTTCTCATGCCAGCTTCGTACATTACCGCATACCTACCTCACTACTGGTTAGGCGAATGTACCGTATATCATATTTAGTACTGTTAAAATATATCGGGATAATTTCTTTTTGTCTTTTTATGGTTAAAATCTTAATACGACAACACTCTCTTGACACGTCCTACAGCATGATTTTTATGTGACAGCTCCCAAGTTCTCCGCTGTCTATACTAAGGAAAGCCTGAAAA
The DNA here is from genome assembly GCA_022606495.2 of Halesus radiatus. Taxonomy (NCBI): domain Eukaryota; kingdom Metazoa; phylum Arthropoda; class Insecta; order Trichoptera; family Limnephilidae; genus Halesus; species Halesus radiatus. The sequence continues at coordinate 271,327 of JAHDVE020011131.1, forward strand.
ACCATTTCGCTTACTGGTTTAATATGGGCTTAGAAGAGGATAAAAATGTGTGGAAGATTTATAGTTCATATTTCTAATTCGGATTTAATGCATATTTTTTAATATTTTCATTTCTGTTAATTGATTTTTAAAACGATCTAAAATTGCACAATCCGAAACGGTTCGAACTGGCTGAAACGTCCTTATGATGTAGATAACGCCACTGGCTGGTAAGACGTTGGTCGACGTTGGTCGGCGTGACGTCAACAACGCCATATTCACGAACAAAAACGAACATGTCAAATCAAAAATGGCAAAATTTAAATCGTTACATAAAATTTATTCGTAAACATTAAAATAAAATAAAAATGCCATCGTTATCGTAATGTTTTTCTCAATTTTGTATGACAATGAAATAAGCTAGTGAAAATACCCCTTTGAGGAAGGAAAGACGAAAACAAAAATATTTTCAATATATTTCTTAACCAAATAGTTAGTTACTTAAGGGATCTTAAAATATAAAATTATTTTTTTAAGTAATTAAAAAAAAGAGAAGCTTTAAATCGTTACAGAGAACATACATTTCCATAAGTTTAAGGGGATCAGTAAGCCCTTTGTATGACAATATTACTGTGACAATATTGAAAGCCGTACATGATCTAATCAGCAAACCAATTGCTCATATAATAAACATAACTCTAAAGTAGGGTATATTCCCGAACAACTACAAGAAAATTTTTGTCACCCGGTTTTTAAATCTGATAACGAAGAAAATATTTCTAATTCTCATCCCATAGCACTCACATCAAACATAGTTAAGATTTTTAAAAAAAAATTGTGAAGAAACTACTCAAAAACTATATAAAATAACAGAGTTATTATTAGTTAAACCAAGTCGGTTTTAGGGACAATCTTAGCACCCGGGATGTGATTGTTAAATTAACATCAACAATAATGCAAAATTTAGATAATAGAGAAAACTATCTTGGTATCTGCATAGACCTCCACAAGGCTCTCGACAGCATGTCATATTCCAAACATATCGAGAAACTAAAGCAAATTGGGATAAACGGAATACTGCAATCATGGTTCCAAAACTATCTAAAAGAGAGATTTCAATATGTTAAAATTAATAACGCGTTAAGTTAAACCAAAACCGCATCTTTCGGTATACCACAAGGTACTGTCATCGGTCCAATTTTTTTATTATCTATGTAAACAAAATGTTCAACCTCCTCATAATTGGAGACATCATATCTTATGAAGACGACACTGTGATGATCACAAAAGGAAAATCATGGAAGGAGTATATAGTAAATACAAATATAAACATACTCAACACATGGTTCGACCAACATTGTCTGTCACAAAATACTGACAAAACATATTTCATTCCATTTCCTTTAAAAGAAAAAAACCGTCGAAAACAATATTTGTATCAAAATCCATTTATCACAGTGTGCAAATAAAAAAGATCTCTACGATGCCAAATGTTTACCCACCACAGGTAAAAATAGCATAAAGTATCTTGGTCTTGTAGTAAACAGTCAACTAAAATGGAAAGAATAAGTACAAAATACGGTAACCAGAGTAAGAAAACTTATTTATACATTCATTAGAACGAGAAACATCCTATCATCAAATATGATAAAAACAATGTACTTTTCCCTCGCGCAATCCATTTTACAATATGGTATAATTGGTTTGGGGGAACCTTTAAAACTAACCTCTTACCTGTTGAAAAGATACAGAAATTGATTTTAAAAGTCATCCCACGAAAACCATTGATATTTCCAACTACACAGTTGTTTAACTCTTTTAGAGTTCTCAGTTTATCTAAAATTGTCAAAAAGAACACATTGTTACAAATTCACAAAGACCATTTCAATTGAACAATTACCACAAAAGTAAGTAACCGATCAAGATCACGTGGCAACTTAGATATCCCCAAATTTAAAACTAGTGCTTCTCAATTCCATTACGCCTATCAACGTATAGCAATTTTTAAGCCCTCCCGTATAAAATCAAAAGAGAAAAAAATTATTTATTAATTCCTTAAAATCACAAATCAAACAATCATTAGATTCCAACTGTAATAACAAGTTTTAATTTCTTCAGTGAATTTTACAAAACTTATAATTATAAATAATGTATGCAAATTAGAAAAAAAAATATTAAAAAAAGCAAATAAATATATTGTCTAGAAATATTTGATCAGGTCTTTCGAAATATGACTAAAATTAAAATGCAATATGATTAGATCTTGTATGCGCCTTATTGTTGAAATTCTAAAATCATGTACTTTTACTCTTCTACTTCGTAGTAGCGATCGTGTACAACAAAACAAACTGTATCTTTATTACAATCTTGATGTATTTTATTTCCATACTTAGTTATCATTACTGTCGCTTCATGGTGCTGCTCCCCAACTCAAACACGAGAAATCTTTCTCTATCGAGTTGGGTAGTTTTTTGTTAGTAAATTTGTCCATTTTTTTAATTAGCTATTAATATATAGCTGTACTATTAAATATTTTATATGTATTTATATTAAATAATAAAAAAAAATAATGAAAAAAGTTAAAAAAATGGCTGACATTGGAATCCGATTTACAGGACTGTCATTGGAGGGTTTAATATTATTTTTACGATATTTATCCCAACAATTCCCTTAACTTCGTTATTATTCTAATACATAGATCATGGGGTTCATTTGCATTAACAGCACTCCTTTCACGTATTCACGGCAAAATTCTGAAGTGACGAAAACATCCCAAGACACATTATTACTAGTTTTCGCAAAAAAAACACACCAGAAGATATTGCTAATGTTACCGCTTATATAACAAGTCATGTAAACAGAGGAAATACATATTTAACAATTTTCTCCGATTTTGCAAAGGCATGTGATACGGTAAACTACAAAATACTTTTATACAATTTTAAGAGAATAGGAATATCAGATACAGTCCTGCAATTATTTGATAGTTACTTAATTGACCTAACGCAATGAGTTAAAATAAACACTACCTGTAATCATCCTCAAAAATCATTAGTGGTATCCCACAAGGTAACATTTTAGGTCGCTTATTATTTTAAATATACATTCACGATTTACGCAACTTACAAATTTGTGGACAAATCACAACATTTGCCGATGAAACGATTTTCCTATTTAAGGCAAAATCTTGAAATAATACGAATGAGATAATGTCTAGAAAATGGTTAAAATTTTTGACATATTCAAAAATTATTCGTAAGGAAAAACTTGCCTCGTATTGTACTTTGAGTAAGTTATAAAGAAGTCCTTTAAATTATCATCATGTATCCGTCAGAAGAAAGGTTTTATTTGCTAGCATTAGTCTCTTCACCTTTCTAATCATTAACATTATGTTAGTGAGATGATACATCTTTCGCTTAATTTATTGTTTACACTGTGCCTCGTGTTCTCAATAAGTGGATCAATAAATATGTTACTGAGCTTCGTTATAAATACGTATACAAGATTCTAAAATAACCCTTCTCTACTCGTACATATTTGTACACACTTCCAATATTGTTATTTCGGATTAGTATTTCAAGTCCATCGCGTTTTATATGATATTTCACATCAAACATGAATTCTATTTATTTCAAAGTTGTTTACTTAGTTTGTTTAGCACTAAGTCCACTAAAACCGCCATAGTAGCGAATAATATATTAGGTACGAAATAGTACGAACATATCTCCTTTGAACATTTCAAATAATGTTATTTGCCAAGTCCGTCCCAAAGGCGAAGAGAAAATACAGCATTATGGTCCGGAGACAAATATAAAGCAGCTTTGATAAACAGCGAATGCCGGTAGCCACTTACTAGTCAGTAGGTGGGTGCCACGCCGCTTAAGCTTAGCTAATTGTCGTCCTTGAAGGGGTGTAATGAGGCACAGCTGCCCCTACGAACGGCAGAGTAGGTTTCCACAAAAAATGCAAAATTACACTTTTTCAAAAGATATTTGAAAACATTTGTTTCTAATGCACAGACATTTTCAAACATCCGTAAAAAACATAACAATTAAAAGACGTAAAAACAACAATTTTTATGAAAATATTCAAGAGTCATCAAGAGCATTGTTTCCTTATTTACCGTATATCATTTCTCGGATAATTTAGACAGCCTATTAAAAAGAAATTTCTTTCGATTTTACTGATTTCGCGGAATTGAAAGTACGATATACATTTATAAATCTAAATTTCCAAAAGAGAACGAAGCAATCAAAATACTATAATGGTCTACGTGGTTCGGTTGAGAGAATATATAATAATAAAAAAATCCTTCACAGAGGTGGTTTTCATAATAATCCAATCTGATGAGCACGTATACAAATTAAAATTCAGTTTTCCGCTTTTCGCAAACAAACAAATTAATATATTCTTAAATGCGTAGCATATTTCACGGGGTATGAATTTAGATTTAATATGCTCTGCGAGGCAGCCAAATTTAATAAATCCTAATTAAATTATATTCCACCGTCGGATGGCAAGGACTGTGCGTATATATCGCTTAAATAAGATTATTTCTTGTATGAAATCTCACTCGTTTGTGTGAATTTTCACCTGTTTTTTTAAACCTGAGCGAGGGATAAATCTTAATTGTTCGTGTTTTCTCTCAGAGCATCATGGAACCGACTCTTCCAAAACTACAGTCATACTAATTCATTCGCGAAACGTTCCACTTCAACTCGGAAAAAAATAGGTAAATAATAATATTTTTTATCTATTATTTAGGTAGTAAAAGAAGTCTACATAAATACTCTTTTCTAATTGAATAATTATCATTTCAGTCAATGACGGATAAATGAATTTTTGTTTATAATTTAAAACAAATCAAATTTAATAATCCTATTATTAATTTATTCAACCTTATTTTTTTTTAAATTAAAAAAAAGTATGTGATACATTCCCATGGATTTTATTCCCAAGAGTTAAACAACTCATCGTGGGATCATATGCAGAACCTACATTACAGTTTTTGGGAAATAATATTTAACAATACGTGTTAATATTCAATAGTGGAAGATACTCTCAGTATCGCCCTGGTGAAAGACCACCATTCAGAATTGAAACGTTGCTTAAATGGCTTTTAGCCGTGTTTGGTGACCAGATCTGAATAGTCAAGTATTTACCCACCTTCCTCTTCCCCTTCTCCTTCCCCTCCCCACTACCTTCAGCCTCACAACATTATCCTATTGGGGATGCCATAGTCTCACCGGCTTCAGACGGTTGTGAGCAGTTGGGACTCTTGTGCGGTATTCATATAAAAAAGAAATCAATGAATAATCAAATAAATTTATATAAAAGTCCAATTCTTAAATTATTTCCAATAAACAAAGTACACACCCTTCCCGGTCAGCAGGTACCTGCTGATCTCCCACCCTTGGCTCTCCACTCGCCTGTTTTATCAGTCTATAACACATGTGTATCTTAGTTCATAGTTTAGTTGCATACTGCCCCGAAGAAGCTACGGCAGTAGCGAAACCCGGTAGGCTAAAGTATAAATAAAAGTGATGTAAACAAAGTTATTGTTTTATTTAAAAAAAAAACATTTAAAATACAAAATTAAAACTTACAATACATTATTAATATTTACAATACATAATTAGCATTTGTTACCAAAAAATATATATCACTGATACATTATATAAGTATACATATTACAAAGTCACGTATTATAAATTTTAGTTTTGTTATTATTGAGACATCTTATTCATTATCAAACTTCTAAACAGCTGGTTCAATAATAATATAAAAAAAAACTATAGTACCTGCAGAACTTAGTAATAACAACATTATTCTTTTTTTAAATATAAAATAAATTAATTGAGTATTACGGATTGAACACAATAGCAAGTCATATACAGTTAAATGGATATTCAATAGCTCCACTATGGAGCCTCCATAGCTCTATATTTCCAGCTCACCGTTCGAGATTTTCTGTTTTATCGTTATTACAGTTAACGTACAATTCTGCAAGGTTGTGTCCATTTGAAATATTAAGGAAAAATGTTTATGTATGTACCTAGGCACATGTGGATATATATATATATATATACATTTACACCCGTACATTATTATATTTTTCAGTAAATTGTTCAATAAGAAAAAATCTTTTTAAAATGTGTGTAATTCTTGAACTAAACTGGATAGTAACTACCAGCATTACATAATATTGTAATTTATCGTAATTCATGATCATGTGAAAAACATGTCATTATTTTACAGGATCCCTGTAGATTTCCATTTTTCACGGGATATCGGAAATGTAGAAGCAATATATTATGTCGTCTTCAAAGCCCTAGAAAAAACATATACCGTAAGAGGCGAAGAGGGGATTCAGATAAGAGTGTAGTGTGTCTACGTACTACAGGCTTGAAGAAAATCTAACAAAAGGGATAAATAGATGCCAGAATAAATACATTGACTTTTGTCTCGGAAAATAAATTTCATTTCTCCTCGTAAGAAAATATGCCAAAAAAACCTTTAAGATAAACAAAAATCATTTTGTAAACTCACTATCTTCAAAATATCACGGATTAAATTACCTTTCACATGCCAATGCTTATGTATTAGAATAAGCATTTTGTAGAGTATGTCAAAATTTGTAAAGAAGAAAATGTTTTAATAGACATTCATAATTGAAACATCAAACGTGAACAAAGATGGAATCAATTTTATAATTTAGAAAAACATGAAATTGTTATTGTTATTTGTTATTGTTGTAATTTATCAGCAGTAATTAATTTAATTAGATATCACGTTCGACAGATTCTGTAAATTTTTACTTAATACAAATATAATTGAAGGAAATGTAATTTGGCAGTAGTTTAAAAAAAATGACTGCTAAAGAACCTTTCGCTATATATGGTCCTCGTAATTTATTTGTATATATATAGGTATTTTTCCATGTAGTGGTGAGTCGAGATCTCTGAGACGAATGTGTGTAAAACCATGTATGATCGTGTGAAAAATATTGAGATTCGTAAAGAATGCAAGGCTGATGTAAGCGTAATGAGTAAGATTAAGAAAGGGACGCTTAGATGGTTCGGGCATGTAGAGCGAATGAACGAAGAAAGGTGTGCAAGAAGAATGTATGACGCGAGTGTGAATGGAAGAAGAAGCCGGGGACGCCCGAGGAAGACACGGTCGGGCCATGTCAGAAGTCGGAATAACAGAAGAGAATGCATGAGGCGTTGTATGAACGTGAATGAAGCGAGAAGTGTATGCCAAGATCGAGTTGTTTGGCGGTCCGTCCTCTCTGCCTACCCCTGCGGGGAAACGGCGCGATGCTTGGTTAGTTAGTTAGTTAGTTAGTGGTGAGTCTTGGAAGCGTATATAGCGATTAAGCAGTTATTTTTTTCAAAAACTGCTTCCATAAAACATATTCCGCCAAATTTCCTTACCGAACCGTACCTACCTCAAATTGAGTTATTTTAAGACAAATTGAATTTAGTAATTGATTTACCCATGTAATGTGATGGTGTTTCTCAAACTCTCACGACATCATTAAACAGTGCTGTTTAAAAACATATTTCTGGAAATTCTTCTTCCAAAAATAATCATTTCTGGAATTTCGTTGATAATGTTAATTGCGAACGGATACGTTAATCATAATCATTGAAGAGATAATACACAATAGAAGTGCCTTCCAAGTAGATTTGAATGGTAGCCAATGTCGCCAAATGACATAGCATCTTTACACTGCTTTTTTACTGCCTGACATCGTACTCGTATATCGCTATTCCATGATAAGTACACGAGAGTTAAAAGTAGTGATTACTAGAATACACAATCGATACTTGTTTGGCTGAGTAGGTACCTACTCCAAGAGTGGTAAAATTTATTTAATTGTTAGTATTTATTCTGACCCACAATCACAGTAAGGCGAGCTGACTAAGACAACAAGTGTGACCTAGTCTAATTCGAGTTATGGAGGAAATATATTTTTTTGGCATGCAAGTGTATTTATGAAACCAGGGCTTGACAGGAATAAATGATTGTATTAATGAGTACTGATAACCTTTTGGTAGAGAATATATTTTCCATTCAGAGGACCAGTGTTTATATTAACTTTTTAGAATAGGGAAATAGTCTCTAACTGGATGGCTTCCTTCGTAATGGAATCTGGCATTTCGTTTCCAGTGATGAGTATGAATGATTTATGAAACACGTCTTTAATTCCACCTTAGAATTATTATTATTGTTGACCATTGGGATAACTTTATTTTACAAAAACAGTATTTTAACAACAAATCGACAACACTTTTAACTGCAAACCAAACAATATCGACCAAAATGATCGGCCCCATCTCTAGCATGTCGGTGACTTGCGGCGACCTGTCAAAATTTACGTGTAAATACTCATTTAACTCAAAACCCACGATATATCTTCAATTTTCCGATTGTATGAGATCCAGGCTCTTTGAGTTTAAGTACCTGCATTTATTTGTGTACGTACTTGTTCAACAACATGACATTAAAACAATATGTGGACTAGGGCGGCGCGGAGGTGGAACTTGTGCAGAGAGACCGAATTTATGTACTAATTTATATGTAAAAATGTATATAATCGCTGAGATATGGCATTGTTACCGATCCTTGTAATAATTTTCTAAAACCTCGTAAATTGTACATCACTCATTTTATAAAAGTACTGTTTGTATAACAATAAAAAAAATATGGGCAGATTTCCCTTACTTCTTGCACACGAAACACGCCCACGTCGCATTTCTTGTTCTTCTTTATCCTGTGATCATAATCTATTGTTCCATAGAGCTTTTAGACGAACTGAGTACATTAATATTCCGTAGATGCACACATTAGTTTCTAATTGATAATTTTATGAATTATGCTAACAATTAACAAAATTGAATTAAACTCACTGTCATTTAATGTTTATCCAAAAACTCATAAATAGTTTTAGTTCTCAAGGTGATACTCAATTTTAACGGTGTTTTGGTAAAGTTGTTGTACGCTTCAAATATTTATTTTTTACTTTAGCAAATATTTTTATTAAAGAAAAGTGTTTTTTTATTGACGAGTTTTGTTGATTCGATGGAAATATGAAATATGAAAAGGTATTTTAGTTTTTCCTGAAAGATGTTTTTTTCTGTGGAAACTCGTTATGGAAATTGGATAACATCACAGTATGTCGGCAGGTAGTCGATCTACGTGTTTGTATCTTATCCCTTTTTCTTATCATGATATATTTGTATCCTTTATGTTTTGTTTACGCCTCAATTATGTGTTCTGTTGATCTTATTTTATTTTTCTTAACTTTTAACATTTCTGTTTCTATTTCTATGTATGTATTTGTTTTTTTTTTCAATGTATCCGGCATTCACCCTTCACTTGGTCATCGGTTCAATGAATGAATAAAGGGAATGCAAATTTATATATAATTTTATTTATTTGGGCAAATTCTCAAAACAATATGGAAAATTGAAGTGGAGTTTAGTCTTAGAAGAGATAAATGTTGAATAGAGTTGAGGCAATTTTAGATAAGGCTCGATAGAAAGGAGGATATTTGTTTATAAAGTGACAACCAAACAATCGTGATCTAAAGTTTCCATTTCTAGACTACAGAAAGCACTCTCCGAGAAGTCAAACACGTGCATTTTAGAATGATGAGAGAGAGCGGAGGCCCAGTAGAATAAGAGGGAAGATTTAATTTTTGGAAAAATGAGGGAATTGATGAAACCATGCTCTTGATGGAATAGCTCTCTGTATCGAGTCATAATAGGCTCTTGTGGCGATTGACTATTGTGCCAATTCTCTCCTCAAACATTGAATGTTTTTTATTTATTAGAAACTCTTTGAAAAATCATTTTATTCACGTCCCTGTAGGTTGTCTTTTCATCTCGACTTGGCTTGAGTACAGTGGGGTGGTTAAACGAGCAAGTTCAAAGAGGTCATAAGCAATTTGAAAGTATTTAAACGATCGGTTATACATATATGAACTAAAACAAATAAAAATGGGGCATTTTCACAAACTATGGTAAAAACTGAAGATTCCTGAAAACCTGTCTAAAACGTCATTATTAATATATATTTTTATTTTTCTTGATATTAAAAAAAAAACTTTTATTTTACAAAAGAAAATAAAATGCAAAAAGTCCCAATAAACTACTTTTCTGTATTTTGTCTAAGGACATGGAAAATGCGATTGGCTAGTAAAGCCGTATTCGAAAATCATCCGGCTCACGCTAACGTGAAATATTTACTGCGTCATGTTAGAGTATATGGGAATCGACCTTAAAGCCTTGGTTCAGAATTCATCCCGCTCATGCTGGCGGGAAAGCGGCATTTCGGCGGACCAATGTATCGTGCATCCCGTTGACGTGCCACGCTGATATCGGAAATCGGAACTTCATCCATTGAATCCCATTATATCTTCGTGAGCGGGGTTCCGCCGAAATACCGCTTTCCCGCCAGCATGAGCGGGATGAATTTCGAACCAAACACGTAACGTGACAGACACGTAGCGTGACCGACACGACAAAATTATTTGCTTATTTTTTTGTATGCACATATTCACAAGTACCGTGTATAAGATTGACATGTCCGCGAGGATTTTGCCTGTGCCTTCGCATGTCTGTGCAAATCTGTAGAAGTCTATTGGTAGTATAGACCATCTCACCCAATCTTAAATATTTGATAAATTTTTCTTCGTCGTCTCTTGTTTTTTATATAAAATATAAAAAATCTCCCTCATTTTGCCGTTAATTTTTCATGATGTATGAGTATAGCAAATCGTTTATTTTTCTATCGTTCTTCTTGGCATCGTCTTTCCTCTTCAAGCAAAATTGCCACTATATTACTATGTAATATGCGGGTGGAGGCTAACGCTCAGTTCATCAGATTAGTATGTCTGAGGATGAAGTGCCGTTGTGATGTGAAAATTCGTGTCCGTGCCGTGTCTAAGACGACGTGTCGGCCACGCACGGTGCTGGGTGAATTGTCACCGACGTTGGCCGGCGTGACGTCAACGCCATATTTACGAACAGAAACGAACATGTCGTTTTGGCGGCAAATCAAAAATGGCACAAATTAAAATGTTACAGAAAATTTATTCATCAACGTAAAAATATAAATAAAATGTCGTCAAGCTTGTAATATTTTCATGATTTCTTTTAGAAAAAAAAAACAGTAAAAATACTCCACGGGGTATGTTTTGAGGAGTAGCTCCCTACCAATATTGATATGTTTACAGTTTTAATAGGTTGCTTATGACGCACATAACTTTTTATATATAAACTACCAGGAGCACATAAATACGGTAGATATATACTAACCTATACAGAAATATGTACATATTCGAATAATAGCGTATGTCCTCCCCGGGGCTGTGGTCGCAGCCCGGGAGAATCCCACTCGGCCATTTTGTAAGACATATTTACATAACGTACGTTTGAAAAATATAAATTATTTTCAAAATGAGGGGTGGCGCAAAATAAATGATTTCACTGATTCAAATGAAGCCAACTCTTCACAATCAAAACCATCTAAACGTTTCTATCAGAATTTTTTTAGTTCAATGTTGAATTAAAAAATGTATAACTCTTTTTTAGGTCCGCTATCCGACTTTGTTAAACAAATAACGATAGACCTTTTCTTACTATGTGACATTTATAATGATATTTTAAAGCTCCATAGTTCATGACGGAAATGACGTTGTAAGCTAAAAATTATCCCTCTTACCCAGAAACCCCACAGAGAAAAATACGTGAAGTTTTTATGACACCGGATTTCAACAAATACAAGTAATCACCGCTTCAAAACTAACAATCAAATCGAATTTTGCTCTGAAGTGATTTAAATTAGTTAGAACTATTTAATTATCTTTATTAATTTTGTATTAACGACCAATTAATAGTTTTAAACTTGTGCCAGGTAAGTTAATTATGAGGTGTGACAGCGGACTTGCTTTCTGAAGGCATTGTCAACAGACAGAAAACCCAAATTTAACTGAATTTTTAGATCGGTGATAGAAGTGAGCTATTTTGAACAGTTTTTTTTTAACTTTTATTTCACTCGTCAACCAAGTTGAACTATAGACATAGGAAGAGATAAATTTATTTCTCAATTATATTATTAAAAAGCAACAATAAAATATTGTTAAAATTCTCTATTACTATTAAAAATACAAGTTTTCTGCTTTACATGAAGTGGGGGTTGTTATTTCCTAGGGAGAATCTCGCATTTCATAAAAAAAACATATTGCCCTTGGGGTAGGGAAAGCGTAGAGCCGTGGGTAGTAAGGGTAGCAGAAGGAAGAGTGGAGGGATGAATAGAAACTAGTGGGAGGAGAATACGTACAACAGACTGCAGTTACTTCTGTAAAGGTCACGCTTGAAAACGAGCGGGTATATGACGCACGTGCGTAGGTAACCTGTATTATGAATATAATATTTGTATAAGAGGTAGGCACTAGCTTAGATACCCCGTTTATTTTGTATTTATGGTTTAAGAAATGTTATTTTATATCCAATACCTATGCAATTGTTATCGTAATTGAGTTTCTTAGTTTTACATGTTTTGCCGAAGTTTTCATAAAATAAGGTAGTTTAGTTCTTACGTCATGTCAGTCGGTCGGTGGGTAATATATTATGTTATTGGGATATTACATTATGTACACACTGGCCGTTTTAAAATAAATAGGTGTACAAGCAATTAGGCCAGAAAGCCATCCATTAGGGGTCTAGGATTTCGGAGAAATGATTTTAAAAATTTAGAAGGCCATTTTATTGTATGGTGTAGACATTGAAAACTAGAGGTAAATACATTTTTCTAATCATTGAACAAGATAATATTAACACATATCAATGATTAATTATTACATAGAAGTTTATAAACTTCAATAAGTTATTAAATATAAATTGATTATTCTTTCTAGACTTGTAGAAAAGTCAATAGATGTCTCATATAAATAAAAATCGGATAGGTATATCCGAGATTCTTTCCAGATTGCAATTGTGTGCGGGAAGAACTTTGTAATCATCATAAATATAGCAGCCAATAATATGGGATTTAAAATGGGGGATAATATTGACAAGTCTCGAATTTGAGGTATGAATTCGATGAAGATGGCGTAGATTGAACTGGCCTCATTAACTTAGTCGGTGAAGCGGTTATCCCGGTAAGACAGAGGTCCTGGGTTCGAATCCCAGATGCGACTGATACCATTTTATTTTCCGTGTTCTATTTAGGACATGTTAATATTATCTTCTTTAATGATTAAATATTACAATGAGGTTTATAAACTTCAATAAGTTATTAAAAATAAATTAAATAATTTTTTATCGATTAATGCCACTTGACACCAAAAACGTTCGGAAACATAAATTCTACAGATCGATTAGTACTTACTTTAATGTACTTACGTAATACATTTAGTATTTTGTGCAAAAACACACTGTTCATATTTTTCACACAAAAAACGGACTAAAGCATTCGAATGCTTCGATTGTATTTATTGCATAATCCCAATTATACACATTAAATATACCATTTAGTTTATGCGCTGTTAAAAGATAAAAGCAATAAAAGACATATGGGTGCTGTATAGGGTAAATTAATTAAAATATTGCCTTAAAAGCCTTGATGCCACCCCCCATAAAATAAAATGAACTCTGGTTAGCGAATGATAAATGAAATGCATTTTTTTTTCAAAATCCGAATATCAAATAATACTGATACAATTCACTGAGCATCTACGTAATGTGTAATTCCATGACTATTCGGCAATCAAAAGTATGAAAAATCTAGCCTAAAACTTGAACTGACTTAAACTAGTTTTTTTTTTCATAATTTTTCATGACTTTATATCACTTTTCAAAAGTGTGCGATTTAACACTGTGCCGAATTGTTCGGTTAGTTAATAAGTTATGCTACAAATGAGTAGGCATTATATGGATATTTTTTTATGTGTAACCCCTTTTATCAACTTTTTTATTTTTGATCGGACCGATTTCACAATGCAATGGACATCTTCAGACTGGTACAATTTACATATTCGTAAAAAGTATTCACTTTGTGGCTTGCCATAATTATAACGAAAAAGGCAAACATTTGTTTTGAACTACTTCAATTTAATATAATAATCCACAGGTTTCGGAAGTAATATATTAAGACTAAAGTAATATATTAAAAATGTATGTGTTGGAGTGGGAGCCGACCAAAGAGGAAGGGGTAATTAGGGGGTTTTCTGAAGGAACACATCGATTGACTGGAAAAATATCTATAAGAGGACTATACGATAAATATACTTGGTTATTTAGTATACTAAAATTTCGAGTACTTCTAAATTACGTAATTTTTTTGCCTTTTCATTGCGGTTAAGGATTTGATCCCCTGTATCATTATTAAAAATACGATCGGTTGAAATGAGATGATTGGCAAACTCTGAAAAGTTATTGTTATTTAAACATCGTAAGTATTCCGTGATTATAATATTTATATTACTGGATGTCTTTTCTATGTAAAACGAAGGACAGTCATCGCAACATAGTTTGAAAATGTCCGAATGACTTAATTTATTATCCCCATCTTTAGTGTTTTTAGGATTTATATCTAAACCTGCAGACCGAGCGTGAGCGGCGATGCTCATAATTGTTAACTAATATTTAAAAAAAAAAAAATCGTTTATGACGAAGAAATGAGTAAAATAATATCTTAATTACATCTACCTACAATTTTTATATACTTTATATTAACACCTATCTATATTATTATTTTTTTCCTGTATAAAACAGAAATTCCCCTATGTACGCTGTACATATATGTATAAATATATTTTTTAAAGACATTCAAACATTTCCGGGTTACGAATAACCTGACAATATTTGCAAATCTCCTACTACCATTTCAGTAAGCGCAAGATGTTGCTTGTGTTGTGATGGAGGACTTAGCCAATCGAGGAATTGTACTCACAACGCCCTTTTGGGACCCAGACGCGATGCCAACTCAGCCGATTACGAGTTGAATATGATGGGTACACATTGGGGTAATATCTTTAGTGGATTTCTCCTAAGATGTCAGCGACCGAATTTTCATTAACATTTCACCCGTGTATTTTTTGTGTATTACCTATTTACATCCATGTGTAAAATACAAAAAGTCATATTAAAATGGAAGTCCTGCATGAATAATATCTATCACAATATGAAATAATAATAAATAAGAATAAAGCGATATATTCTTAGGGAGGAGAATATCATAATGGCATTAAACAACTATTATATATGCATGGCAGCAATATTAAATTAAATACATAATGCTGTTAATGGAATGCGTGTTGTATACAAACATCACATATTAAAAATACTAAATATAACACCAAGACATAAGGAAAATATATTGCTACTGCAATTTAAATAATAATAATCATCTGCGTTTAATATTCTTGAAGAGGATGGGTATATAAGTTTTGTTCTCTTTGATATCAAAAATAAGACAACGGGAATCGATTCCGTGATCCCCAATATCAAAGAACAAAGCTTTCGAATCTATGTCATAAATATTAATTTCTTTGTTAAAATGTAAATATACGTAATGATCTTCAGGAACCGTTTTAAATAACGCCGTGCGCTTTCTTACTCCAAAATACGAGTGTCATACTATTTTATATTTTGTTGCCTCATTTACGTTTTGAAAGGGTTTATGGTAAAAATCTTTTGCTAGATACAATAAGAAGAAAAAACATGCGAAAGCTCAATTTTGTGTACGGTTTGACTAACTTCGTAGAAGTTATGTCGCATACTATTGACATTGAGTTATTGATACGCATGAAGAGAGGCGTCTTATTGGCTACGATGTCGCTCCTAGGGTAATAGTATATCACTTTGCCAATCCATTAGTTCATTGCTACGAGATTTTCAACCATTACGAGTGTAAGAAACAATCTTATTTATCAAACTCTTCATAAAACCGCATACATAAATTTCGTACTAATTGGAAAAATATTTTTAATATTTAATAAGTAATTTATAATTCAAAATCTTATTAATTAAATTGTTATTTTGGTTCTTAAAAATAATGAAAAAACAATTCAGATTGCTACTTTTATTGTTTTAGTAAAGGAAACAAATATACTATACTAGGATAAAAAAAATATTTTCAGGTCTGAAAAAATAGTGGCCCGCCATTAAATCTATACGTGCAAAGTCCACGTGGTACAACAATTAACAGATACAATATGTTAATTTAAAAAAAAAATCTATGTTACATATTAAAAAAGCTTTATTTTTTATACATATTAATATCATAACACACACTTTATATACGACGAACAACCTCTTAAAATGTCAGTCAATACAGCCGTGATTTTGGCAATGCCACAATTTCGCGTCATGACTTCTTTTCATGTTCACATATGAAACCCAGCATATAAAATACTTTGAAAATCGAATTACGAACTCTTTGTTCGTCATCCTTTTCATGGCAGTAAATTTTTCTCGATAACGTTTTTCAGCGCATTCCAACGGACATAGCAATCAAGTTTAAAATTCGATTACAAAAAAAACACTTATTTCATTCGGCTGTACTTTCTTATCCAAAAAAATTTAATTCCATTCTACAATTCAATCATTTATCCAGTCCTAGTATAAACGAATACACAAGCACAAAGAATTTTCTAGATGAAAACACTCTGAACTCATTCCATCTACCAAAAATACACAGAAACATAACTGTATCAAGCCGGAGTCCAGAAGTCCAGTTAACCTTTGCTGCGTACTGTGTGACTGTTTCAGAGAAATTAATAACTTTGACTATGATGTCGAGGAAATGTAAAAGGTATACGTTTATACTATTTGAAAAGCACATAGGAGTGTTTTTGTTAAAATTTATATCTTGTTTTGTTTTCAATTAAAACTTTTGTAATTTCTTTTATTAATGTCAGCGTGTACTCCTAAACTTTTTCAAATTAATTAAGTAGAAATAAATTAAAAATGGAAACCTTATACAAAAAAGTAATTTATATATGTTAAGCCATACACATAACGATAAAAAAACATTAATTCAACGGAAAACAATAAGCGTCTTATTCACAAAATAAACGATACCATCTAAACGCCCAAGTACATGCAAATAAGCCGGGTTCGTCAAGGGCGGAATAACTGCAGACCAAGGATTAATAAACATTATTCAAAAAGTTTTAGAAAATTCTCAAGAGTTCTACTTTTCCGTTACATTGCGGTATAACTAGTGTAATAACAGTTAGTAGACCAAAAATATATGGCAAATACCGTATTGAAAATACCTAAATATGTCATAAGGGCTAGATCCCCGTAACCGGAATTTAAACCACCGTTACACGTATACTGCCGTGGTAAGTAAAAACACAGTATCTTCCTTCGGACTGAAGATACTGTGATTTTACTTACCACGGCAGTATAGTGAACAAAGCGACATTTATATGATGAATAATTATATTCTGTAAGGTTCTTGAAGATTGGAAAGGTCGTATTCATATTGGAGGCAAAAATATGTCGGTAGTCGGAATGCCAATGAAACTGCCAACACCGACTCGTCTGAATAATAATTGAAATACTACCCCGATGCCAAAGCAAAATAAAAAAAAATCTAAATCTAGGGCAACTGATCAATAAACCAAAAACAAAACTAATGGTGATCGATAGGGCTGAGAGCTTTGCGAGAAAGAATGCCCTCACGGTATAAAAATGGTCAGCAACTTTATATTCTTTGGTCCGTCTATAAGAGATGAAGGTGGCTACGAAACAGAGGTGAAAAGAAGAATTTGTATTGTAAATGCTGATATGAACAAAATGTTAAATATATCGAGTGAGAAGGGTATAACGAAGAGATTAAGAGCTCGGTATTTTTTATGTTGTGTGGTTAAGGAAGGATGGTTAACAGTCCATTACGATAGTTGAAGTTTCTGATTTTATGACTAGGTCAAATATGATTGCAATGTCCAAACTTTGAAATGCAGACTATTTTGCGTAGCGATATAAAGAACTCATAGGAATGCAACTCCCCTTCAAATGTTCTAGTTTTGTGTACACTTTGGAGTTAACTATTTTATTAGGAGTCTAAGAACTTTTTGATATTTTTGGCATATTATACCCAAAACATTATTCAACATAATAACTACGCAGTAATATGCCCGCTGATGGATTGCGAATGTAATTCATTTGACAGGTTTCAGTTAGTTCATCAGAACTGTTAGAAAGAGGGTTGAACTTTCATAAAAGTTATGCGCTACAACTCGCCTAAAATTCGATCGGTCCTTTTTACGTTAATCCTGAGACTTGGAAATAATTACACTAAGCTTATATTGTCACACGTCAGCCACACGATATTACAAAGCTTACATTTCGTGTTAAGCTTAGCATGCATTTAGTCTTGCATGATAATTTTAATTAATCTGCTACAGATACTCTCTACGTCTCCCACTTCACCCACTTCCTCGCGGAAGTACGTTTGAAATCCTCCGCAGCAAAATTTCTGCTCTTTGAAATTTCAGAGGGAAAGCTACTTGCCAGTCAACAGGTAACATTTTAAATCGGTTAAACTAAAGTCTTTTTGTAAGGAAATCAAAGTAGTTATTCAAAATCTGGGAATCTCAAACACTCGTTACAATGCAAAGTCGTATATTAATTTAAATGGTGTTTATGGTTGCGAATGATTGATTTATATCTCTGTTTATATTTCTCGAACATTGATGAGCGATACGTAAGCGAGTACGAATGAAGCAAAATAAAGTAAACAAATGGCAACACTGTATGTAAATACATTCTTGAGAATTGATGCAGCAATGTGGATTGAAATGTATGAAATGGAAATAATTACTTCGTATTTCTTAATTGATAAACTAAAGTTCTTAAAAACTTAAGACAAGATTTTTGTGCATAGCGCAAAGGGTAACAATTATTATTTTTATAAACAATAATTATTAATCTAAAACACTCATCCAAATTGAAGAAACCTTCCGAGCAAAGATAAATGTCGCCGGCAGGACTCGAACCCGCACCCTTCTAATGTCCGGTTAGATGCTCTACCGTTGAGCTACGTCGGCTTATCGCAAACCCGCCAAGTTAATCAATATATACTAGTGTTCCATTCAATAATTACTGTTTTTATTATATTTTCACCTGTAAACAACCAACTTTATTAGTATGAGAGAGGCTTGTAACGGCTAAATCCCTCAAAATAGATGGCGTCGAGACAAATTATGTCTACATTTTATTGGTGAAAATTGCTTTGACTTGTCAAATATTTATTAATTGATAAACTAAAGTTCTTAAAAACTTAAGACAAGATTTTTTTGTGCATAGCGCAAAGGGTAACAATTATTATTTTTATAAACAATAATTATTAATCTAAAACACTCATCCAAAATGAAAAAAAAAAACCCCTTCCGAGCAAAGATAGTAGAGCATCTGACCGGATATTAGAAGGGTGCGGGTTCGAGTCCTGCCGGCGACATTTATCTTTGCTCGGAAGGTTTTTTTTCAATTTGGATGAGTGTTTTAGATTAATAATTATTGTTTATAAAAATAATAATTGTTACACTTCGTATTTCGTTGGGCGCATGTGTTATTTACCATCCCGTTGTTTTTATTATTACTTGTACTAGATCTACTACTGAAGATCTCTACAGGCGTCTTTTATCTTGCTTGCCATGGTGAATGTGAGCGTAACACGCTATCTAGTCCAGATAACGACACTACTTTTATCGCCAGAATAATTAGTGTGTTCTTTCTAATAAATGGTATTGATTATTGGAACTTTTAAACTTCGTCGTAATATTTTAATCATTGAAGGAAATATTAATTGGATAGAGCGCTGGTCCCGAATAAACTGAAAGGTCCCTAGTTCTTTTGTAATTTTATGTGTCGTTTCTGTTTAATATTTTATTGAGATTTGTTAATATTATCTTCAATGACTAAAATATTATAAGCTTCAATAAGATAATCCAATATAAATTTTATTTTATTAATAAACTCATAGTAAAAGTCAATAAATTTCCCATATAAATAAAAATCGGATAGGTACATCTGAGATACTACCTAGATTGAAAATAAATTCGGGTAGAATCTTGCAGCCTTACAGAAAGATACCAGCCAAAAATATATGGGAATTAAATTTAGATGATTTTAACAGTTAATTGAAGTATGATTTCGATAAAAAATTATGGAAAGTAATAAGGTGGCATTTGCCCAATTGGATAGAGCGCTGATCCCGGATAGACCGAGAGGTCCCGAGTCCCAGATTCGATTGGTACCTTTTTAGTGTCTTTTCTGTTTCATGTTTCATTTGAGATTTGTTAATATTGTCTTCAATGATTAAAATATTTTTTTATGTTATTAAAATGATTGAATTATGAAAAAGTTTAATCGCGTATTGTAAAATAACCCAAATCAAATAGTTGCAGAAGGATCCCGGAAAGGAGATGAGTTTGACTTGTGGTATCTGACTTATTTCTCTGTCAACAGTGCGGCTCAAGCGGAGAGGCATTTTTGATCCATGGCTTTTAGGCGTCCTTTTACATGATTCTAGAGAAAATAATTTACCCCAAAAATATCTACGGTTAGTAAAACTCACACATGTTTTAATTTCTGGAAATCTTCGGGAATCTAATACCAGATAAGAGTAATACTAAAGTTCTTTGTACTACGTTCCTGCTGTAAAGCGCTCCAAGAACGTTCAATATTAATTGTCAATGATTACGTGAATTTAATTCATTTATGCGATTGACAATTGCTAATTGATTGCGACTTCTCACTGACGGGGAAATAATTGAAAAACGCCGCTGACGCAGCGGAATGATCGTTTCACAATGCGATTGACAATGGTTCGTTCAGTTGCTCGTCAGGCAGTAAATTTTCTCGAGACCTTTTGAATTCAATTCCACAGCAGAACGATTTAAAAAAAATTATAATTGCATTATATCGCGATTGACCAGAGTTATGGAAATTGAGATAAAAAGATTATCACTATATTAACAGGTACTGTTTCTGCAGAATTCCACAAAGCAACTTGGCGAAAATTTTGACGGATCGATTGATGATCGTCAATCGCACTCGATTGAGATTATTGATTAATATTAATAATACCTTTATTGTAATTAAATTTAACTATAACTAAAAGACGTGTATAATATAATAATGTAAGTGTACAGTGGTTTATAAAGTAAAATAGAAAATAATATAATAACAGTTATAGTTGAAGTTTCACATAACCCGCCTCACTAGGCTAGCCTGTGTGTTGAGGCAGTAATTTCGCAAATTATTTTATATTTTTGAAATACCTATGAATATATTCTTATATTAAGATATGCTCCGTAAATCGTTGAATCAATAATTTCGAATTTGTGTGAGTGCACCGGTAAATGCCCTATCATTACTTTTAATCGAATTTTTTACATTGTGTTTGAATATTTTTTGTGAATCAGATTTTTTTATGCTAACCGGAAGAATGTTGTAAATTCTTGTCGCAAAGTACCTAAAATTCCGTTGCCCAAAAGTAGTATGAATTAGAGGAATTTGGAGTAAATCTTTGTTGGCATTTCTAGTGAATAGTTGATTGCGTGAACATATTAATAATTGATATTGATGGTCTCCAGGGCGCATAGTAGCTGCGTTTTAAAATACAGAAATAACGAATTGATGTATAAAGTTCTTAGCATCTACCGCTTGAATTTATTCCACTTACATTTTCCGGTCACGCGCCGAGACAATAAGCTTATTCTAATCAACACAGCTTTACAGCTAAAAATAGGTATTCAATTGAAAACAGATTTTGGAGGTTGTTTGTAAGGAAATTTAACTTTGAATCTGTTTAACATGACAAGCAATAATAAATAAGATTAGTTTATTTGTCTTGTCCTACGTCGGCATTTCAAAAGTTTTCCGAGTGTCTTTGATATTGTTCGGGGATTTATTTTCCATTTACCATTTTATTTCGAATCGTATTTTCTAGTTTATGGCGATTTTTTGTATCCCATTTAAATTGAAATTTAGAGGCATAAATTTACAGTTTTCGCGTTGGTATTTTCAAACAATAGAAGCATAAAGTCCAATTAATACTAAGGTAATCTTAATCAAAATTACTATCTAAATTGGCAAGGAATGTAAAACAAGAAGAAAAAAAGTAGTGCCATGTCTTAAGCGGGTAAATTTTGATCAGGGTTATGATTAAATTTGTATTTTAAAAATAACATTTATATGAATAAAATGCGTAAACCAATCATTTAACAATAAAAAAAACACATAAATTTTGTAGTAGACCACTTTTATTTTACTAACACTCTACCGGTTTCGGAAGCACCCTTCCTTCGTCAGGAGATAACTATTTATAATATTCTCCTGACGAAGGAAGGGTGCTTCCGAAACCGGTAGTGTAAATAAAATAAAAGTGGTCTACAACAAATTGATGTGTTTTTTATTGTAAATTATGGCGAGCCACAAAGTTAATGCTTTTTACAAATATGTAATCATTTAACTTTTTTTTGCATTAACAACGATTGACCCCCAGCGTTTCAGCAATTGTTCGACTCAACGCCCGGAGAAAGCCGGTGATTTGTGGGTGAGGAAGCCGTTAAGCTAATTATTGATGAATAAAAAAGGAGACCTATGAAAATCAGATCAACATCGTGAGATAATTTTAATGAGGAAAGTAGTATAACTTCACATTGAGCTCTAGAATAGCCGCCTTTGTACTGGTACCTTGTACGTTTATCATCCTATTACTATCCGATAACATTATCAATGGTCAAATTTATTGTAGCAACCATCTTATTTTAATTCTTATCTCGTTTGTTAAACTCAAACAACGGCATATATCAGTACTTAGCTACTGTTCGTCTGATTTTATTTGAAACTCAATTTATTTAACTGAGCAATTCTTTATATATTTTGAAAAACTTAGATACCCTCAGTATCGCCCTGGTAAAAGACAGTCATTTAGAAGCGAAACGTTGTTTGAAATGGCTTTAGTCGTGTTTGGTAACCAGATCTAAATAGCCAGGTAGTTTCACACTTTTCTCTTTCCCACCTCCGTTCAATCCCCACCTTTAGGCTGACAACACACCCCAATTTAGGATGCCATAATCTCACTTGCTCGGGTTATCGACTGTTATGCAAATTTCACATGAAAAAAAGAAACAAAAATGACATTGACGTTATCAAAAACACTACAACATTTTGAAGGCTCGGGAAACTAAAAGGATGCATGAATAACAACAAGAAAAAAACCCAAGAGTGTGTGCTTCAACCTATTTAACAAAAAAATGACAAAGCTGTTTTTGTAAAGTTTGAAAATGTTTATTTACCCATGCCTAATTAAGTTTTATATTTGAGCAATCAATATGTTTTCATTCCGTATTCTTGCTGATTCGAAGTTGTTTTGTTCTTATTCATGAGCATTTTTCCCCGGGGACGTTTTGGGTTTCGTACTCTATTTGAATATTGCTGTTCCGTTTTCTTTGTTCACTTAATGTTTTTCTATTGTATTTTTTTCAATTTCATACTGGGGGTACCCCATAGAATCATTTAACTACTTAGTTTGAAATTAACAACTAGAATCATCAAGAGATAAATTTATTTTAATTAATAAAGGGATTTGGTTTCGGAAAAATGATAGTCTCCCATCGGCCACAATTGTCAATGGAGTTATGGACACTTGATGCAAAATATTATTTGATTTAAAAGAGGAGATATTCACCAACAAAAATTCCTCGAGAATATAGTGTCAGTTCACAAGAGTTATTGAGATATAATCACCTGAACATAGACTGTAGACTTAAGGTGATACTCAGAACAGACATCGTCTAGTGAGACGGGTAAAGTACATGTAAATGTTTAATTTTTATTTATCATTATTTTTATTTATTTATTTTATTTTGCAAAAACAGTTATAAATACCAATACAATGCAAAAGCGATAAAAAATTACAGAAATATAGTTAGCACAATTATATAACACAGAGGTAAAATAAAAATAGCTATAAAGAGTTATAAGTAGGAACATAATGTTATAACATAATAAGTTCGTGCTTAAAATTATTGTACGTCATGTGAAAAATATCCACATTTCCTGCGAGGCAGTTAATTAACCTAGTAAGTCTTCCCAGAGGCATCACCATTGGTAAGTTAGTTCTGCACCTGGGAAGAAACAGAAGCCTGTGTTGGCGGCCTCGCGTGAAATTATCAGGGACATAAAATTCTATTTCAGCCAGGATGTCAGGTATTGCTAATACACCGTTCAATAGTTTATTAGCCATAAGTAGTAATGCTATATCTCTCCTAGAACTTAGGCTGCAAATACCCAGCATTCCCGAGATAAAAGCAGTTGGAAACAGCCATGGGTAAAAACCGAACTCTCTCATGTAGAGGAATCGTAAGAATTTCTTTTGGATTTTCTCGACCATTAGTACATAAACGGTGTCCTCTAACCCACATACCTGAGAACCACTCTCGAGAATGCTACGCACTAAACTGAAGTAAAGCAGCCTTATAACTGCAAGGTTTGTTAACTCCTTTGAACTGTGTATGACAAAACCCAACATTTTTGTGGCTGATTTGCAGATCCTTTCGATGTGAGCATGAAATGTTAAACGAGCGTCAAACACAGTTCCCAAGTCCTTACAAGTCGTCATGTGCTTCAGAGACGTATCTTTCATTTTGTAATTAAAGTATACAGTCTTGTGTGACCTTGTAAAGCACATAACTGAACACTTTTTTACGTTAAAATCGAGTTTATTAGCAATACTCCATTCAATAATTCCATTAATATCTTCTTGAAAACGCCCGGGTTGCCGGCAATGAAATGAATGAATGAATATCAACATATTCGATGTTGATAGTTAAACCAGCAAATGGCCAATGCCATATTATTCTAGTAGATATTCACCAGTATACACAACCACGATTAACAGGAACGGCTGCGGTGCTTGTTTAATACAAAACTGAATTTTGGATTGGAGGTCAAAATACCAATCCAAAAGGAATGATCTATTTTTTTAATTTAAGTTTTAGTAAATATCTAGTACTTCTCACTTCTCATCCGTACTAGATATTTACTAAACCTTTAATTTAAAGAAAAATATCATTCAGTTTGGATGGGTATTTTGGCCTCCAATCCAAAATTCAGTTTTGTATGAAACAGGCACCGCAGCCGTTCCCCTTAGCGAATATGTATAAAAGGTACTAATACTAATCGTCTTCTTCTTCGTATTATGGAAGAGAGTTCGTGGAGGTCATACTGGTATGCTGAGATTATTCAGCCAGTCGACGGCATCGGGAGTCACTTGGTTCAGTGATTCCAGAGCTTATTTGGAGTAAAAACTTTTAAAACATTTAATATAGATGGCATTTTGGACTCCGGTGATAATTTTTTCGGTTTTTAATTTACGTATTTTTCAAATTAAAACAAAAAAATCTTTCACAAGCCGTCACAGGTTATTCAGTCGAGTAACCGCACAACCACCTTCCAAAAAAAAATCAACTGAGATTAAAATGCTATCCATTTTCTTACTTCATACAAAGGAATCACTAGTTAAAGTTTATTGGGTACGTTCTGATACGCTCTGTGTATTAGGGCATTATTATCGATACATATTATTTAGGTCATTCCGCGCTCACTGGACACCTCGCCTCTGACATCGGTCGTCTTTCGCAGCGATACGGGTCGATCCATCAATTTAATTGCAATTGCTAATTTAGGACGTAACATCAATTCAATTTTCACTTCTCTCGATCTCCACATTGGTCAAGAATTGATACTACGATCATATTATGAACTTTATTACGCGAATACCGTCTCCTTTATTACGTTCAAAAGTATTTCGCATCGAATATCAGTAACCCTGTTTTCACAATACTATGAATATGATAAACTATAATAAAAAAAATATTGAATTTGCAAAGATATATCTCGCCATATCCATCGGAGTATATTGGCAGAAGTATTTCCTTTGGCTCTTTCCGTCAAGTTGAGTTGGTGTTTTATTTTCCTTTCTCACCGTATCCGCCGTCCGTGAGAGGAGCGGCGGGGGTTATATTAGGGGAGGGGTGTGTTCCGGGAAACTGGCTCCGCGTGTTAACCGAACTGTGATCTTGTTTATCGCCAGAATTCGATGTGTCTTCTTTTTCAATTTGCTAGATATTTTTAAAGACTGATCTCACCCCGCCAACGAGAAAATGCTATTCGCAGGGACCTTCCCCCCATTTTTTCACAAAAATAAGAAACCATATTACATATTTGAAACAATTCTGCATTTATTGCTATTTTTCTTCTTGCTAATAATTGGTTGTTATGATCATTCGTTTGTTTTGATTTTATAAGGGCCAGTTTTATAAACGAACTACCAAATTTCTGTTAAGTAACGAACCGTTGTGTTAACGGAGCGTTATCCGTCAGTTTTTATCTTGAAAAATTGCCATTCGCGTGTCATCACTTTCACTGCTCGATAAGGAATCCATTTCACAAATGGAAATAATATATTATCTTTTTAATTAAAATATTCCACGGTTTCTAATAAGCGGGTCGAGTGTCGGGCAACAATTGACAGCTGTCAAACTACCGGTATGTTGACGAACGTTTATAAAACGCCGAAATCGGGCAAATATCAAATATTAGTTGAAAATGGTATCAAGCGTTACGAAGGGATGGTTATGAAACCGGTCATAAATCAAGTAGCTACTTCAATTTTCTTGCTGTATTATAAAAAAAGTTATATTGTAGCTTGTGTTTGAATTTTGGTAAAACTTCCTCTAATAGTACCCGATAATTGATTATCATTCTTCATTTCTTTTCCTATTTAACTCTTGAACTGTCAAAACTTTATAAAATTTGTTAAAAGTATATCTTTCATTTTATAGTAATTTAAAGAAGATTTAAATAAAATTTCATTAAATTACTATTAACTATTGCGGAATATTTTTAATCATATTGTGACGCAATCAAATTCCCAGCGGTTTGAGCAGTTAAGATTTTACCCCAAGTGAGCCTTTCATCCTTGATTAAGGCATTGGTTGCGGTGTGCACATATTTGTACGTTTCAGAAACCTTTTGTTGCGGCGGGGCGCACATTTTTGTGCATTTCTGTGACCTTCAACTTCAAATACAAAAAACACGTTTTAAACTTGTAATTTTTGCGGTGTAGCGGATAGGTGTCACTATAATACATACATCATTATGGACTTTTCACTGGTTCAAAACATTGCTAAAAGTCATCATTATTTTCAAGGAAGAATTGGAAATTAATTTTAAACATAGACGACAGACGGTATTTTTTTTAATCAAAAAATGAAATAAAATAGCTGATACTTATGACGCAAAGTGGGACTGAAGTGGGGAAGCCCTAATATCATTTTTTATTCGCAGCTGATGCGATTTCAGAGCTTGTTAAACTGTGTTGCTATTACATAATATTATATGAAGTGTATTTGACATATTTTTACTATTGTGATTTGTGGACGAATATTTTTTTAATGAAAATAAAACAATAACTTTGTTTATAACCACGAGAATTTTATTTAATTTTATTACGACCGACCGGTTTCGCTTAACATAAGCATCTTCAGGGTACAAAAATTAAACTGATGAAACTGATTAAACTCAGTTTAATTTTTGTACCCTGAAGATGCTTATGTTAAGCGAAACCGGTCGGTCGTAATAAAATTAAATAAAATTCTCGTGGTTATAAACAAAGTTATTGTTTTATTTTCATTAAATATGTCTAACCACAAAGTGACTGCTTTCTATCAAAAAAAAAAAAAAAAAAATAGAATATTTTTTTATAAATAATTTGATAAAAGTTTTTATTTTTTATTGATACGAGCTCGAAGTTGAAGTTTGCTGACATACATCCGGTTGGCGGACTGCGATCTAATCCCGCCCGCCGCAAGTGACTGGTTTTTAACAAACATCCCCGTAACTAATGTGTTAATGAAAGAAGAGGATGCGGGGACCTTGGAACCTTCTTAACAAGGATATCAGAAACACGTAGTATCGTGTTTCTGATATCCTTATAATCAAAAAATTATCAGGCCCTATATCATCTTTGAGGATGCCGTATGGTAAAGGAAGGGGAGGACGTACTGGTAGATACTGGTAGATCTGGGGGTCAGAGGTCTCCCTATACTGGCCTCTCCCGATTCAGCACGCCAGGCAGTTGGTGGGTAGACGCTTTAGCCGTTAAGAACTGGACAAATCTCACCCCCTATGGACTCAGCACCACTGCTAAGTCACCAAACGTAGCAAACCACTTGCACCACTCTGGGTGATCTATATAGTATAGGTATTCGTTATCCAATAAATGGTTCCCGGGCGGCGGTACCCATACCCGCCTCTCAAATGTATTTATCTTAATATGTGCGAAATCTTAGCATTATTGGAAATACTGCGCCAAATTTGAAATCGAAGAAACTGTGCCAAGTTTTATTTGTCCGCCAGAGAAACACAGAACGAGAACGAGAAGAAAGAGAAAGCGTTTGCATTAGAGAGTCCATTCATCAAATACTTGTAGCCAAAGAGATCTACTCGCGCTTTGAACCATTTATTTTAATTATGCCATATATTGGTGGCACGGTTCCAGATCTGAATCATACTGAATTTCTAATTCTGAAGAAAATCCACGGGTAGTTACTAGATTGTACCCCTCTCCAACCTTTTATTATGCAGATTTTTTTTTTCATTATAAAAACCCATTCATGTTTTGGTAACTAACTAATCACTAGTCATTTCTCTGCAGAGGTAGGAAGAGGCGATGGAAGGCTGTTCAGTTTTCTTCTTGATACACACTTCTTCTTTTATTCACAATAGTGGTGGGCGAAGCGGCTCGGTTTAGTGAGCCGGATCACTAAATAAGCTCTCTGTAAAGACAATCCACGTGAAAACTGGACGAAAGAAGTATCGTTTAAGAGCGTCTTAAGGACGTCTTTAGGAGGGCCAAGGGAGCGAGGGAGAGGGCATGGTGCGGGGGGACGCGAACTGTCGTTCAATCGAGCTGGATCACCGCACCGGTACACTACAAAGAGCTGATTTAGTGATCCGGCTCACTAAATCGAGCCGCTTCGCCCAGCACTAATTCACAATACTCTTTCATTATTTCAACTGGTGACATGAGATATGACTCGACTTAAGTATTTGATTCCGTGATGTTCCTTGACTGCTTCATTCATCCTCTAGCGCTTCATATATTCTATTGGCACCCATTCTCTTCCATCTATTATATATCCAAACAATCTAATTATCCACTTCTTATTCTTTTCCATGACGCTTATATATCACCCTTGCGTTCTTTTCAAAATTCCTTAAGCGAGAGACGGTTTTATATGATTTAACCACATATACACCTCTGGGACTGATTTTTGCTTCTACTCAATTCACGAAATACACACCTACATCCCAATTCTGATATATGGCAGTGAGGCATGAAACTGGCAGAGGAAGGATAAAAGCAGACTGAATGCTGTAGAAATGAGATCTCTGAGGCGAATGTGTTGTAAAACCATCTATGATCGTGTGAAAAATATTGAGATTTGCAAAGAATGCAAGGTTGATGTAAGTGTAATGAGTAAGATTAAGAAATGGATGCTTAAATGGTTTGGAGATTAGAGCGAACGAACGAAGAAAGTAGTATACGGAGAATATAGAAGAAGAAGCCGGGGACGTCCGAGGAAGACAAGTGGCATGATCAAACTAATGTAATACTTGAGTAGGGCCATTTCAAAAGTCGGAATAACAGAAGAGAATGTTTGAGATGTATGAATGTGAATGATGTAAGAAGTGTATGCCAAGATCGAGTTGTTTGGCGGTCCGTCCACACTGCCTACCTCTGCGGAGAAACGGCTTGATGGTTAGTCAGCTAGTCAGTTAGTTAGTTAGTCAGTCAGTCAGTCAGTCAGTCAGTCAGTCAGTCAGTCAGTCAGTCAGTCAGTCAGTCAGTCAGTCAGTCAGTCAGTCAGTCAGTCAGTCAGTCAGTCAGTCAGTCAGTCAGTCAGTCAGTCAGTCAGTCAGTCAGTCAGTCAGTCAGTCAGTCAGTCAGTCAGTCAGTCAGTCAGTCAGTCAGTCAGTCAGTCAGTCAGTCAGTCAGTCAGTCAGTCAGTCAGTCAGTCAGTCAGTCAGTCAGTCAGTCAGTCAGTCAGTCAGTCAGTCAGTCAGTCAGTCAGTCAGTCAGTCAGTCAGTCAGTCAGTCAGTCAGTCATCCCAATTAGAATAATTATTGCAATATGGGAATTAGGAAATTCAGGTTCCATTAGCACAGCAACATTCCGTATCTCATTATAATAACAGGTTTTTGAATTCACTAGGACTTTGTAAGGAAACTGGAGAGAAATGGATGCTCAGGTAGAATTTAATCGTATAATTTTTAATAGATTAGTTTATCGTGGGCAGGTAAATATAATTGTATACGAAGTCAATTGATAGCTAATTCAACCCACCTGTTTGTGTTGCTATTTGAACGTAAGGAGCGTGTAGTTGATAGAGTATATTTCCTAAATATATGTGCTAAATATGTCCCAAGAAAAGAAGGAAAACTTTTCAGTTTTTTTTTCTACTTGAGACATGCACAGCTTACTCCCTCGCCATGGAATGAACGCCTTTGTTGGTTATTCCATACCAACAAATACTTCTTTTTAAGCTGCTTATTACCTTTTAGCTGTATAACCCCCTCACCCACTATAAGCATGTTATCATGTTTCCCTATTCCGACTCGCTCTATTATTCTTCTACCTTCATAAAAATCTCTATTTTTTTATGAACGGCAAACATTCCCGGTTACGAATAACCTGAAAATGTTTAAAAATCTCCAATTTTTTCACAATTATACTAATAATAATAGTAATATAAACACTATTGTTTAAGCGGTGTTGATTAATACTTTTTTAAAGAATAAACAACTGTTTTATACTTCAATTTTAGAGATTCCTGCTTGCGTAGTGGTGTACAGGATTGATATAACTGCGACTTAATCATATTACGACGATAACATTCAAAGATTATGATAAACAGCCCAGTATTCTATGAAAGTTGTCCAAAGAAGCGAAGCTAGCAGTCCACAATAGAGTGCTGATACCAACCCTGATGTATGGCAGTAAGGCATGAAACTGGCAGAGGAAGGATGAAAGTAGACTGAATGCTGTAGAAATGAGATCTATGAGACGAATGTGTGGTAAAACCATCTAAGATCGTGTGAAAAATGTTGAGATTCGTAAAGAATGCAAGGCTGATGTGAGCGTAGTGAGCAAGATTAAGAAAGGGACGCTTAGATGGTTTCGGCATATAGAGCGACTGAACGAAGAGAGGAGTGTAAGGAGAATATATGACGCGAATGTGAATGGAAGAAGAAGCCGGGGACGCCCCAGGAAGACATGGCACGATCAAGTGAATCAAATACTCGAGTCGGGTCATGTTAGAAGCCGGAATAACAGAAGAGAATGTATGAGGCGTTGTATGAATGTGAATGAAGCAAGAAGTGTATGCCAAGATCGAGTTGTTTGGCGGTCCGTCCTCTCTGCCTACCCCTGCGTGATGGTTAGTTAGTTATTTACTGCGAGGAAAAAAGGGAAAAGGCAAGGGAAAAAAGGGACCGTTCAGTGGCTGAGTTGGCATTGCGTTTAAGACTCACCCAGGAGTCGTGAGTTCAATTCCTCGGCTGGCTCTCCTCCATTACGATGCAAGCAACATCCTCCACTTACTGTGATGGTAGTAGGAGATTTTCAAATATTGTCAGGTTATTCGTAACCAAAGTCTTTCTTTTAAAAAAGAAAAAAATAAAGAAAGAAAAAAGATGTTCCAAACTAGTTCAAACCAGTTTGAAACGAGCTCCCTACACTATCGGTGTGTACTAATACATTCAAATGTGCGCTCTTCAAAATGATTTGGCCATAGGTATTTCCGTAAACAGGCAGATATTTTGATGTAGGTACCTACGTGCTTCAAATTGGAAATCACGGGTCTACTTTCGTCAACTGTTGTAAATTAATATGAACGTATTGTGTGTAAGGATATATTATTATGTTTCCTTTACAAATTAGTACTTACCTAAAAAATCAACGATTGTTTAATGTCTGTATTCCACGCTTTGAAATACAGTTTGACAATGAACAAAGTTGACAAAGTGGAAAGAGTTAATAAGTGTACTAGGGTAGATTTAACGGGTTTCGAATACTAAAATAAAATGTTTTTTCAGAAGTGGGCTTCAAAAATCTACAACACGAGTTGATTTTCCGGAATGACTACGGTGAATTTATGCCAATATCACAAAATGTATCTCGAATGTGGTTGGGATTTGCCCGCCATGATCAAAGTTCGCCAATTCGTATTGACAGAGCGGGCCCTGGCCGGTGTGGTACGAAAACTAATTTCCCCTTTCCACCGGAAAATATTTTTTACGAGCTGCGAAATTACTATTGATGAAACTCAAAAAGAAATTCGGCAGATATTTACGAATATTCTACCTGACATAACCCAAATATATAGAAATTGTCCTTAATTTATTAGTTTTTGGAAAAGCTCGGGTGAATCAACCCTTGTCAAACCTGTGTTGTGACAGGTATATTTCTATCGTAACGTAGTGTGTTTTTGTATTTATTTTGTAAGACTTCGTAACATTTTTTATTATTACTATTAATTCCAAATACGTTTTTTTTTCCTTCTGTAAGGTTTTCAGAATAAGACAGCTGCGATATGTACAAATAGCTAAAGTGATGAAATAATAAAAAAAAAGGAATAAGCCAACGCAACTAGTTTCAGCGCGCAAAGTCATTTCTAATGAGCTTCGAAATATCATTTTATATATCTGTAAAAATAAGGTAACGCATCATATTGCTCATTCCATCATTTTCTTCAATAACATCTTAGAAAGATTGTTGAACTGACTTTGTACAATTATTAATTGTTTTTGTGTATAATTCGTAGAACTCCAGTAAATTTATTTTTTTATAAAATGTTAATTAATTTTAATAATATTATTATGAAGATCTGTAATTTTTTAAATATTGTGATTGCTGTTTCGGCGTACAAGGCCATTTTCAAACTATGGTTAGGCCACATGGCGACGACTTACTTATATGACTTTATTTACTCACGTATAGAAGGAAAGGGTTTTAGATAAAATTTACTTGAACAATTGAAAAATAATAAACGAACGAATTCCAATATAGCATTAATTAATAAAGCAAGGAAAATTATTTATTCCCCACAACTCAGTATGTTCACACAACCTAAACAATATGACACATTTAAATAATCAGTGTAGCATTAATTACAAATCAATTTAGAAAATATTGTCATTTAATACGGGGAAAACACATTATAAATGTAAGTACCTCACAGAATACGGATTTTTTTAATTATTCTCTAACTAAATCGGTTTAAACATCGTCCGAATAAAAATTGGGCAGTAATAAATAAAATCATAAAAGTTAGTCGTCGCAATGTGGCCTAACCACAGTTTGAAAATGACTTTGTACGCCAAACAGCTGTCACAATAATAATAAAAAAAACTACAATACTTGCAGAACTATTGAATTTGATTTACAATAAATTTAAAAAAAAACTATTGTTACGTAACGACAGAAAGATCTTAAAAAAGACTCTAGCCACTCGTCAAACAACAACGGTAAAACGACGCCAGCGCCACGCTTGGGGCGCCAGTGTTATGATTAAAACTGACGATAAATGTAGGGATGTGGGAGAAGGAGAGGAGGAAGGTTGTGAAAGAGCGGTTACGGGAGACAGTTCATTGGTTTAGACTTACCCCGAGGGTGGTGTCTTGACAGGGAACTCGGCTCTGGACATTCGACTAGCTCAGTTTCGGCAGGCCAAGAAGCTCCTCTGCAGGGTCGTAGGCCGACAGGCGGTCTTATAATTGGGGTCGGGGACTCTAATACTACGCCAAATGAATTTACTAAATGCTTTCAGACTCAGAGTTTATTCAGGGGAAGGTACAGACATGGTAAGTTATGCTACAATAGTCAAAGGCTAGCCTAACCTCAAATGGAAGTTACGGGTGATTACTCTCTCTCTGATATTTTCTAAACGGGCATGATAACGGGGACTCGAATAAGTTACAACACAAAAGGGGAAATACAAAGACAGCTTACAGTCATGGTTGTAGCGGCAAAAGGATCCTAGTAGAAGCAATTAGCAGCTGGCCAACATGGCTGCTCTCGCGTTCCTTTTGAGACGCAGTGGGCGGCATGCCAGAGATGTCATCCTGAAGCCGGGTGAGACGGAAGTGGCTGGCGCGTGGGCGTGCAAGCTGCCGTTTTTGGGCAAGCGTGGCGCTGACGTCGTTTTACCGTTGTTGTTTGACGAGTGGCTAGAGTCTTTTTTAGGATCTTTCTGTCGTTACGTAACACTATGTACAAGTAAAACATTAAAAAAATGCAACACAAAATTACCATGCTTAAAAAAATACGTTTTCATTTTTATAATTTTCCACGTGAAATGTATAAAAATAACAGTTGTCTATTTTCAGTTGCAATTCATTCATACTGGCTCACTGTGTACCTGAAAGGGAGATTCTTTTCTTCCCTGAATCAATATTTCACAAAGCTCCGATTGTTGAGAATAAATCATTCATAATAAATAATTTATCCAGTTTTTTCAAATCCTCGGCCCAAGGTGAGAATGGTGAGAGAAGGTGGGCTTTAAGAATGGCAAAAAAGGTTAATGTATAAAATATTCAGTTGTCTTCGTTCCCCCTGAATAAATATTTAGCTTCTAATAAATAATAAAGGAGTCTTGTTTACCTCCATCTAAAGAAATTCTTGTTAACGTTTTAAAGCACCTTTTTCTCATTATCTACGTATATAAAAAAAGGTTTGAAACTAATTAAATTACGCTTTTTTCTGACGGCATTTTGCCTAACAATGGAAGTGAGATTCGGTAGGGAAATTCCGCATGGACGAAACGTTCGTTAATTTCCCTATAAAAAACATCGCATCAAACCTGGTCTATTGTACCCTGGACACACGTTTAATTATTGTCTTATTCGTAATAAACTCAAAAAGGTAGATCACTCAAATGCGTTCTGCAGCAATTCATCCTCGGGATCCGAGGAAAATACAAAACTGATTTCATGGTATTTAGATTGTAGAGTGCAAGGAAAGAATGGCGGTACTGAAAATAGTTTATCTGTAATAGTGTTTCGTGAACACTCCACTGGGAGAACATATTATGTTGAGCAGGTACATGAAAATTCTATAATAAAACGGCTTTTGAAACTATTTTTTGTGCAATACCCTACCACCCTAAAAGTATTTTTGCCGTGGAGCATAACAGAATTATAATTTTCCAAAAGCTTTTTCGCTTCAGTTGGTAGAAAATTATTAAATAATAATTTTAGCTCGAAAACGCTGCCGCAAAAATCGGGAATCCGTTTTGTCGGCTTTTAAAAAACATTCACGTAAAGTGCATAAAATCTCGTTAAAACATTTATCTCGTAAACGCTGTGACGGGAGGGCGGAGAGTTTTGTTGAAGATTTTACCTATTTGTACTCTGAGGAGAGCCGTAAAACATACTGCTTCGGTTTTCGTAAAGTAGGACCGACAAGATATAAAATGGCCGTATAATCCATGTTTTCCCCAAGGCGGAGTCGCGTGTAATCCTCACTTGGGATTCTCAGCATCCCGCAGGGGAGGTATGCAGGGGGAGGTCTAATGGAGAGTATCAAGAATTTTTCATCTCGGGCTGAAGAAGTAAATCCCGGCAGGTGTCCTCGATGTTAGGAGCCTGAAGAATATTGAAGCAGGTGTTTCCAACGTCGCCGTCCTATTCTTTTTAACTTTGAGGACTTTCTTACAATGCCTTTTGTTTGACACAGAGAAAGGACTATCCACACGAAAATTTCCTTATAATATTTCCCCGTTGCATATTCTTAAAGGTACTTACCGTTTTATTTATTTTACAAATCTGATAATTTTTCAGAAAACGTGTATTATCTTTACTTATATAATATCATTTTTTTTCTAAGTAACAAAGAGAGATCTGCAGGTGAAAGTACGCTCTAAAGACACTCGCAATATATTATGTTTATGTAGGAAAGTCCTTTGCATAAAACTTTACGATTCTTGAAAAAACGTGTAGTGGGAAAGTAAATTGCCAGGTGCTCACACTCCAACAACTTTCGTTTTTCATTTTTATGAAAGATTTAAGTAAAATTACCTTGTCTTTAACAAAACATCTACTCATAGCACTTTAGAGATTACAAAAAATCCTTATTTGGAGCTTTAATAGAATCTTCGAAATTCTAAGGCAAGATGATACTATCTTGTCCTGGATCTTGTGTTGGAATTCGCGTAATCGTTTCTGTGAAATGCACTGGCGATTTGTAGGAAATTGAGTAAGAGGTTAATTGTCATGCCGTTAAAAATGAACTCACTCCCAACATCCATACTATATATACCATAGATTTAGTATTCATTGTACCAGTCTGAGGGTGCCTGTGATAGGGTGAAACCAGTCCGGTCGAAAATAAATAAGTGGAAAAAAGTTATAAAGGTTTTTTAATAAAAAAAAATCATTTTTCCGTTAAAAAGGGAAACCGATTCCTCTCAAGCGCGAACGGATACAATTTAAATGACTATCGAAGAAGGTAATCACTTTGCGGCTTGATAATAAATGATTTTTTTTTGTTAAGCAAGTTTATTATATTTAAACATTGTCGACCGGTTTCGGTTTAACTGAACCTTCTTCGGGACTGTAAACATAAATACTAAATGAACATACAAACTGAAACATAAGAAATCGGTCAACAATAATAAAATGGCTTTAATAATAAGAAATAATTTTTTCAATTGATAAACTAAAGTTCTTAAAAACTTAAAACAAGATTTTTGTGCATAGCGCAAAGGGTAACAATTATTTTTATAAACAATAATTATTAGCCTGAAACACTCATCCAAATTGAAAAAAAAAACACCTTTCCGAGCAAAGATAAATGTCGCCGACAGGACTCGAACCTGCATCCTTCTGATTGCCGGTCAGATGAGTGTTTCAGGCTAATAATTATTGTTTATAAAAATAATTAATAATTTTTTCATTTAAATTAAATAATCGATTGAAGAAAAATTTTATGAAGTGACTGACGTTAATACTACACCCACTCTTATGTTTTCGTAGAAAGTTTTGTGGTTTGACATTTTATAGAATGAAAAAAAAATCGGTTTTAACAATTAATATTTTAAATCGTATTCTCAATCAATACCGGTGCAAAATAAATTTTATTATTTGGTGGTTAAAAACCAAATTTTTGTTAAATTTAATTAAATTGATTTATGTTTATGTGTGTAGTACTGGTACTCTACGAGGTTAGTATTTATTTTCGATTGGGAAGAAATTTAATCTACGACACAACCCACTACTCGTATACTCCAGTAATAATAGTTATACGTGAATGAGATTTTTTTTACCCAGAGGGGAGTACGTTATTTTGTATAAATTCTATTCCATCTTCCTTTTTTTATGTGAATACCGCACAAGAGTCCCAACTGTTCCCAACCGTCTGGAGCCAGTGAGACTATGGCATCCCCAATTGGGGAACGTTGTGAAGCTGAAGGTATTGGGGAGGGGAAGTAGAAGGGGAAAGGAAGGTGGGGAAAATACCTGGCTATTCAGATCTGGTCACCAAACACGGCTAAAAGGCATTTCAAAGCAACGTTTCAATTCTGAATGGTGGTATTTCACCAGGCCGATACTGAGAGTATTTTCCACTCCGGAACGTGCGCAAATATACTAAATATATTATATATATATATAAAGAAATTAATTGTGAAACAGCACAAATTAATTAAATAAAATTTACTTGCGCACGCCGGGATTTGAACCCGCCACCTTCGGATTCGTAGTCGAGAGCCTTACCCCTCGACCATGGAGGCCGTAAAACTCAAACTTTGCATGTTGTGTATATGTATACTTTTTCCATGAGCGAGAATGATTTTTGTTTAATTATTCCAAATTTTAACAGTTTGATTTAAGGTGTACCATTAAGTATGTGTGTTCATTACCTACGTTTTAGGCAATAGTAATAGGATACATCCTATATCCTTTTTCTGAATCTGTCTGTAAATTAATTAATTAAAGAATGGGAAGTAATATTTGTACAGCGCATTTGAGGTGATTTTTCACAAAAACGGTGCTATACAAATCATCTAATTATTATTATTATTATTTTAATTTAAAATATATATATATATTAATTTGATTTGATGTTTTTATTAAGCCTAGTTCATTTTTAATACCACCCTAACACAAAATGTATTAAAAAAATCATTTGTATTTGGACGGAATTTGATTTTGAACTGATGAAGTCAATTTTTACATCCGTGACCAGTCAACCCGCATTCAAGGCGGTACAATTTAAATTTAAATGTATGGTCCATCCATTTTTCTAGCCATATCTCGATAGTGATCATTATTGAATTTAGATGTGGACGTAAAATAATGGCAGCTAATGGGTTTACTTGACATATAATGTTTTGTCGCTGTATGCAACACAAACTTTATATTGTTTGTGATATAAATCAGTTTATACGGAACATTGTAACGTTTCACTCAGACGTTCGAGGCTTTATTTATACAATCGTCCAATCAATAATGGATTGAAGATTTGTCTAGAATTGATACCAGAAAACATGTGACGCAGGTAATAAAGTAAATATCTTAAAGTTTTACAGTACTAGAGCCAAAACATAGTAATTAAGAAACAATTTTTGAAATATCCAGTTTTAAAAAAATACATATTCATATTCTTGCGGCTTACAAATGGTAGCAAGATAATTAGGCACAGAAATAAAATTGACAACGCAACTATCCTGTTTCATCAGTCAAATATATGATTAAAGTTTTTTAATCGTGAGTATAAGTTTCATGAGACGGGTCCAGGTGGCATTGGAGGATATACTAATCTAGAAAGAATTAAGTGGAGAACTTTGTGTAATTCAAAGTTGTTGTACATTTTTGACAAATTATTTCTAGGATAGTAGTTTTTCCATGAAAAATAATTATTTTTGGGTTATGCCCCTAAACAGGAATTAGCGAACAAAATATTATTAAATTAGTAAGAATTACGTTGATTAAACCACCGTTTAAATATGTAAATATCTACATGTTTCAGAAGCAAAGCTCTCCTCATCAGGATAAACAAAATACTAAAAATTATTAGCACATAGAATAAATTAAATACATTAACCAAATTTAAAAATAAGTGAAGACATTAGGTAAGTAAATAATTAAAAATGTTCAAATAATTTAGTTAAAATGTTAAAGAAATTTAAAAAATAATTTTTTTATTATTATTAATATAAATAAAACCAATTTGCAAGGCACAATTTTTTTAAAAATAATACTTAATATTACTAAAATACTATATTATAAATATAATTATTAAGTTAAAATTTTTTTTTTTTACTAATTAACTAATTTGTCTAATTTCTAAAATTTCTAATTTGTCTAATTGTAAACCAGTTGTATTATGTTTGTGTAAAAATTTGAAACTTTCATTTATGTCAAAAGAATGATTTGTTTACAAAAAATGGTTGGCATATTCAGAATAATTATTATTAGTTAAATTTTGTATTAATTATAACGCCACAGAGTGATTATGGATGTTGTGAAGAAAACATTTTATTATTTTTTAACACACGTAATTCCATTTTTAGCGAGCAAAACAATTGATATTCTTGTTTTGGATCCCCAACTCTTTCAGAATGTATCGATTGTTATGCCCGATGACTCATTGTATCTTTAGAATTCTTCATCAATAATATATATTATATACAACAGAGACAAAAAAAAGATTTGCGAACGAGTCTTATCTTTGTATTGTTCGTTCTGACTCTTTTGTTGACGGTGCCTTTAGCGAAACATTTTCTTACTTCACGTTTCAATGTTTCAATATTTATATATAACAATATTTTATCTGGGTATTAAATGTTCTTTATTTAATGTCACGTTATACGAATGGAAAGTTCTTTTTGCGTTAGAGAGAAATTACCGAGACTAAAATAAACCTTTGAATTTCCGCACAGATGAGTACATTGGTCACTCGGCCGTGGAATTTTCCTTGACGACCCGATAAGTCTTCAAATATGCATCCAGATAAATACCTACCTACTGCAGCATTTAACGGTCTCCGTCGGTGAGTGAATTTTATTTGGATAAATTGACTTGTTTCACAATTTATTCATTAAAAATAATATGTAGTAAATTTGCGACACGTTACAGAGTTGTAGATACTCTCTGTATCGCCCTGGTGAACAACTTTAGCCGTGTTTGGTAACCAGATCTGAATAGTCAGGTACCTCCCCACCTTCCATCTTCCCGATCTCCTTCCAGTCCCCAATACCACCAGCCTCAAAATATACCCAATTGGGGATGCCATAGTCTCACTGGCTCCAGACGGTTGGGAGCAATTGGGACTCTTGTGTAGTAACACATAAAGTTATACAACTCACATAAACAAAAATAAAAATAAAGTATCTTCATAACTTTAATCGAATACATACGTATTACAACCGTACGTAAGTATTCTCACCATACATATTTTTAAAATGTCACCTCCACGCAGGAGATATTTGGGACTAGTGTTTGGAGGCTCGTTTTAAGGATAAGCCTTGAAGAGGCCCATTGTGTAGGACAGGGAACACAGAATTTGGCAAGACACTGACATAAGTCACTCGTTAAAACGGCTCATTCTGTCAAGCAGCTATAAAATTTGAGTACCCGTTTTTTCGAAGCACAAGCCGATTCTACTTCTTCTTCTTTCATATGATGGGGGGGGGGGATCAGAAGGGGACATCTAGGTCTGGGAGCCAATCTAGGGTCTCAGGAGTCATCCTGTGGACCTCATCAATCCCTGTGGGGATTGAGTGGAGCGGGCATTCAGTGATCACATGTTCGGTGGCCTGAACCGCACCGCATTCACACATCGCCGACTCTCCCAAGCATCATGTGGGCACATTGGCTGCGGGAGCACCTTATCCTGTTGATGTAGAGGACCAGAGTTTACGTGTCAGTAAGAACCCAAGCTGTATATCTGCACAAAACAACATTTAATTGAAATACCGACATAGCAAAGACAGCTTTTCCACAGGACGTTCTAAAGATAGCAAACCTTCAATGATACCAGAAAATCTGTAATTTTGTCAATCGAAAGATATCCATATAGCCGTTTTTCATTGGTTAACATTTTTACTATGATTCCATAAAGTCTAGTTTCCATCAATTTCCTTTCGTAGATTGTATTATGATAGTACCCAGACTCGAGACGAGAGAGTATAATGGCACTGGATTGAGTCATACCTTACATTATTATCATGTTAGTGGTGACCAACTTACAGGCGCGACCCCATTAGGGCCTGAGTGGTAGTTACCGGGGGTTTGGTTGCTGACCACGGTCGAAAGATACGTGAACAGTAGACGTAAAATAGAAATATATGAAAATACTGTTTGCTACAGGGACGATAATAAATCGCTTTGAAATCACTTTGTGGAATGACATTAAATTAAATAAAATATTAACTGTACTTTAAACCAGGGATTTCATTTTAATTTTTATGACTATCTTTGCTTAGCCTAAGTTTCTTAACAAATTAAGAAAAGAAAAGTATTGTGCGCTTATGTATTCAAACAGAGGGAGACACAATATAAAAAAAATAGAATAAAAGAACAGTGAGATAGCAATAAGATTACGTTTAAATTATAACAAAGGAACAGAGAGATAATATGTACAATAATGGATTAACATATTATACCGAAAGAGATAAAACGTCAGGTGAGGGTGAATAAGGAGTAATGGGAAATTTTATGAGTTTACGGGAAATATACCTAATATTGGTCTAAATTATAAACTTTAAACTAAGCGAAACCGATCTGTCGTAAAAATTTTAATAAATTCTGTTGTTGTAAACAAAGATGTTATATTTCGTGCATTATTTTGTTTAAACCACAATTTTAATAAATAAATATCTACACGTTCCAAAACCATTGATTCCTTCGTCGTGATATATATATATACATATAATTAATTTACGTGTATTTGAGAACATTAGCGAGCTGTGATTAGTGAGAAGCAAGACTGTAATAGGATTTCCGGCCTTTTTCACGGATCTCAACTAAACCTCGTCTCAGAATAGACATTGTCTAGCGGGTATGACGACGATGTAGGTACTCGTATGTAGATACGAGAAAAAAATAACACATATATCGCCTGGGTAGCCGGCAATGAAATCTCATCTCATACGGTCATCATACGGCTATTAGGTAGGTATGGTTGTTTTTCAAAAGTTCTTGGTTAATAATCTCTGTGTTGGTTGATATCAGTATACATATACAAGATTTCCTTGGTAACAAGCGAATATTCTTGTCCGCTTTCATACAACAATTTACAACTTATTTAATTAAATGGTCACACTGCACGAAATATTGTTAAATGTTTCACGTACTTCTCGAAACATTTGGCTTACATCTTGTTGGTATTTCGCGAGTTCATAATGATATGTATGAAGTTTTCCACAATGTAAAGAACTACGTACTAACCAAAGCGAGATATGAATGTTTGGTAATTTCGCAATAAGTTCTTCGATTTTCTTTGCCTTTAGCGATGAACTGCACTAACTAAACCAGGACAACGATTTTAGTAATTTGCGCTCAGCTTATACCCCACCACTGCGGCTGATTCAATAGAAGTGGAACAACGTGAATAATATGAAATCACATCGGGAAGTTTGAATAGAAAATAATAGCTAATTAACTGAGCATTGTGTAACAATAATTGAAATAGATCTCTGATTTATTCTGTCTATTTAAGGCTCTATCGCTGAATTGCTGATACCAATGAAGGGATGATTGATGAAACTTTGAGGACCCATTGTACTGCTACCCTTAGGTCTGAAGTTTGAATGAAATGTGCCATCTTGAGATGTTCAGTGACTTGATGTGAAATCGATAACCATTTGATATCTCTTTCCAAGAAATGCTTCTATAACTCTGCAGTGGAGATGAGTTCGTCGTATTAAAAAAAAACAAATTTCCAAATGTCTTTAGTACTCAGTCACGTGCAATTTATTCTCAAGCATTCTACTGGGAAAATGAGCAGTCTTCTTTGTTATGTCAGATCACAGTTACATCAAGTGGATTTCTAAAAATAAATTAACAAATTAATTTTATTCAAATAAACAACATTATCTTCACGTGACTTGTTCATATTTGTCACGTGCATCGATATTGCTCGTCGGAATGTTCTATTTTTAGAATTTGGCGTTTCTTTTTCTTCAGTCAACGATTAACACATTTTTTATGTAAATAATTGTGATTTAATCGCGATAAGAAAATTGTACTTTCAAATGGCATAATCATATTATGTATTAATTGTTATTGTGTTTAATTCTTAAAACTCCATTAAATTATTTTTACAATTATAAATTTAATAATGTTATTATAAACTTGTCATTGCAACGTTGCCTTGAAAATAAAATAAAAAACGCTGACCTAAATTAGGGTAGACATTTAAAAAATAATAATAATTGGAAAGCCAGCAGTTTAAATACATTGTTTGAAAAAAAATGCAATGTTGAAAATTGTCAACTCTGTTTTTCTTCAGAGTTGAATCTGAACTTATGTGACACAACATATCATCCTTACTATACCTCTAGAGTGCTGGCATGTTCTTGTGGAAAGAAAGGTGTGTCCTCATAAAAATATTTAACGACCCTTATGCTTTTACGAGAGAGATACGGAAGCCATAGTGTACAAGAGTACAATATTTCTGGAACAAAACCTGGCCCAAATAACGTATCCCAATTGTTTTGAACCCGTATAGAGTATATATGTTTTC
Organism: Halesus radiatus; assembly: GCA_022606495.2. Classification (NCBI taxonomy): domain Eukaryota; kingdom Metazoa; phylum Arthropoda; class Insecta; order Trichoptera; family Limnephilidae; genus Halesus; species Halesus radiatus. The sequence continues at coordinate 315,152 of JAHDVE020011131.1, forward strand.
CCGGTAGAAAATTTAGACCATTTTCTGCTACTCTTCCGGTCATGAAAGGTAAAATTTTCTTATAGTCATAAATGGTATTTTGAAAAATCAGTAAATTTGTATTAATTGTTGTTGTGTTTAATTCGTAGAACTCCATTTTTTTTAAAATTTAATGCAAATCAAATTTAATAATAGTATTATTAAGTTCTGCAAATATTTTTAGTTTTTATTATTGTGACAGCTGTTTCGGCGTTTAAGGCCATTTTCAAACTGTGGTTGATCCACATTGTGACGACTTATTTATTTGATTTCTGATTGATTTACTTAAATCATATAAATAAGTCGTCACACCGAAACAGCTGTCACTATAATAACAACTAAAAATACTTGCAGAACTTAATAATAACATTTTAAAATTTGATTTACATTAAAAGTAAAAAAAAAAACAAAAAAGTAAATTAGTATGTTAAAGTACCTACAAAATACATTTTAGAAAACGAAACCGTTGTTAATATTTTGACAAATTTTAATAATGACACAAATACAATATACTATATTGTTTTCAGAAGGCAAGAATTAATTAATTTATATTAATACGAGTGAATTTTCTGTTAGCGACAGTGCGTGGTGCTGAATGCGGAGTTCACAGAGAGATTATTGACAACATTTAAATTCAGCAATTAGAATATTTTCTGTAAACCTCAGATCTGATTTACAATGCTTTCATTTGATAATCGATATTGCAGAAAACAACCATCTGCTATTTGACATTATACGAGAATTGGAATACTTACTTTGTACGTATCACTTATATATAGATACGTAGTGAAAGCATTAACTGAGATTTGATGACGGCCATTATATTCAACGCCCATCTATTGTAATTTGTTAAAATCCATAATTTAGTATGAATCCATTATGCAAATGGAATTCAGATTAACTCAGAAATGCGGTAGAGTGTATCGTACTATTACCTATCTATAATGACGAGAATTAATCAATGAACTAGGACGAGGCGAAATGGAGAAAAGCACATAGTTATCTTTGATCTGTTACCACAGTTACAATGTAAATAATACGAGTTATAATTTCAAGAAGTTATATTTTGCTAGATTATGTAACTTCTGCACTTATATATAGACGTGTAATGAAATCACCAAATAACTTTGTTTATTTGTTACAGAACTCTTTTATTGTATTTTTATTTGAAATATAATTTTTTAGAAGAATTTTTTACACTAATTGCAGCATTACTAATCTGTATTTCTTTAAATAGCAAAAGCCCTGGAAAATAAAAATAAGTTAGTCTCTTTTAAAGAGATTCGACCAACAAAAATCCTTAACCCCATTTCAAATGACTGCTGACAAAAGAGATGGTGTCAATTATGGTTAAAAATAATTATGCTCGGTATTATTTTGTCTCGTGACTTGAGCATATCATAATATTTTGAAGGATAAGGTGGTAACCATTTTCGTATACTGTATTTGAAAAATTGGAATAGAAAGCATATACCTTAACACATGTCGCATCAGAGATCATATCATGGATACCTACGTCTTTTTACAATCGTTTTTCCCCCTTCGGTATATATTTTATTTATCTCTGCCGTTACACAATTCATTGCATCTTCCCGACGCTGGATTCGGCTAAGTAAAGCGACGAAACGAAGCAGTTCCTGAAGGAAGTCTTACGTCCATCTGAGCATGGGACCACCGTGACGGGTATAAGGAACATCCGTAACAAAGGCGTAGTAATCCAAACCGCTACTCGGGAAGACCAGGAAAAAATCTCAAAATCCCATGTCCAGCAAACTCGGCTACTCTGAGCGTCCGACTACCGACAAAACCGTATAGAGGAGTAAAATTTTACAATGTTCCTCGGGAAGTAAAAGACGAGTGTTTCCTCAGGAGTGTCTTAGCGGAAGTCCAGGACAAATCAGACATAGATTCCACAATGAAAAACTGCAAGCTGGGTCACCTAGATGGCGCTTGAACGGGATCGACTTGCCACCGGGATTACCAGGTTCCTGCCTATCTACGTCACGTGCTAATGGAGAAAGGGAAGGTCTTTGTGGACTGGAATGTGTGCTGCGTTCGTGACTTCATTGGCCTTACAGTGTATTCCAAGTGTTAAATGATCAGACATTCCTCCAAGTTCTACAAGAACCAGCAGTACAAATTCCCATTGCATATAATTACCGTAATTTTACATTTAAAAGCTAGCTAGTTTTTCAATCCGCGCGACGCCGTACTTTGCTAAACTTAACGAGAGCCATCATTTTTATGAAGTAGGCACAATATTATTTCATTATAGCTTACGTTATGAAATATTCTTATGCCAAAAAAATAAATAATCCTGGTGTTTCTTGTCTGGCCGTGAAGATTTTTGTGGTTCTCGTTCAACAATTGCAACACTTTAATTTCTGTATATCTTAAATATTATAATTTTTTAACATAATTTATTGGTACTCTTTTGATCAGAACAGAACAGGTCTCACCTACTGAAGTAGATAATATAAACCATACAATAATATGTTCTGTTCTGATCAAATATAACGGAGAACAATGGCGTGGAATTAGCTCAGTAGATAAGAGCGCTGGTCTTGGAAAGACCGAGAGGTCCTGGATTCGAGAACTACATTCCCACCTTTATTTTATATGTCTTTACTGTTTCATATTTCATTTGAGATTTGCTAATATTAACTTCAATCATTAAAAAAATACATGACAATGAAGTTTATAAGTTTTCATAAGTTATTCCAATAAAAATGGAAAGTAAAATATAAATTTATATCACACAAATAATGTATATGATACACTTTTCTCTTCACTGAAACTTTTGTTTTAAATTTTAATGAATAACATTTTTTCTCTTTTCAGAAACAATGGTTATCATTTAAAAGTGAGTATGTTCCTTCAACTTACATAAACCTTTTTTGTGTTCATTTCAATCCGACTAGCGCATTACGTTACCCAAAGCAAAAACCCAACTGTTACACCTATTGTCATCAGGTCTTTGGAGGAAAAATCAAACCTTTCAAACCGTGTTTTCTTTTCACCAGAGGAACGAGTAACTTGAAACTATTCAATACTTAAGTTGTTTGTACGGAAATAAGAATGTACTCAAAGACATCGTGACGGGATTGCAATAATAAGTGGTAACCTACTTTTGTATAAGCTAGAAACGTACCCACGGAGAGACCCACTTGAAAAATGCGGGGGTACTTGAGAAACAATGACAATAAAACCAGTTGGTACCAGAAAAGCCGCGAGCTTTGAATAGCGTAAATAAATTTCATTAAAATACTTCACCGAAAAGAAAAAAAGAAAAAAACATAGTTCCATGAATTTTAATCCAACATTTGGATGAATTCAATTAGGAACAATACGATTGGATTGCGGTGGATTCGCAATGAAAGGATTTTACAATTTACAGAGATTTCCATATTGATTATCTTTATTGAATAATCAAATACTATATAATGCATATGAATTAATTTTAGAATTAACGGGATACTGTTATCTGAAATAAGTTGAAAGTACTTGCCCACCGAAAGAACATAGTTAATCTTACAGGGTTTGTTTAAATTGACATTTTAAGCAGACTCTTGATGTTTAACTTGTGCATTGTGAACAAAAAATATAAATAAACAATGTCTTAATTTAACAATAATTAAGCAGAAGGATGATATATCGAACTAGGTTTTGTTTGTATATCGTAGCAGTGCTTACGCAAATTACAGATTTTTAATTAACCAAATACGTGTCGCCTTCCGTTTTATTTATAGGTAAAGAGTTATTTTAATACAATACCTTGCTGGCGTATCGGCGGTAGGACATGGAATCATTCTTTTCAATTTCACCATAATTTTCATTTCGTGTTCAATTTGTACTGGACATCAATACATTCTTTAATTCGAAAAATTCGTTTTTAAAAAGCCATTTTCGTTCTACATTTTATAGCGAGGTAAGAGCACTTCGTAGATTTTCCTGTAGTTTGCAGTTGCCGCGCTGCGGATAGTTTTCTGCAGTCAGTTCTAATCATTATGTCGGTTCTACGTTACAGTTGGGTAGGGAGAAAACGGAAATTCAACTTTTGGGGTGATGTGCTTCTACGAATACCTGTAACAGTTGTGTAGCTGGATAACGGGGAGAGGGACGTCGGAGAGTTATTATTTGTCAATTCAAAACAATGATAGTATTATTACGCAATACGATAAACATAATGTTTTTAAATAGAAAAATGTTTATTAAATATAATATAAATAATTTTCTACATAGCGAAGCACTTTTTAAACTTTTTTATCCATTTTATCTACTCTCCGCTCCAGTGACAAAAAATATTTAAAAAGAAATGCGACATCTAAGATCCAATCGAAGATTCGCCTAATAAATCGAAATTCGTCTCTATTATCCTGGAATAAATACATTTTTCATCTGTTTTAATATCTAATTTTTTGGTGTATGTAAATTTGCATATTTTAACATTTTTCCGCCACCTCGGAGAGCCGAATGATTCAGGATAATATCAGAATAATTTTTTTAAATGTGTTTTATTCTTCACAGGGTATATATTGTCAGTGACGTAATTAGGTATGTATTTATTTACTTCTTCAACATAATTGGGTTGAATCCAATTATTTTAATATTGATGAAAACGTATTATATTGAAAGAGTATTAACTCTTAAAACTCTTTAGTATTTACGACAGTAAAATTAGTTTTAAGAGGAACGGCTGCACTGCCTGTTTCAAACATAACTTAATTTAGGATTTGAGGCCAAAATACCCATCCAAACTGAAGGATATATTTTTTTAATTAAAGGTTTAGTAAATATCTTGAACGCATGAGAAGTATTTTATTTATTTTTATTTTAAATTATGAAATATATGATGCCAAGAAAAAAAAACAATTTTTACAATTTTAGAGGTAATTTAGAAATTAATTTCCTGGTTCTATGCACTATTTAATTTTTTTTATCATATATGCTATGTAAATATGATTACGTAAATAAAAATACAAAAAACAGAACATTCAAACAACGAACGTTTTTTCGGGTCGATATTTTTAATTATGTCCGGAAAATTTGTGTTCCAACGTAATTTTAATGTTTTTAATTTAAGTCCGCAATAATGCTTATTTTAATACATTTTATATTTTCAAAGGTGATGGGGTAAAACTTTTTTTTAAATCACCATTTGCCCCCAAATAATTGTTAAAGGTGCCTCTAAAATCGCGAAAAATCACTTCATTTAATGGCCTATATTTCATAATGTAAAAAAAAAACTTCTAATCCGTTCTAGATATTTACTGTACTTTTTGATGAAAAAAAAATCATTAGGTTTAGATCGATATTTTGGCCTTAAATCCAAAATTAAGTTTTGTATGTTCTTCTTAAGATATCTCCAAAAATAAAGAAGAGAATTCTTGATAACGTTTGACGAAAGAGTGCAGTTTTCATTTTCTTGAAAGTGATAATTATTATGTTCTCTTCGACATTAAGTAAATTTGCGAAACTTGTATATATCTTATTTCATAACTGTTGATTACTCATTTTCATGTGGGTGTTCTGTTTGTCCAGAAAAACCTATAAATTCCATCAGCCATGTTATCCATTTAGTTTAAATCAATCTATTAAAACTAGTATTAAGATAATTTAACGATCAAGGAAAATGTTTGTTTCCATAATATTCTGAATTAAGTGGGTGTTGACTGACTGAATAACTAAATCGTTAATGTTTTATCATGATTAGTCTATTCATTTTTCTATCGGTTCATTGTAAACTTATTACGTTTTCAGTCTGCCAAGCGTCTTGGAAGATACAATCTCGCTGTGAGAGTAACCAGATGTTTCTGTTTTGTTCACGTGGGTTAGTGTAAGTGTGAAATACGGAAAAGAAATGTGTTTTATGGAAGCGGGTTGAATAACTAATGTCTCGCACTTTTCGGCGTATTGTCTTCCCAAGGCAGTCGCAGCTTTCTGCGGTTTCCCGCCGGACCGAAAATTATTTATCCCGAGCAGCCTTCCTAGCGCACAATGGCTGATATAGTGATTTTATAGAAAAATAAATACAGGTATATTTTCCTACTAATGTATTGTTTTATATTATGTAAGAATGGATTTCATCGTTGGATGATGACTAAATCTGCTGGTAAAACGAAATTTTACGCTTTTGTGTTTACGCACAAATTAGGTTCAGTAACTCTAGTCTTCGGTAATAGAACGGCAGAGTTTTTATTTTTAAATGCATAAAATTTAAATTAAGTCAACCAACACAAACCATATAGGTTACACCTTTAATTTATTATTAGATCTTTTAAAATAATGAATTTATATCCGCAAATAAATTTATTAACAGACTTAAACAAATTAAATCCAATTTTTAATTATTAATTATTTTTATTGAGATTTAAAAACCTCGCTGTAATGTTTAATCATTGAAGACAATAATATTAACATAACCTAAATGAAACACGAAACCGGAAAAAACAACAGAAAATAAAAGATTTCAGTCGCATCTGAGATACGAACCCAGGACCTCTGCCTATCCGGGGCAACTGCTTTACCCACTTAGCTAATGAGACCAGTTCAATTTTATGTTAATATTATTTCTTTCAATGATTAAATTGAACGAATTATTTTAACTTTATAATAAATATTAATCCTACTTACATTATAATTTATATATAAAATACAAAACTCGAAACTAACAAAAATATTTTACGCACACATCCATAGCTATACGGAAAACTGACTTAAAATAATCACGTACCAAAGCACATGTATGTTGTATGTCATGGCCACCGTTAAATTTAGCGTCAACTATTTTTTGTTGAGATGTAAATGTCTCCAACCATTACTAAATAAAATTTTTATGGAAATCGTAACTGTATTTTTTTGACCATTTAATAACCGCTACATTCACTATTTCGCCCAGTGTGCAGCGCCTCGACATTCATCATTGCCTCAGTTCGGCGCGAAAGGCACTTTGCTTTATTGTTTTTCCAAGTCACGCCATAAATAAAATTATATTCGTTTCAATAACGTGTGGCATCGATGAATTTCTTACACACGTCCATACATAAAAATTCTTCGTTTACAGTAAAATACATTGATCAACATTATGTAGGGACATATTTTCAATAGAGTTTTAGTGATGAAACAAAAAAAGAATTTCTGAAGATTGTCACATATATAAAGTACTGTAAATGTTACATTATCGCTATAGAAAATAACGTACAAGAATAATTACAGCATTTAAGGCCATCCACTTGCTAAAATTCCAACGAAATCACGCGCTCCTTATGCAGGTGATGATAAGGTCGAAATTCCCGCTTAACATCGGCCGAATGTTTTGATTTAAGCAAAAAACGGTCACCAAAATGCGTGTTTTATTTTAATTTGTAAAGTCAGGGATAAACATTAAAATGTTTTATGGTCATACTCTAAAAAACTTAATTTGCCACAATGACCAATTCGACAATATCGGAAAAAGAGTTCGTGAGTAGGAGATTTTGCGCTTTAAACATTTTTTTTAGGTCTGATACTTTATTTTTTTTTCTAGGCTTGTAAAAAGACACACCAAAAAAGTGGACGGTTATACGAAATGCCAAGGTGTGTTCTATTTGCATTATATAATTCTGTGATCTATGATATTTCTAGGCCATCAGATTCTCAAACCGAAAACAAAAGATTTTGTATTATTTCCCATTGCATCGCCTTAAGGAGCCAATCTTATTTTAATTAATATTTCTCCTTCTCATTTCACACCTTTCAGATACCGGCAAATTTTCACTCGGCATATTGTGTTTTATTATAACTTATAATTTTCATTAATTGTTATTATTTATTATTTAATTCGTAGAACTCCTTTTTATTTATTTTATTATTAAGTTCTGAAAGCATTTTTGTTTTTTATTATTGTTTAATATTAATAAATCATTTCAAATATTAAAAACGAGTGGGAGTAAATAAAATCATATAAGTTGGTCATCACAATATGTGACCACAGTTTGAAAAAGGCTTTGGATGCCGAAACAGCTGTCACAATAATAACAACTAAAATACTCGAATAATAAAAATAAAAATAAAAGAATATACGTATATATATAAGTACATTTTTTTCAGTTGGCAATATTGTATGTATTACCCCTCACGATTTGACCAAGAACCAAGATAATATTGTGCGAATGCATATTTTTTCTTAGTAAATGGATTCTTCAATTTCTGATAGTTTCGCTTGATTTAGCCAGGAAACCTATCGCTTTAGTCATTTGTTTATTTATTATGATTACCCAAGTATTTATTACTGCCACACCAATTTAAAACCTTTTACATTGAAATAATATTTACTGAATGTCTGAGTTGATTTTCTATGACACTTTAAAAATCCATTTCGCTCTAAATGGTTTCGATTCGGAAGTAAAGCACTCTGACTTCCATTTCCACGCGATCGGATCTAGATAGCATTCACATTCACGATGCACAAAGGTTTACGTTAGTTGACAATACTATGGAATGTCTATTGGTAAGAGTTAAAGGGCATACTATATATGTGACAAGAAATATCACATCTAGAATCTCCGTGTACAATGCATAAAACAGCATAATTAAAAAATACACCTCCTCTTTTCATATTAAAGTATTCTTTCAAGCTACAGCACCTTCAGAAAGTAGATATACCCTCAAGAGTTAACGATTAAAATGGCGATAAACGTCACTTATAAATTTGTAATACAAGCAATACAATATGATTTTTTATATAAAATAAAATAAAACAGTTGTAACTATCTTCCACGTATTTATTTCAGGTCGGACCGGTTTCACCCTATCATGGGCATCTTCGGATTGGTACAATTTATACTAAATCTATGCTATATGTAACTGGAAGATAATTATAAAATATTTTTAATTAAAAAAAATCATATAAAAAAGGAATTCCAATATGAATTGACAATTTCAGAATTAGAATTAACAAGCAATACACGTAAAGATTTTTGATTATCGAAGAAAGCAATCACTTTGTAGCTTGACATTATATTTAAATGAAAAAAATCTTT